>SRLM01000867.1:303508-326641 GCA_015708895.1 Populus ilicifolia
TACACCATTAGTGTAACCTTTTCACCTTGACATAATTAACTTAGCTAGACATAATGAAAGAAAGAAAAATAGATAAACAAAATAAGAACATAAATAAGATAAGAGTTAACTAAGTAAAGCAAAGGAAATGAAAGGCATAAACTTAATATTAATGAAAACAAAGCATAAAGAATACAAAGAGAGAAAACAAGAGCATGATCTTGATTTGGACACCAAGATGCCTAAATGCATGGCAAATGCCTCCTTTTATAGGCCAAAATTGGGAACTACTAATTTGATGACTAATTGATGAGTAGATGGCCAACCCTTGACTTGGTAACAATCCTTATCTTCTCTTGTCTGCCCAAAACGTCATTGATGACGTCAAAATTAGAGCCACTTAAAAACATGAAAGTTCTAGGCAATTGTCTCAGCTTTCTTGTATAAAACATTCAGATAATTTCAACTTCTAGAACTCCAGATATGGCCAAAATACTAAACAGTGCTCGGGCTGGAGGACAGATTTGGGATTCTTTGTTATTGCAATAATTTGAACTTGAAAATGGCCTTTTTAGATCTTGGGCTCCATATGAAAGTTGTAGGCCTATGTCTTACCTTTCCATCCATATAAAGCAGACCTAAATCTGAGATCTATAGCTCCAAATATGACCTAATTACTGAACAGTATTCCCATTTGGATTGTACCGACATCTCTTTTCTAAGTTTACAATTGAAGTTCTTAAAGTCATCAATCAATCCTTTCATTTATGTGATAGGCTTGCATTTAAAACGGACATTTACCACAAATTAAAGGTATCTTATATTATTAGATAGATTATTATAAAACATATGTTAGTTAAGGAGTTATTGATACTTTAAGTGCAAAATGATGATATAAAACCATGATAAAAATGCACTTTTGAGTACTAATCAAGTAGTCTTCATGAAAATTCTAGAAACCTGTCTTAGTTTTCCAACAAAAAACATTGATGCATTTGGACTTCTAGAACTTGAGATATAGGCTGAACACTAAACAATGTCTAAGTTACAGGATAGATTCAAACTTTTCTTTTAATAATAAGATTTGGACTTTCAAACAGCAGAATGAAGTCTTAAACTCTTCATGAATGTTTTAGGCCAGTTCCAGTTTAGACTAAACCAACATCTCTTTTCTAAACTTAGCCTTTTCTTTGTCCTTTCACTTTTAATAGTTAATCACATCAATCAATTCTTTGATTTATGCGATAGACCTGTATTTAAAATAAAAATTTACCATAAATAAAAGGTATCTTATTTTATTTTTAATAACTTAAAAGTGTATTTTTATCAAGGTTTTATATCATTATTTTGCATTTGAAGTGTCAATGACTCCTTAACTAGGGTATGTTTTACAATAACAAGTCTGATATCATAAGATACCTTTAATTTATGGTAAATGTTCATCCTAATTGCATGCCTATCACATAAATTAAAGGATTGATTGATGAGTTGAAGTATTAAAATTGAAATGATAAAGATATGACCAAAATTAGAAAAAAGATGTTGGTCCAATCCAAATTGAAACACTGTTTGGTAATTGGATCATATTTGAAGTTGTAGATCTTAGATTTAGATTTTCTTTATATAGATAGAAAGTTAAGACATAGGCCTAAAACTTTCATGTAGAAGAAAAGACTTAATTCTGTTGTTTGGAAGTCCAAATCTTAGCAATAACATAGAAGTTTGAATTTGTCCTGTAGCTCAGACATTGTTCAATGTTCAATCTATATCTTAAGTTCTAGAAGTCTAAATGACCTCAATTTTTTTCTTGAAAAGCTAAGACAATTTGCTAGAACTTTTATGGGTAAGATTGGTTTAAATTCTAACTTTATCAATGATATTTTATTCAGATAAAAAGATAAGGATTGTTCCCAAGTCAAGATATGGCCACCCACTCAACGATTAGTCATCAAATCAATAGTTCTAAATTTTGGCCTATAGAATGAGGTATTTGCCATGCATTTAGGTATCTAGGTTTAAAAGATCAAGATGCTCTTACTTTCTCTCTTTGTATTTTTATAATGCTTAGTTTTGCTTTCATTAATATCTTATTTATAATTTTCGATTCCTTTCTTTTATGTAGTTAACTTTTATTTTATTTATGTTCTTATCTTCTTTATTTATGTTTCTCTCTTTCATTATGTTTTGGTAAGTTTATTATGTCAAGGTGAAAAGTTTACAATAATGGTCTAAGAATAAGTATAGTGTAAACTGAACATGGATTTTAATGTTTGTTACTAACATGTTTTGTATTTGTTATCTTGTTCACTCTTAATACTTTGCTTGTTAAATAGTAAATCTAGATTTATATTATATAACATGTGGTATAATAAATACTTGGAAATTTCATAGCCCAACCATATGATGTAACCAACACTTTGCTATTAAAAAAATTTGATTTGTTGTTAACACAAGTTATAGTCATGAATGTCTGATAATATTTACTAGTGTCAATATTATTTGAATAAGATAACTAATGTAATTATGTTAACAACTTATAATCCGATTAGAACCTTCTTTGTCTGTAGTTTTCAATTGATTAATAAAAAGAGTTTATACTATATTTATTTGAAATATCATTAGTGGATCCTCTAACCTTGACATTTATTTGATCCTCACATTGATCTTCCATCTCAAAGTTCTCATCAACTTCTTCTTCTTTGTTATTATTACTATTACTATTACTATTACTGTTGTTGTTATTGTTTATAATTTATATAATTAACCTTATTATGGTTTGATTTCGGTCTTGCCAGGTTATTTATTACTTTGACACTTTTACACTTAAGAGAAAACATCAATCTTTTGATCGTGTCAAGTTATTGGCGTCGTTGCCCAGAAGGTAAATTATTGTACGAATTATAGTATTTATTATATTTTTACTTTTCACTTTTTCTTGTATCTAACTTTGATTCTTTTGTTTTGTTTCTTCTTATTTTATTTTCTTCTTCCTCTTATCTTATTCCTACACGTGTATGAGAGTATGGTTACATCTATTAAGTGGTAGAATTTGTAAGGTATCCTCATTATTTTTAAAAAATATGACAGAAAAAGATAACCAATCGCTTTATAATGAGAATAACCGAGTTAGAACACTTAAATACCACATGAATCCTATAAAAAAAAGGTGCACAATCATGTATAGTTTTCTCTCCTGATTCATCTCATTTCAATTTTAAGTCATGTATTATGCAACTTTTACTTTCTTTTCATGACTTAGATTTAAAAAATTCATACTTGCATTTAAAAGAATTTGAAGAGGTCTCTAAGACCTACAATGACTCAAATTATATCATGAACACCATCAGATTAAAGTATTTTCCTTTTTCATTAAAAAATAAAGCTAAAACATGGCTATAAAAGTTGAGACCAAGATTCATTTGTGCTTGGGATGAAATACAATAATAGTTTTTAAAGAATTTTTTTCCATTCTCAGATAACAAACTCTTTCAAAAGACAAACCACCACTTTCATTTAAAAACCAAAAGAAATATTTCATCAATGTTGGGATAGGTATCGAGACTTATTTAATACTTGACCTCATTATGGTTTTGAAACATAAAGATTGGTTTCATATTTTTATGAAGGGTTGACACCTAAAGATAGACAAATGGTTGAATTGATGTGTAATGGAACTTTTAAAGATAAAGACTTTAATGAAGCAATGAAGTATTTAGACTTATTAGTTGAAGATGCTCAAAATTAGAACACCGCAGGTACTTATAAGGCACCAAGTAAAACTCAAACTCATACATCTAGTAGGGGAATGTATAATCTTAGGAAAGATAATGACCTCCAAGCCAAGTTTATATCTTTATCTAGAAAAGTTGAGGCACTAGAATTAAAAAAGAGTGGTCAATTAAAATTCATTTAAGATATTATGTGTCAAATTTGTGAAACCAATGAGCACTTAACCAATAATTGTCCAACTTTGCCTTCTTTTAAGGAATGCCTCCATGAACAAACCCATGTTTTAAATAGTTTTTAACGGCCCAATCATAATCCATACTTATAAATATACAACCATGGTTGGAGAAATCAACCGAATTTAAGTTAGAAGAGTGATAATAATATTGCATAAACTTCACAACAACCGTTTCAAGCACACCATCATTTCTAAAATTTTCATGGATATGCACCTCCTTATACTCCACATCCTAAAAGAAATCTTGAGGAAACATTGAATGGATTTATGAAAAAAACAAGAGACAATCAATACACAACTTGCTCAAAATATGACAGATTTAAAAATACTCTTGCAAAATTAACATTTGCTCTTAGTTTTCAAGATAAAGTTAAGTTTTCAACTCCATTACAATAAAATTATAAGGGGTAATTGACACGACAAAAAGATTGATGTCTTCTCCCAAGTATAGGAGTGTCGAAGTAATAAATAACCAGGTAAGACCGAGGTCGAAATACAGAGAGGTTAATTGTACAAATTATAGATGACAATAACAACAACGACAACAATAATAATAATAATAATAGGAATACTAATAATAATAGTAGTAATACTAATAACAATAACAATAACAATAACAATAACAATAATAAAGAAAAAAAAAGTTGATGAGAACTTTGAGATGAAAAATTAACGTAAGGATTAAACAATGATAATAACAAATGTCAAGGTTAGAGGTTCCATTAATGGTATGTCAAATAAGTATAGTATAAACTCTTATCGTTCAATTGGAATCCACACACAAAAGAGGTTCCAATCATATTATAAATTGTTAACATGATTACATTAGTCATCTTATTCAATTAATGCTAATACTTGTAAATTTCGTCAAGCATTCATGTTTATAACTTATGTTAACAACAAATCAAGTTCCTTTCATAGCTCAGGTATCGGTTATACTATATAGTATGGGCTATAAAAGTGGCAAGCATTTGTTGTACCAAGTGTTATACAACATAAATCAAGATTAGTCATTTAACAAGCAAAGTGTTAAAGAGTGAACAAGAGAACAAATATAAAACATGTTAGTATCAAACATTAAAGTCCATATTAAGTTTATACCATACTTATTCTTACACCATTAGTGTAACCTTTTCACCTTGACATAATTAACTTAGCTAGACATAATGAAAGAAAGAAAAATAGATAAACAAAATAAGAACATATATAAGAAAAAAGTTAACTAAGTAAAGGAAAGGAAATGAAAGGCATAAACTTGATATTAATGAAAACAAAGCATAAACATTTCAAAGAATACAAGAGAGAAAACAAGAGCATGATCTTAGTCTGGACACCAAGATGCCTAAATGCATGGCAAATGCCTTCTTTTATAGGTAAAAATTGAGAACTATTGATTTGATGACTAATTAATGAGTAGGTGGTCAACCCTTGACTTGGTGACAATCCTTATCTTCTCTTGTCTGCCCAAAACGTCATTGATGACGTCAAAATTAGAGCCACTTGAAAATATAAAAATTATAGGAAATTATCTTAGTTTTCTTGTGTAAATAAATTTAGCTCATTTTGACTTCTATAACTCCAGATATGGCTAAAATACTGAACAGTGCTTGGGCTGGAGGACAGATTCGAGCTTCTTTTTTTGTTATAACCATTTGGACTTGAAAATTATCTTTTTAGATCTTGGACTCAATGAAAGTTGTAGGCCTATGTCTTACCTTTCTATCCATATAAAGTAGACCTAAATCTAAAATTTATAGCTCTAGATATGACCTAATTACCGAACAGTGTTCTGGTTTGGATTGCACCAACATCTCTTTTCTAAGTTTGGTCATCTCTTTGCCTTTGCAATTTAAGTTCTTAAAATCATCAATCAATCCTTTCATTTATATGGTAGGCCTGCACTTAAAATAAATATTTACCATAAATTAAAGGTATCTTATATTTTTAGATATATTATTATAAAACATACTTTAGTTAAGGAGTTATCGATACTTCAAGTGCAAAATGATGATATAAAACCTTGATAAAAATACACTTTTAAGTATCAATCAGTAATACAATATAAATACAAGTAGTTCTAGAAGCCAACACTTGAATCAAGTCAAATCAGTCACTACTCTTAGCAATGATAAGGTTATTGAAAAACTCTTTTAAACCTTGTCAGAAGATGATGAGTCAATCTCTGAAAAAAGGGTTGAATCTGAATATTGCAAAGAAAAGATTAATTCCCCACTAGCACTTTTATTTCCTCATGATATAACCAAACAAAAAAAAGTCAATCATAATTCTGAAATCCTTGAAACTTTCAAACATGTAAGGATCAATATACATTTGCTAGATGTTATTAAACAGGTACCTTTATATGATAAATTTTTTAAAGATCTATGCATTGTGAAGAGAAAATTGAATATGAAAAAAAAAGTCTTTTTAGCTGAACAAGTGTCATTCTTAAGAACAATACTACTTTGAATTAGAAAAACCCTGGTTGTCCTATAATTTCGTGCTTTATTAGAGAATATAAAATTGAAAAAGCTTTACTTGATCTTGAAGCTAATATGAATTTACTTCCATATTCAATTTTTTAGAGTCTCAATTTAGGTGAGTTACAACTAACTTTTGTAATTCTCTTACTTGCTAATAGATCTGTAAAAGTGCATAGAGGAATAATTGAATATGTGTTAGTACAAGTTGATAAATTCATTTATCATGTGGATTTATTGTTTTGGATACACAATCTGTCAAAACATGTAATTTATTTCCTGTTATTTTAGGATATCAATTTCTTGTAATTTCTAATGCATTAAATAATTGTAGGAATGAACTGATGAAGCTATCATTTGGAAACATGACATTGGAGATGAATATTTTCAATATTTGCAAGCAACGTGAAGATGATAATGATTTACAAGAAGTAGATTTTATTGAATAATTAGTTTATGATCAACTTGAATTTACTTTAAGTAAAATTAAGTTAGATGAATATGAAGATTTGTAAATGATTTATTCTCATGAAGAAATCACAGATAATAAAGGCATCGAAAATGTTGATGTGAATCATTTGTCAAGATTGATAATAGATTTGACATTTGACATCATACCAATCGATGATTATTATCTTGATGAATCCTTATTTTCTCTTAGTTTGATGTCTTGGTTTGCTAAAAATATCAATTTTCTTACTTTAAGAGATTAGCCAATTCATTTGAGTACCCAAGACAAATGAAAGTTTTTGAATGAAGTGAAAACTTTTTATTGGGATGACCCTCGCTTAGTCAAATATTGTCGATCAAATATTTCAAAGATGCATTCCTGATAATAAGGTAAGTATTGTCATTAAATTTTGTCATTTTAAAGCATATGAAAGTCATTTATCATAAAAAAAAATATAGCTATGAAAATCTTTTAAAATGAATTTTATTGGTCCACCATGTTTAAGAACATACATCCATTATATAAAAGTTGTGAAAATTGTCAAAAAGTTTATGTTGGTCAAAACATTTTGCTTTAATTTCAGACTGTATTTTTTTCCCAGAAAGCTAAAATCAAGATGGAGTGATCTATTTATTGAGAAACATGTATATCCTAATAGGGCCTTTGATATTAAGAATCTAAAGAATGATAATATTTTTAAGGTAAATGGACATCGTTTGAAAGTTTACTTTGATAATTTTTCTAGTGAAAATGAATCTATTAGTTTGAATGATCATGTAGATAAAGATTGATTATTTTGTTTTTCTCATGTTATATATGTATTTTTTTTTGTGACTCTTGGTTTGCTAGTTTCTCTTACCCTAATTAAATGATGAAAAACGGTACTTCGTGACTCTTGTCACACGTGTGCAGCGTCGCAGCAATCGCCCACCCACACTCATGTGTGTGTGTATCTGGAAAATATAGGAAGACAAGGAATTCTTGTCTTTATATTAGTGGAAAAAAATAGAATGGGAGTCGCCACCTAGTATTCTGGTTACTAAGAATCTCAACTGTTCTTAGATATCGGGTATGGAGACTGGTTGCGTAAAGAAAAGGTATCAACACCCCAAATACACCCTACTTAAGGTAAGCTACATTTTTTTATTTGTCTGATTAAAATCTAAGGTTTGGTCGTGTTTTCTAATTGTTGTTCCTATCTATATAAGATTCAAGAAAAGCCCTCCTCAATAAGGAGGTTTTTATCTTAATGGGATAAAACCTAACCGTTCTAACATTGAAAAAAGATTTAATATCTAGAATATATATTACATGTAATATCATACCCCGAATACTAAAAGATAAACACAAAATTTTTTTTGTTGTTTTTAAAATTTTAGCCAATGTTCTCTTGACTTGAATAAATTGTGTATTAAAGCCAAAATACATGCTAAAATATTGTTTTTGGGTATATAAAAAAAACAATATGATTTTTTTAGCTTTGAGACACTTGGCCAAACAAAATATTTTTTCTTTTTTCAAATTGTTTTTGTATTTTTGAAGTTTTGACAAAAATCGGATATTTTAATATCGGATTTTGCATTTTTAACAACATAAAAAATATTACTTCATATTAATCAAAATGACATAAAAATATGCAAGAAAATTATAAAATTCCAAAAATATTTTTTAATTTTCTTTTAACAAAGAAAAAGATATGGGTCGGACCTAGCCCACCCATATTGGGTTAGGCTTGACCTGGCCCATATATTGTGGGCTGGACTCAGCCTAGCCACATGGGTTGGGCTAATGTTCCAGCCCATAACCAAAAACTGGTTACTCTACTTAGCACAGTAACCACGCAATTATAATTAGCCAGTTACTGTGTATGAGCACAATAACCGGTTAATTATTTCTCTTGCTACAAAAACATGAATAGTACATGTGCTACATGTAAAAGACCAACAAAGAAGATGAGAAGACAGAGAAGAGTGTTACCTGAAATGGAAGTGCCCTGGTAACTGAGCTGATAGCAGTTTGTGGTGGCGGTCGGGCGTTGTTCCAAGTGGTGATGCTACTGTTACAGTTTTTTCTTCTTCTTGCTGCCTTCTACTATCTCTGCCCCTCCCCCTTATTTGTTCTGTTCTTCCCCGTTTATGGTCAAGCGATAGTAGAAGATGGTCGGGGCAATTACTAAGAGGAGAAATTATGATGATTTCAGGCGGTGGTGCGACTGTCTTTTTTTCTCCTCCTATGTGCAGAGTCTGCGACCTCTATTTTTTCTTCTCCCCTGTCTTTGCATTTATAGGGGAGAAGAAGCTGCATCGTACCGTTCAAAACAGCACCATGCAGTTTTTTTCTTTTGTTTTTTTTCTTGGAGAAAAGGAAAACAAATTGGGAGTGGCCCAAAAATGGGTTATGACAACTCTTTAGTCGATTCTTTTAGTTTCTCATAATAACTAATATCTGTGTATATATCTTTAAAAATAGACACCACTCTTGAAAAATTAAAAAAAGATTTTCCTATTTTACCTCAAAATATGATTACAAAAATTTACCGAACTAAGTATGCAAAATTAAGGTTGTTAATGAACCATGAAATTCTTGAACAGATTCGCTGGCTAACTAAAGCAAAGGTTTGATTATTATATGAGTCCAATTCCATCATTTCACACATGCCTGAAACATGTAAAAACACTTTTTACAAAGAAATATCTTGCAAAATGACTGAAAGTCTATCATAAATGTGCTAGATGGACTTGTAATGTAACATGTCATTCTTTAGGAATGGTATCTATAAACCGTGAAAATAAAATAATTCATTAAAGATGGCTTGAATAAGGGGTCTTTAAATAATCTTCTATTGACTCTTAAGACACATCCTAGTGGAGATGTGCATAATGGAATTCATGATTTATGGCACAATTCCATAAAGAATATGATCTGACTATAAAAGATCTTGTTTTTCAGTTTTTATGAAAACTAGATGGCAAGCCTATCCGCAACCCATAAAGGTGTTTAAACCATTTTTAGACGTAAAACCAAGGGAAAGTGTGAGCCACAATTACAAGTAATTATACATACACGTTTTTTAAATATAAATAACTAAATAAAGAGAGAGAGAGAGAGAGAGAGAGAGAAAGAGAGTGAGACGCTAACTAACCTATATATAGGTGGTATGATTATATTTTCAAGTTCTCATCTATAAAATCTTTTTTTCCTTCCCTTCATTTTTACTCAATCCATACATTCAATAGTTATAAAAGTGTGTAGAAATGGTAGGTTCTTCAAGTCATCACATAAGAAACATTTTTGTTTTCGGTGGATCCAGTCTTAAGAAGAAAATAGAGTTTTTAGAATCAGTAAATCATCTTGGTTAGGTACTATCTGAGAGAAAAATTTATTTAGAGTATGAGGGAGGCAACCTTAGGTTAATGGGGGGAGTGTCAATATTTGTATTTTTAGGAGGTAGTCAAGTTTTTTGGGTTATACCCAAAGCTTTAGAAAATGAGAACATCATTGGAAAAATAATTAGAAAGGAGCTACAGGTCTCCACAATATCCAATCGAATTAATGCAATGTTTAAACATGTTAATAGCTTCATTGCTTTACCAAGTAGCCTGTGCACATTGGAAGAGATCTTTCATATTTTTTCTTGGGCTCAACTGCACATTCACTATAAACTCATAGGTCTGTTAAATGTTCATGGTTTTTATGATAACTTATTGTCTTTTTTTTAATCATGCTATAGAACAGAAATTTCTAACATCTTTGGCATGATAAATCATAATCTCTACTGCTACTGTTAAAAAACTTATTAACGAATTACAATCTTTCACTCCTATAATTGATCCCTCTATGAGTTACATAAATTGATCAACTAAGAAAAGCAGTAAAAAGTTTAGATCGAATTTGAGCCTTCATTTGTGAATCCTTGTGTCATTTGGTTTTATTAATAAAGCATAATATTTTTTTTTGTTGTTTCTTATATTTATTTAAGTGTGTTTCAGGCTTGTCAATACTTGTTGTTTCAAGTGATTTCTTTGATATTCTATCTTTCTACCTTAGAACACTAAGGACAATGTCTTGTTTTGGTTGAGGAAAGAGGCTAGTAATTGATATTGAAAAAAATCTAACTATATTTTCTATTTCATAAATCATTTATAAAATTATTGTTACTACAATGATAGAGTAAAGAAGAATTTTATTGACTCTTAAGATGTATCTTAGTAAATATTTTTCGATGGTTATTTACAACATCCATAATAAGGTCTATCAGAATACTTCTTGAAATATTCAGGTTTACAAACTCTTGTATTGTTATCACCTAACTCTGCTTATATACTTATTTAACAAGTATTTTTAAATTTATTTTCACATATACACTTTAATATATGATTGTAGGTTGCACATTAGATTATTACATTATTTATATTCTTTTGTTAAAGGTAATAGTTAAGGAAAATGGATAGTATATAAATTGTAAAAAACAAAAAAAAATCATAATAAAAATATAGATAAGTGTGATTTCATAGCCTACCAAATCTAAACAATTAAGCTCGAAGGGGTGTTTTAACACCTAATACTCTAAAGTTAACTGATTTGGGAGCTATTGGCCCAACGCTTATTACATGGGTTAAGGAGAAAAGTTTAAGGGAATCAAATATTGCAATATTTATATATTAGTATTTGTAACCTGAGTTACTAAGTTCATAGAGGTGTCTAAACACTTAATGCCTTAAGACCAATTAGTTTGGGAGTTATTAGCTGAAAGCTCTTTACATAGGTTAAAGATGCATTGTGTTTTTAAGTTATTATATGTATATTAATAAATAAATAAATAAGAAGATAAAGATGTTTTGTTCATAAAAGAAGATAAGGATTATCACCAAATCAAAATGTGGTCACCCATTTAATAATTAATCATCAATTTAATAGTTTCAAATTTTGGCCTATAAAAGAAGGCATTTTCCATGTATTTAAGCATTTTGGTTTCCAGTAAAAGATCATACTCTTACTTTCTCCCTTTGTATTTTTGTAATGCTTAAGTTTTGCTTTCATTAATATCTTATTTATGCCTTTCAATTTCTTTCTTTTACTTAGTTAAGTTTTATCTTATTTATATTCTTATCTTATTGATTTATGTTTCTCTCTTTCATTATATTTAGCTAAGTTTATTATGTCAAGGTGAAAAGGTTATATTAATGGTGTAAGAATAAGTATAGTGTAAATTTAACATGAACTTTAATATTTGATGCTAACATGTTTTATATTTTTTATCTTGTTTACTCTTAGTACTTTACTTATTAAATGGTTAATCTAAATTTATATTGTACAACACTTAGTACAACAAGTACTTGGCACTTTCATAGCGCAACTGTATGGGGTAACCAACACTTGTGCTATGAAAGGAACTTGATTTGTTGTTAACATAAGTTATAATTATAAATGCCTCACAATATTTACTAGTGTTAGAATTATTCGAATAAGATAATTAATTTAATCATATTAACAACTTATAATCTGATTGAAATCTCCTTTATTTATGATTTTCAATTGAGTAATAAAAAGAGTTTATACTATACTTGTTTGAAATACCATTAATGCATCCTCTAACCCTAACATTTGTTTTTATCATTGTTTGATCCTCACATTGATCTTACATCTCAAAGTTCTCATTAACTTCTTTATTATTACTATTACTATTACTATTACTATTGTTTTTGTTCTTGTTGTTGTTATATTATTATTGTTTATAATTTATACAATTAACCTTCTTGTGATTTGACTTTGGTCATGCCAAGTTGTTTATTACTTCGACACTTTTACCTTGGAAGAAGACATTAATCTTTTGGTCGTGTCAATTATCAGACTTGTTATTAAAAACATGCTTTAATTAAACAGTTATTGATACTTTAAGTGCAAGATAATGATATAAAATCTTGATAAAAATACACTTTGAAGTACTAATCACACTCCCTAACTAACTTATTACTAGTCTCTAATAATCAAAGCGTTAAAATAGAAAAATAATTTGCAAGTTCCACAAAGCAAAGCATTCATCGTTCAACTTCCATTAATCTATCCAAATAAACAAATTCTTACTAAATTTATATATTTGTTTTATACTATTGAAACAAGATATTAATAAACATCTTTTTTATATGTTCAATGATGAAAACATAGATGATGAGACTTTTATTGGAAGAAAACAATATTATGTTCTGATATTTTTTTAAGGTCAATTTCCTTGGATTGAGAATATTATCTTTTTTTTTAATATATATAACTTAAAACAAAATGTATTTTTAACTCATGTAACAAGCTTTCGGCTAATAACTCTCATACTAGTTGGTCTTAAGGCATTAGGTGTTAAGACACCCCTACGAGCATAGTAACTCGGGTTACAGATGCTGATACATAGATAATGTAATATTTGATTCCCTTAAACTTTTCTCCTTAACCTATATAACGGGCATTGGACCAATAGCTTCTAAGTCAATTAAGTTTAGGGTATTAAGTGTTAAAACACCCTTCGGGCTTAATTGTTTAGATTAGAGAGGTTACGAAACCAAACTTATCTATATTTTTATTATCATCAATATTATCAAAAAAAAATTTTTACAAATTATATACTATCAATTTCTCTTAGTTGTTACCTTTAAGAAAAGAATATAAATAACGTAATAATTCAATGTGCAACCCACAATCATATGTTAAAGTGTGTGTGAATATGAAAGTTTAAGAACACTTATTGAATGAGTATATGAGCATAATCAAGTAATGATAATGCGAGAGTTTGTAAAACTAAATATTTTATGAAGTATTCTAATAGACCTTTTTAAAAATATTTACTAAAATGTGTTCCAAAAGTTACTTTAACAAAAGAACTCATTTGTTTTGTCATCATTGTAATAACAGTTTTGCAAATGGTTTATGAAATAAAAAACACAGTTAGTTAATTTTTTTAATATCAACTACTAACCTCTCTCCACAACCTAAATAAAACATTATCTTCAATGTCTTAAGGTAGAAAAATAGAGTATAGAAGATAGCATCTGAAACATTGAATACTGACAAATATGAAACACATTTAAAACAAATATAATTAATAATTAATAAAATAATATGTTATTAATAAAACCAAAAGACATAATTTTTTACAAACTAAGGCTTAAATTATAGTTGTGATTGTGGCTCACATCTTCCCTTGACTTTACATTCAAGAACAACTTAAATACCTTCTATAGGTTGAGAATAAGCTTTCCATCCAGTTTTCTTCAAATCTGGCAAATAGAGTCTTTTTTAGTTAGATTTCCTATACTATGTTGAACATATTCTTTATTCAATTATGGCTATAAATCATGAATTGCACGATGCACATCTCCATTAGGGTATGTCTTAAAAGTCAATAAAAGATTATCTAAAAACTCCTTATATTTTGAAATAAATCCTGACTTTTGACAATTTTCACAAACTTTGCAGAATACATGTGTGTCTTTGAACATGATAGGCCAATAGAATTCATATTGTAAGATTTTTGCAATTATCTTTTTTATGATATATGATTCTTATATATCTTAGAAAGACAAAGTTTAATGATACTACTTACCTCATTCTCCAAAATAGATCTTTGAAATATTTGATTAAGATAATATTTGAATAAGTAAGGGTTATCCCAATAAAAGTTCTTCACTTTGTTCAAAAATGTTCATTTGTCTTTGGAAATCCAATAAGCTGAGAAAAAATCTTGAAGCAAGAAAATTGATATTCTTAGCATATTAAACTAAGAGAAAGTGAAGATTTATCGACAAAGTAATCATCGATTGGTGTAATGTCGGATGTCAAATCTATTGTCAATCTTGATAAAAGATCCATATCAATATTTTTAGTGTCTTTCTTATCCTCTATTTCTTCTTAAGAATAAATTATTTGTAATTCTTCATATTCATCAAATTCAGTTTTACTCAAGGTATATTCAAATTGATCATAAACTGACTCTTCAATAATATCTACTTCCTATACATCATTATTATCTTCAGGTTGCTTGCAAATGTTGAAAATATTTATCTCTAATGTCATGTTTCCAAATGATAACTTCATTAATTCATTCCTATAATTAATCAATACATTAAAAGTTGTAAAAAATAAACTTCATAAAATTATAATAATTAGATTACATATTTCAATAGTTTGTGTATCCAAGATAACAAAATTTATAGAGTAAATGAATTTATCAACTTATATTAACACATTTTTAACTATATCTCTAGGCACTTCTACAGATCTATCAGCAAGTAAGAGGGTTATAAAAGTTGGTTTTAACTCACCTAGATTGAGACTTTAATAAATTGAATATGAAAGAAAATTCACACTAGCTCCAAATCAAGTAAAGCTCTTTTAATTTTATGTTTTCTAATAAAGTAAGAAATTATAGGATAACTAGGATCTTTATATTTCAAAGCATTGTTGTTTTGAAGAATAACACGTACTTGTTTGGCTAAAAAGATACATTTAAAGTATGTTAGGATCCTAGATAAAGGGATTACCATGCATCAATGCCTATAGGGCATGGACTAGCATACATTTAGTGTATGTTAGGATCCCAAGTAAAGGGATCACCATGCATCGATGCTAATGGAGCATGAACTCGTATACATTTAGTGTATATTAAGATCTTGGATAAAGGGATCACCATACATAAACTAACATGCATTTAGTGTATGTCAGTGTCACACCTAAAAAAAATATTTAAAAGTGTAAAATTTTATATGGTGTAATTTAATTTTTTTTACTAAAAATTCGGCAAAGTTTTCCTTGTAACGGGACCATACTAACTTATTGACATCTTCAGTCCTGACACAACTTATATCATAATCATGGTCTAATAATTTTGGATCTCTTTCCTAAACAACGCATCATAAAAAAATAGGTATTGTCAAATAATCAAGATGCAATCACTAACAAAAAATAAATAAATAAACAATTCTAAAGTTTACTTAACTTGCATAATTAAAAAAAAACTTAAATTATGAATATAACATTCCCATTATTTTATCATTCCAACATTTCTAATCATACAAGTAACCATGATAGAATGCAAATACTTAATTTAATATAAAGATATTCTTAAGTATGGCATACACATTAATTACATATAAAAGTCTTGTTCTAAAGATATAAAGGTTCATTTAACCTTTTTTACATCATTCATAATTCTCAAAATACATCATGATCAAGATAAATACACAAAAAGTAGCATATATTCAAGCATGATCTTATTCTACTACCACGAGAGTCTTGAAAATAAGATTAATATTTTATCAATATAATTATCAATAAATACAATGTATCATTTCACTACACCCATATAAATATATATTTTTTATATACTTTATTATGAATAATTAATAAATTACACCCCTATTGATTAGTACTCAAAAGTGCATTTTTATCATGGTTTTATATCATCATTTTGCACTTAAAGTATCAATAACTCCTTAACTAAAGTATGTTTTATAATAATCTATCTAATAATATAAGATACCTTTAATTTGAGGTAAATGTTCATTTTAAATGCAGGCCTATCACATAAATAAAAGGATTGATTGATGACTTTAAGAACTACAATTGCAAAGGCAAAGAGATGATCAAACTTAGAAAAGAGATGTCGGTGCAATTCAAATCGAAACACTATTCGGTAATTGGGTCATATTTGGAGCTATAGATCTCAGATTTAGGTCTACTTTATATGGATGGAAAGGTAAGACATAGGCCTACAACTTTCATATGGAGCCCAAGATCTAAAAAGGTCATTTCCAAGTCCAAATTATTGCAACAACAAAGAAGCCCGAATCTGTCCTCCAGCTCGAGCACTATTCAGTATTTTGGCTATATTTGGAGTTCTAGTAGTTGAAATGAGCTGAATTTTTTACACAAGAAAGCTGAGACAATTGCCTAGAATTTCATGTTTTCAAGTGGCTCTAATTTTGACGTCATCAATGACGTTTTGGGCAGACAATAGAAGATAAAGATTGTCACCAAGTCAAGGGTTGGCCATCTACTCATCAATTAGTCATCAAATCAATAGTTCCCAATTTTGGCCTATAAAAGGAGGCATTTGCCATGCATTTAGGCATCTTGGTGTCCAGATCAAGATCATGCTCTTCTTTTCTCTCTTTGTATTCTTTATGCTTTGTTTTCATTAATATCAAGTTTATGCCTTTCATTTCCTTTCCTTTCTTTAGTTAACTTTTATGTTCTTATTTTGTTTATCTATTTTTCTTTCTTTCATTATGTCTAGCTAAGTTAATTATGTCAAGGTGAAAAGGTTACACTAATGGTGTAAGAATAAGTATGGTATAAACTTAATATGGACTTTAATGTTTAATACTAACATGTTTTATATTTGTTATCTTGTTCACTCTTTAATACTTTGCTTGTTAAATGATTAATCTTGATTTATGTTGTATAACAATTGGTACAACAAATGCTTGGCACTTTCATAGCCCATACTGTATGGTATAACCGACACCTGAGCTATGAAAGGAACTTGATTTGTTGTTAACATAAGTTATAATCATGAATGCTTGACGAAATTTACAAGTATTAGCATTAATTGAATAAGATGACTAATGTAATCATGTTAACAATCTATAATCTGATTGGAACCTCCTTTATGTGTGGTTTCCAATTGAACAATAAGAGTTTATACTATACTTGTTTGACATACCATTAGTGGAACCTCTAACCTTGACATTTGTTATTATCATTGTTAATCTTTACTTTAATATCTCATCATCATCATCATCATCTTCTTCTTCTCTTTCTTTATTATTATTATTATTATTATTACTACTACTACTATTATTATTATTATCATTATTATTGTTGTTGTTGTTGTTGTTGTTATTATTTTTATTATTGTTGTTGTTGTATTGTTGTTATTTATAATTTGTACAATATCCTCCCTTTGGTTCGACTCCGGTCTTGCCGGGTTATTTATTACTTTGACACTCCTGCACTTGGGAGAAGACATCAATCTTTTTGTTATGTCACCTATATTTATCCAATTAAATTCCAATTTAAGTCGTTTCATGAGGTATTGCTCCCTCATTAAGGACACTAATTCATTTGCTTAAATTGTGGGCACTAGTTCATACACCCAATTACTGATACTATTTCATCCACTAATTACCAGGTATAGTTTACTCATTCAATTACCGATACTAATTTATCTGCTCAATTATCGATACTAGTTCATCCATCAAATTACTGGTACTAATTCATTGTTAAATTACTAGGCATTGATTTACTCGCCCAATTACCTGGCATTAATTCATCCGCCCAATAATCGGGGCATTAATTCATCCACCTAATTACCTGATATTAATTCATCTACCCATTCACTTGCTTAATTACTGGGCATTAATTCATTCGCTCAATTACCAGTACTAATTCACCCGCCCAATTATTAGACATTATTTCATTCATCCAATTTCTGGTACTAATTTAGCCGCCCAATTACCAGGCATTAATTCAGTTTTCCAATTACCAGTACTAATTTCTCTATCCAATTACTAGGCATCAATTCACTCATCCAATTATTGGGCATTAATTCATCCATTCAATTACTGGTATTAATTCATCTGCCAATTTATTAGGCATTAATTCATTTGTTCCATTACTGATACTAATTCATCCACCCAATTACTAGGCATTAATTCACTCATCCAATTACCACACATTAATTCAATTGCCAAAATATGTTCATTTGTTAACATCAAACATAAATTACAGAATTTTTAATTAAAATTAACACAAGTTTTTCAATTAATCTTTCTATAAAAATTCAAGAAATCGGATACCTTCTTGTTGGTGATGCTTGACTAGTAACTCTCTATTGCTGTCTGGAGCCTCCAACCTCTCCTGTTTCATTTGAAAGATCTTATGATTTTAATATTTCATCACCTAATAATTTTCTTAAAACTTCATCACAAAATAAGATTTTTTTATCAGTATAATTTTAACATCCAAAACTATTATGATTATTCTAACATAATTTCATGTTCTTTAATAATTCCATAAATAATTCATATAATGTTATATCCATCTAAACTTCTAATTCACCACAATTATAAGAGAATCTTATATCATTATAAAAAATTTCCCAATAATTAAAGGAAATTTAATTCCTTTACACTTAATTCAACACATTATTTCATTTTATTTTTCTTTCACTATTCAAATACAATTTAATAATTTCTTCATACTTGAAATTTTATTTATTATATTTTCCATGGCCAAATTCACATTTCTAAGAGTTCCATAGTCACAAATAACAACAATTAAGCATCGATGTATAGAATTTTGCTAATCAATGCAATAAAATCATATTTACTTATAACATAATAAAGGATCAATAGCAAACTCAAGGTGAAAACCATTTTCTACCCTTATCCTTCTTCTTTTCTCTTTTTTTTTTACACATTCTCGTTCACTAGATACTCAATTATCATAACTAAATATTTTTTTTCATTAATTCAATAACCTAATCACCCTAAAAATCCATTCTTGGCTAAAATTCTCATTACTAAGGAAGCAATACATTTGTTTTTAATGAACCTAGTTAATAACAAGCCCAAACATTTATTCCTTTAATAAACATGTAATTGATATAAATCCATGCATTCAAACCATCATAACATCCAATACAATGGATCATCATGAACCTACCTTCACATCATACCAATTCTACTCAATCCAATAACAAACATGAAAAACAATACAATGGATCATCATGGAGAGCTTTCTTACCCTTAAGGAATGAAGAATCAAAAGTCAAAACAAGTTGAATCAAGTTTTCCTTTACACTTCCATTTAAACTCAATTTTTTTATTTCTTTATGAGAACACTTCAAATCTTTAAACTTCTTATAGTCTTTTTAATGTATGAAACTCTTTCTTTAATTACTTAATATTCTTTCTATCTTACACTTTGTTTTTTATTTTTCAAACAATTTCCATGAAAAATGACAAAAGCCCTCTTTCACTTTTTCTTCTCTTGGCCGGCTGTACACTTCCTTTTTTTCTTTTCTTTTTCTTTTTTTATTACTGGCAGCTTATAAAAAGGATTGTTTTGGGAAAAATTTCAATTTAGTCCCTAAACAATTTCTAGACACTTATTTGTGCTATTTATTCTTTTATCTGAAATTTTTTTTATCATATTCCAAAAATTCTCAAACTTTAACCTAGGTTAAAATAATATTTTATAAGATTCCATGCAAAATTTCATCTTAATGTGATGACTAGATTGAAAGTTACATGCTATAACATAAAATTAGCTAGTTTGTAATTTTTCATAAAAAATTCAAATTTTGATATTTCATACTTGTACAAGTCATATCAATTAATTTACTCAATTCTCGAGACCATTTTTTCTCATATATATATATATATATATTGGGGTTTACAGTTAGGATCCCGAGTAAGGGGATCATCATGCATCGATGCCTATAGGGTATGGATTAACATATATTTAATTTATGTTAAGATCCCAGGTAAAGAGATCGTTATACATAGACTAAAATACATTTAATGTATGTTATGATCCCGAGTAAGGGGATCACCATGCATCGATGTCTATGGGGCATGGACTAGTATATATTTAGTGTATGTTAGGATCCCGGTTAGGAGATCACCATGCATCAACTAGCATATATTTAGTTTATGTTAGCATCCCGATTATGGGGATCGCTAAGCATCGACGCCTATGAGGTGATGATGATAATAGTGAAATTAGTATAGACAATGAGTTAGGCAGAAATAGTTGTGATTGATCTTATAAAATTTTGAATGAAAGTTGAAAATGGAAGATGAAAGGGTTTTAGTAGTTGAATGAGAAACAATTCTAATGAAAACAAAAGTAGAGAAGTGAATAGAATATGAATACATGTTTGTTTTTTTAAATTGTTGGATATTTGTATTGTTATACTTATTGTGATATTCATGTTTCAATACTATGTATTTGTTTTAAGACCATCTTGTGCTCGACAAGAGTGGATCATAGTTTTTGTTCACCTTTTGTTATATAGTTCTAGGGAGTATATCCTTATATTTTGAAATATTAAAATATTCATATAACTTAATTTATATAATTGATGTTTAAATTTAAATATATGAACTTAACTCTAAAATTCATATAATCATGTTTTGTGTATGCATATGTATCTCATTTATTCATTTATAGTGATAGTTGTTGTTCAATGTATGTTATAATTATTATGGTTGTGATGATGATGATAATAATGATTATGATGATATTTGTGAGATTGAGACCTAGGATGATTAGGTCGTTATTGAGTTATGAGATGTGAAATATTAAAAGTGTAAACAGAGTATATGTTGATCACTTGGAACCTCCTGGTATAGAGAAGACTTTGCTGAAATTTTAGTGGAAATTTCGATAGACTTTCATATAAAAACTGTAAAAAAAATATCACTCGTATTTATATATATATATAATTTGATAATAATAAAAATAAATTTTTAAAAATAAAAAATATTATTTTAATATGTTTTTAAATAAAAAATACTTTAAAAACAATATAAAAAAAAACAAAGACAAAAGACAAGGAACTTCTTAGTTGGATTAGCTAATTTTTAACGACATGGTAACTTGATAAAAATAGACTATTAGGGTATAATAGACCTATTTACGGTAGGAGGTTAGGTTAGGTTTGGAATTATTATTTTTTTTAATCATGGCCTAGGCCTAGTATTTGGGTTTATGCTTTTGCTAAATTGATTGATGATGGGTTTTTGGCCCATGTGAAAATAATTAAAAGAAAAATCCAAATCTCTAACATTATATATAAAATATTCCACATTTATCAATTTAAGTGCACTTGATTAACAAAAACAAAAACTATAATAAGGTGGTAAAACACTATTGATTAATACTCAAAAGTGTATTTTTATCATGGTTTTATATCATCATTTTGCACATAAAGTATCAATAACTCCTTAACTAAAGTACGTTTTATAATAATCTATCTAATAATATAAGATACCTTTAATTTGTGGTAAATGTCCATTTTAAATGCAGACCTATCACGTAAATGAAAGGATTGATTGATGACTTTAAGAACTACAATTGCAAAAAAGGCAAAGAGATGATCAAACTTAGAAAAGAGATGTCAGTGCAATCCAAATCGAAACATTATTCGGTAATTGGATCATATCTAGAGCTATAGATCTCAGATTTAGATCTACTTTATATGGATGGAAAGGTAAGACATAGGCCTACAACTTTCATATGGAGCCTAAGATCTAAAAAGGTCATTTTCAAGTCCAAATTATTGCAACAACAAAGAAGCCCGAATCTGTCCTCCAGCCCGAGCACTATTCAGTATTTTGCCCATATTTGGAGTTCTAGAAGTCAAAATGAGCTGAATGTTTTACACAAGAAATATGAGACAATTGCCTAGAACTTTCATGTTTTCAAGTGGCTCTAATTTTGATGTCATCAATGACATTTTGGGCAAACAAGAAAAGATAAGAATTGTCACCAAGTCAAGGGTTGGCCATCTACTCATCAATTAGTCATCAAATCAATAGCTCCCAATTTTGGCCTACAAAAGGAGGCATTTGCCATGCATTTAGGCATCTTGGTGTCCAGATCAAGATCATGCTCTTGTTTTCTCTCTTTGTATTCTTTATGCTTTGTTTTCATTAATATCAAGTTTATGCCTTTCATTTCCTTTGCTTTGCTTTGTTAACTCTTATCTTATTTAGTTTATCCATTTTTCTTTCTTCCATTATGTCTAGCTAAGTTAATTATGTCAAGGTGAAAAGGTTACACTAATGGTGTAATAATAAGTATGGTATAAACTTAATATGGACTTTAATGTTTAATACTAACATGTTTTATATTTGTTATCTTGTTCACTCTTTAATACTTTGCTTGTTAAATGATTAATCTTGATTTATGTTGTATAACAATTGGTACAACAAATGCTTGGCACTTTCATAGCCCATACTGTATGGTATAACCGACACCTGAGCTATGAAAGGAACTTGATTTGTTGTTAACATAAGTTATAATCATGAATGCTTGACGAAATTTACAAGTATTAGCATTAATTGAATAAGATGACTAATGTAATCATGTTAACAATCTATAATCTGATTGGAACCTCCTTTATATGTGGTTTGCAATTGAACAATAAGAGTTTATACTATACTTGTTTGACATACCATTAGTGGAACCTCTAACCTTGA
>SRLM01000868.1:7973-48035 GCA_015708895.1 Populus ilicifolia
ATATGAAAGTTGTAGGCCTATGTCTTACCTTTCCATCCATATAAAGTAGACCTAAATCTGAGATCTATAGCTCCAGATATGACCCATTACCGAACAGTGTTCCGGTTTGGATTGCACTGACATCTCTTTTCTAAGTTTGATCATCTCTTTGCCTTTGCAATTGAAATTCTTAAAGTCATCAATCAATCCTTTCATTTATGTGATAGGCCTGCATTTAAAATGAATATTTACCACAAATTAAAGGTATCTTATATTATTAGATAAATTATTATAAAACGTACTTTAGTTAAGGAGTTATTGATACTTTAAGTGCAAAATGATGATATAAAACCATGATAAAAATGCACTTTTGAGTACTAATCATCATAAACATGGTCGAAGTATTTGTTAACCCGAAAGGCATTACCAAAAATTCGTAATGCCTATAACGGGTTTGAAAAGTAGTCTTTTGTATGTCTTGTTCCTTGATTCTCAACTAGTGATATCTAACTCTCAGATCTATCTTAAAGAACAGCCTAGTACCTTTCAACTGATCAAACAAGTCATCTATTCGTGGAATGGGTACTTGTTCTTCACCGTCACTCTATTTAATTGATGATAATCAATGCATAAATGAAGGATGCAATCCTTCTTTTTTACAAACAATACTAGAGCTCTCTAGGGCGAGTTATTAGGTCGGATGAAGCCTTTATCTAACAATTCCTTAAGCTGGACCTTCAGTTCCGCTAATTCCATAAGTGTCATCCTACAAGGAGATTGGGCTGTAGGAGAAACTCCTGGAATAATGATTGATACTTAAAAGTGTATTTTTATCAAGGTTTTATATCATCATTTTGCACTTGAAGTATCAATAACTCCTTAACAAAAGCATGTTTTATAATAATATATCTAATAATATAAGATACCTTTAATTTATGGTAAATGTTCATTTTAAATACAGGCCTATCATATAAATGAAAGGATTGGTTGATGAATTTAAGAACTGAAATTGAAAGGATAAAGAGATGATGAAACTTAGAAAAGAGATGTCGGTGCACAAGTGGACAAGTAGAGCTTGCTAATGAGATCAAACACATTTTAGAGAAAACAACAAACCCTAATAGGAAAGATTGGTCTTTAAGACATAATGATGCACTTTAGGCTTATTGAACTGCTTATAAAACATTTTAGGTATATCACCTTATAAACTAGTCTATGGAAAACCTTGTCACTTGCTTGTGGAACTTGAACATAAAGCTTATTGGGTTATTAAAGCTTTCAATTCAAATCTAGATGATGCTAGTCAACTGTGAAAATTACAAATAAATGAGCTTGAGGAAATAAGAAATGATGCATATGAAAATTCAAGAATTCATAAAGCAAGAATCAAAGAGTTTTATGAAAAGAATATACTGAGAAAAACATTCAATATTGGTCAAAAAGTCTTGCTTTATAATTCTTGACTGCATTTATTTCATGAAAAATTAAGATCAAGATGGAGCAGTTCTTTTATTGTGAAACACGTGTATCCATATAGGGCCCACAACATCGAGAATCTAAAGAATGACAATGTTTCCAAGGTAAATGGACATTATCTGAAAGTTTACTTTGATAATTTTTCAGTTGAACATGACTTTATTGAATTGGGTGATCCTGTATATAGAGATTGATTATTTTTGTGTTTCTTTTTGAGTGATTTTTGCTAGTTTCTCTTACTCTGGTCAAATGGTGGATAACGGTACTTCGTGACTTAAGTCGGTTCTTTCAGTTTCCCACAATAACTGATATCTGTGTATATATTTATGCAATTCTTTAAATCTCTCTTCCAATTCTCATTTGAAAACGGACACTAATCTTGAAAAATTAAAAAAGTATATTCCCGCTCTGCCTTAGAATGCAATTACAAAACTTTACTGTGCTAGATTTGCAAGATTGAAATTGTTTATGAATCATGAAATTCCTGAGGATATTCGTGATTAGTACTCAAAAGTGCATTTTTATCATGGTTTTATATCATCATTTTGCACTTGAAGTATCAATAACTCCTTAACTAAAATACGTTTTATAATAATCTATCTAATAATATAAGATACCTTTAATTTGTGGTAAATGTCCATTTTAAATGCAGGCCTATCACATGAATGAAAGGATTAATTGATGACTTTAAGAACATCAATTGCAAAGGCAAAGAGATGATCAAACTTAGAAAAGAGATGTTGGTGCAATCCAAACAGGAACACTGTTCGGTAATTGGGTCATATCTGGAGCTATAGATCTCAGATTTAGGTCTACTTTATATGGATGGAAAGGTAAGACATAGGCCTACAACTTTCATATAGAGCCCAAGATCTAAAAAGGCCACTTTCAAGTCCAAATTGTTGCAACAACAAAGAAGCCCGAATCTATCTTCCAGCCCGAGCATTGTTCAGTATTTTAGCGATATTTAGAGTTCTAGAAGTCAAAATAAGCTGAATGTTTTACATAAGAAAGCTGAGACAATTTCCTAGAACTTTCATGTTTTCAAGTGGCTCTAATTTTGATGTCATCAATGACATTTTGGGAAGACAAGAGAAGATAAGGATTGTCACCAAGTCAAGGGTTGGCCACCTACTCATCAATTAGTCATCAAATCAATAGTTCCCAATTTTGGCCTATAAAAGGAGTCATTTGCCATGCATTTAGGCATCTTGGTGTCCAGATCAAGATCATGCTCTTGTTTTCTCTCTTGTATTTTTTGTATTGCTTATGCTTTGTTTTCATTAATATGAAGTTTATGCTTTTCATTTCCTTTCCTTTACTTAGTTAATTCTTATCTTACTTATGTTCTTACTTTGTTTATCGATTTTTCTTTCTTTCATTATGTCTAGTTAAGTTTATTATGTCAAGGTGAAAAGGTTACACTAATGGTGTAAGAATAAGTATGGTATAAACTTAATATGGACTTTAATGTTTAATACTAACATGTTTTATATTGTTATCTTGTTCACTCTTTAATACTTTGCTTGTTAAATAACTAATCTTGATTTATGTTGTATAACAATTGGTACAACAAATGCTTGGCACTTTCATAGCCCATACTGTATGGTATAACCGACACCTGAGCTATGAAAGGAACTTGATTTGTTGTTAACATAAGTTATAATCATGAATGCTTGACGAAATTTACAAGTATTAGCATTAATTGAATAAGATGACTAATGTAATCATGTTAACAATCTATAATATGATTGGAACCTCCTTTGTGTGTGGATTCTAATTGAACAATAAGAGTTTATGCTATACTTATTTGACATACTATTAGTGGATCCTCTAACCTTGACATTTGTTATTATCATTGTTTAATCCTTGCTTTAATATTTCATCTCAAAGTTCTCATCTTCTTCTTATTCTTTATTATTATTATTATTATTATTATTATTATTACTATTATTATTATTATTATTATTATTATTGCTGTTATTACTATTATTGTTGTTATTGTTATTGTTGTATTATTGTTATTTATAATTTATACAATAATCTCCCTATGGTTTGACCCTGGTCTTGTCGGGTTATTTATTACTTCGACACTCCTACACTTGGGAGAAGACATCAATCTTTTCACCGTGTCAATTCGCTAGTTGATTGAAGTAAAGGTCCGATTATCAGGTGAGTCCTCTAACTCTTTCATTTCACTCATGCCTAGAACAGGTAAAAGCAGTTTTGCAAAGAAATGTTGTGAAAAACGACTTAAAGTTTGTCATCAATGTGCTAGATGGACTTGTAATGCACAATGTCGTTCTTTAGGAATGATATCTATAAACCGTGAAGATAAAATATAATTCATTAAGGATGGCTTGAGTAAAGAGTCTTTAGATAACCTTCTGTTGACTATTGAGACACATCCTAGTGGAGATGTGCATCATGCAATTCATGATTTATGGCCACTATTTCATAAAGAACATGATCGACTTAGTCTTGGGAATTTGACTAAAAAAGATCATGTTTTGCCAATTTTTAAGAAAACTGGATGGAAAGCCTATCCCCAACCCATAGAGGGCGTTTAAGCCGTTCTTGGACGTAAAACCAAGGGAAGATGTGAGATACAATCACAACTACTTGTATATACACATGCTTTTTTAGAAGTAAATAAATAAAGAGAGAGAAAGTGTGTGTGTGAGACTCTAGCTGGCTTACATATAGGTGGTATGATTGCCTTTTTAATTTCTTATCTATAAAACCCTCTCTTCCTTCCTTTTATTTCTACTCAACCCATACATTCAACAAATACTGAAGTGTGTAGAAATGGAAAGTTCCTCGAGTCATCACATAAGAAATATTTGTGTTTTTAGTGGATCTAGTCCTGAGAAAGAAAAGAAGTTTTCAGAATCAACAAATCAGGTGCTAGTTGAGAGAAAGATTTATTTAGTGTATGGGGGAGGCAGTCTTGGGTTAATGGGAGGTGTGTCAATAGCTGCATTTTTAGCAGGTAGTCAAGTTTTAGGGGTCGTCCCCGAAGCTTTAGCACAAGGGGATATCATTGGAAAAACAATTGGAGAGGAACTATAGGTGTCCACAATGTTTGCTCGAATGAATGCAATGTTTAACCATGCTTATGCCTTCATTGCCTTACTAGGTGGTCTAGGTACCTTGGAAGAGATCTTTCATATTTTCTCTTGGGACCAACTGCACATTCACCATAAACCCATAGGTTTGTTAAATGTTAATGGTTATTCTGATAAGTTGTTATCTTTTCTTGATCATGCTGTGGAACAGGAATTTCTAACATCTTCTGCATGATAAATCATAATCTCTACTGCTACTGCTGAACAATTGATTGACCAACTATAATCTTTCATTCCTGTAATTGTTCCTTCCATGAGTCGCATAAATTGGTCAACTAAGGAAAGTCATAAAAAGCTTAGATTGGATTTGAGCCTCCATTTGTGAATTTTTGTGTCTTTTAGTTTTATTATTATGTTTTGTTGTTTCTTATATTTGTTTCAGTGTGTTTCAGGTCTGTCAGTGTTCGTTATTTCAGGTGATATCTTCTATACTCTATCTTTCTACCTTTAAACATTGAGGACAATGTCTTGTTTTAGTTAGAGGGAGAAGGTAGTAGCTAAAAAAAAACTGTATTTTCTATTTCATAAAACATGTGCAAAATTTTCTATTTCATACTTGTTATGACTCTTGAGACACTTCTTAGTAATCATTAGTAACAAGGTCTATCATAATACTTCTTGAAATATTCAGATTTACAAACTCTCCCATTGTTATCACTTAATTCTGCTCGTATACTTATTTAACATGTATTCTTAAACCTTAATTTACACACACACACTTTAACATATGATTGTGGGTTGCATATTAGATTATTACATTATTTATGTTCTTTTGTTAAAGGTAACAACTAAGAGAAAGGGATAGTATATAATTAAAAAAAATGATAATAATAAAAATATAGATAAGTTTGGTTTCCTAGCCTCTCTAACCTAAGCAATTAAGCCCAAAAGGGTGTTTTAAGACCTAATACCCTAAAGTCAACTGACTTGGGAGTTATTGGCCCAACTTTTGCTACATGGGTTGAGGAGAAAAGCTTAAGGGAATCAAACATTGCACTATCTACATATCAGCATCTGCGACCCGAGTTACTAAGCTCGTAGGGGTGTCTTAACACCCAATGCTCTAAGACCAACTGGTGTGGGAGTCATTAGCTGAAAGCTCGTTACATGGGTTAAAGATGCATGGTGTTTTAAATTATATGTATATATATTAAAAAAAAAAGACAAAAATAATAATCCCAACCCAAGGAAGCTAACCTTAAACATTAGAACAAAAATTTTGTTTTCTTCCAAGAAAAGCCCCATAATTATGTGTTGATACATTGAGCATAAAAGAAAGGTTTGTAAATATCTTGTTAAGAGGTATTGGGCAAGTATATAAATTTAACGAGAGTTTGTTTATCTGGATAGATTAATGGAAGTTAAATGATGAATACCTTGCTTTGTGGAATTTGTAAATTGTTTTTCAATTTGAATGCTTTGATTACTAGGGACTAGTAATAAGCTAGTTGGACGGTGTGATTGATACTTAAAAGTGTATTTTTATCAAGGTTTTATATCATCATTTTGCACTTGAAGTATCAATAACTCCTTAACTAAACCATATTTTATAATAATATATCTAATAATATAAAATACCTTTAATTTATGGTAAATATTTATTTTAAATGCAGGCCTATCACATAAATGAAAGGATTGATTGATAATTTAAGAACTGAAATTGAAAGGATAAAGAGATGGCCAAACTTAGAAAAGAGATGTCAGTGCAATCCAAACTCGAATACTGTTCGGTAATTGGGTCATATCTAGAGCTATATATCTCAGATTTAGGTCTATTTTATATGGATGGAAAGGTAAGACATAGGCCAACAACTTTCATACGGAGCCCAAGATCTAAAAAGGCCATTTTCAAGTGCAAATTGTTGCAACAACAAAGAAGCCCGAATCTATCCTCTAGCCAGAGCATTGTTCAGTATTTTAGCATTATCTAGAGTTCTAGAAGTCAAAATGAGCTAAATGTTTTACACAAGAAAGCTGAGACCATTTTTTACAAGTTTCATGTGTCTAAGTGGCTCCAATTTTGACATTATCAATAACGTTTTGGGTAGACAAGAGAAGATAATGATTGTCACCAAGTCAAGAGTTGGTCACCTACTCATCAATTAGTCATCAAATCAATTGTTCCCAATTTTGGCCTATAAAAGGAGGCATTTGCTATGCATTGATGCATTTTGGTCTTCGAATCAAGATCATGCTTTTGCTTTCTCTCTTTATATTTTTGTAATGCTTAAGTTTTATTTTCATGAATATATTGTTTATGCCTTTCATTTCCTTTTCTTAGTTAACTTTTATCTTATTTATGTTCTTATTTTGTTTGTTTATTTTTCTTTCTTTCATTATATTTAGTTAAGTTTATTATGTCAAGGTAAAAATGTTACATTAATGGCGTAAGAATAAGTATAGTATAAACTTAATATGAATTTTAATGTTTGATACTAACATGTTTTATATTTGTTATCTTGTTCACTTTTTAATACTTTACTTGTTAAATGACTAATTTTGATTTATGTTGTATAACACTTGGTATAACAAATGCTTGGCACTTTCATAGCCCATACTGTATGGTATAACCAACACCTGAGCTATGAAAGGAACTTGATTTGTTGTTAACATAAGTTATAATCATGAGTGCTTGATGAAATTTACAAGTATTAGGCATTAATTGAATAAGATGACTCATGTAATCTTGTTAACAATCTATAATCCGATTGGAGCCTCCTTTGTGTGTGGTTTCTAATTGAATGGCGTAAGAATAAGTATAGTATAAACTTAATATGAATTTTAATGTTTGATACTAACATGTTTTATATTTGTTATCTTGTTCACTCTTTAATACTTTACTTGTTAAATGACTAATTTTGATTTATGTTGTATAACACTTGGTATAACAAATGCTTGGCACTTTCATAGCCCATACTGTATGGTATAACCAACACCTGAGCTATGAAAGGAACTTGATTTGTTGTTAACATAAGTTATAATCATGAGTGCTTGATGAAATTTACAAGTATTAGGCATTAATTGAATAAGATGACTCATGTAATCTTGTTAACAATCTATAATCCGATTGGAGCCTCCTTTGTGTGTGGTTTCCAATTGAATAATAAGAGTTTATACTATACTTGTTTAACATACCATTAGTGGATCCTCTAACCTTGACATTGTTTGTTATTATTATTTAATCCTTACTTTAATTTTTCATCTCAAAGTTCTCATCAATGTTTCTTCTTCTTCTTCTTTGTTATTATTATTATTATTATTATTATTACTATTGCTATTACTATTACTATTACTATTACTACTACTACTACTACTAGTATTATTAGTATTATTATTGCTATTATTATTGTTGTTGTTATTGTTACTGTTGTTGTTGTTGTTTATAATTTGTACAATTAACCTCCCTATGGTTCGACCCAAATCTTGCCGGGTTATTTATTACTTTGACACTCCTACACTTGGGAGAAGACATTGATCTTTTAGTCGTGTCATCAAGCTTTCATGATTATAACTTATGTTAACAACAAATCAAGTTCCTTTGATAACTCAGGTGTCGGTTATACCAAACAGTATGAGCTATGAAAGTTCCAAACATTTGTTGTACCAAGTGTTATACAACATAAATCAAGATTAATTATTTAACAAGCAAAGTATTAGAGAATGAACAAGATAACGAATACAAAATATATTAGTATCAAACATTAAAGTCTATATTAAGTTTACACTATACTTATTCTTACACCATTAGTGTAACCTTTCCACCTTGACATAATAAACTTAGCTATACATAATGAAAGAAGGAAAAATAAATAAACAAAATAAGATAAGAGTTAACTAAGTAAAGGAAAGGAAATGAAAGGTATAAACTTGATATTAATGAAAACAAAGCATAAAGAATACAAAGAGAGAAAACAAGAGCATGATCTTGATCTGGAAACCAAGATGCCTAAATGCATGGCAAATGCCTCCTTTTATAGACCAAAATTGAGAACTATTGACTTGATGACTAATTGATGAGTGGGTGACCAACTCTTGAGTTGGTGACAATTCTTATCTTCTCTTGTCTGCCTAAAAAGTCATTAGTAATATCAAAATTAGAGCCACTTGAAAACATGAAAGTTGTAGGAAATTGTCTCAAATTTCTTGTGTAAACAGTTCAGGCCATTTGGACTTCTAGAACTCCAGATATAGTCCAAACACTGAACAGTGCTTGGGCTGAAAGCAGATTCAGACTTTTTTGTTGTTGCTACAATTTGGACTTGAAAATGGCCTTGTTGTTGCTACAATTTGGACTTGAAAATGGCCTTTTTAAGTCTTGGGCTCCATATGAAAGTTGTAGGCCTATGTCTTACCTTTCCATCCATATAAAGTAGACCTAAATCTGAGATCTACAGCTCCAGATATGATCCAATTACTAAATAGTTTTCTGGTTTGGATTGCACCGACATCTTTTTTTTAAGTTTGGTCATCTTTTTTTTCCTTTCAATTGCAATTCTTAAATTCATCAATCAATCCTTTCATTTATATGATAGGCCTGCATTTAAAATGAACATTGACCATAAAGTAAAGGTATCTTATATTATTAGATATGTTATTATAAAACATGCTTTAGTTAAGGAGTTATTGATACTTCAAGTGCAAAATGATGATACAAAACCTTGATAAAAATGCACTTTTAAGTACTAATCACATCCCCAACTAGGTTATTACTAGTCCCTAGCAATTAAAGCGTTAAAATAGAAAAATACTTTGCAAATTTCACAAAGCAGGGTATTCATCATTCAACTTCCATTAATCTATCCAAATAAACAAACTCTCATTAAATTTATATATAAGCTCAATATTTCTTAACAAGATATTCATAAACCTTTCTTTCGTGCTCAATATATCAACACTTAATTATGGAGCTTTTTGGAAGAAAACAAAATTTTTGTTCTAATGTTTAAGGTTAACTTTCTTGCATTGAGATTATTATTTTTATTTTTTTTCTTTTTTCTTTATATATACATATAACTTAAAACACAATGCATCTTTAACCTATGTAACGAGCTTTCAGCTAATGACTCCCGGACTAGTTGGTCTTAGGGCATTAGGTGTTGATACACCCCTACAAGCTTAGTAACTCAGGTCGCAGATATTGATATATAGATAGTGCAATGTTTGATTCCTTTAAACTTTTCTCCTCAACCCATATAGCAAGCGTTGGGCCAATAGCTTCCAAGTCTATTGACTTTAATTAAACACTCGTTCGGGTTTAATTATTTGGGTTAGGGACGCTACGAAACCAAACTTATCTACATTTTTATTATCATATTTTTTTTGTTTTTGTTTTTTTTTAATTATATACTATCCCTTTCCCTTAGTTGTTACCTTTAACGAAAGAACATAAATAATGTAATAATCCAATAAGCAACCCACAATCATATGTTAAAGTGTGTGTGTGTAAATTAAGATGTAAAAATACGTGATAACAATGTGATGGGTTAAGTAAGTATATGAACATTAAGTGATAATAATGCGAGAGTTTGTAAATCTGAATATTTCAAGAAGTATTATGATAGACCTTGTTACGAATGGTTACTAAGATGCGTCTAAAGAGTCATAAAAAGTTCTCCTTACTCTGCCATCATAGTAACAACAATTTTGCACATGCTTTATGAAATAGAAAACACGGTTAGTTTTTTTTTTAGCTATTACCCTCTCCGCCCAACCAAAACAAGACATTGTCCTCAATGTTCTAAGGTAGAAAAATAGAGTATAGAAGATATCACTTGAAATAACGAATAATGACAACATGATTATAGTTGGTCAATCAATTGTTCAACATTAGTAATGGAAATTATGATTTGTCATGCAGAAGATGTTAGAAATTCTCGTTCCACAACATGATCAAGAAAAGACAACAACTTATCATAATAACCATTAACATTTAACAGACCTATATGTTTATGGTGAATATGCAGTTGAGCTCAAGAGAAAATATGAAAGATCTCTTCTAATGTGCCTAGATCACTTGGTAAAACAATGAAGGCATTATCATGGTTAAACATTGCATTCATTCGAACCGACATTGTGGAGACCTGAAGTTCCTCTCCAATTGTTTTTCCAATGATGTCCCTTTATGCTAAAGCTTCGGGGACAACCTGAGGAACTTGCCATTTCTACACACTTCTATATTTGTTGAATGTATGGGTTGAGTAGAAATGAAAGGAAGGAAGAGAGAATTTTATAGATGAGAAATTAGAAAGGTGATTATACCACGAATATGTAGGCCAACTAGAGTCTCACACACACTCTCTCTCTCTCTCTCTTTATTTATTTACTTTTGAAAAAGCATCTGTATGTATAGGTAGTTGTGATTATGGCTTATATCTTTCCTTGGTTTTACATCCAAGAATGGCTTAAACGCCCTCTATGAGTCGAGGATAGACTTTCAATCCAGTTTTCTTAAAAACTGGCAAACATGGTCTTTTTCAGTCAAATTCCTAAGACTCAGTCGAGCATATTCTTTATGAAATAGTGGCCATAAATCATGAATTACATGATGCATATCTCCACTAGGATGCGTATCAAAAGTCAATAGAAGATTATTTAAAGACTCCTTACTCAGGCCATCCTTTATAAATTGTATTTTATCTTCACAATTTATAGATACCATTTCTAAAGAATGACACTGTGTATTATAAGTCCATCTAGCACATCGATGATAGAATTTCAGTCATTTTGCACGACATTTCTTTGCAAAAGTGCTTTTACCTGTTCTAGGCATTTGTGCAATGAAGAAATTAGAGGACTCACCTGATAATCTAACCTTTGCTTCAATCAACTAGCGAATATCTTCAGGAATTCCATAATTCATTACAAGCTCAATCTTGTGCATCTAGCATGGTAATTTTTTATAATCGCATTCTGAGGTAGAACAGGAAAATACTTTTTCAAGATTAGTGTCTATTATCAAATGAGAATTGGAAGAGAGATTCAAAAAATTGCATAAATATATACACAGATATTAGTTATTATGGGAAACTGAAAGAACTGACAAGTCATGGAGTACAATTGTTCGCCATTTGACCAGGGTGAGAGAAACTAACAAAATCACTCAAAAATAAACATAAAAACAATGTGAGAAAAAAAAATAATCAACCTTTATCTACAAGATCATTCAAACTAATTGATTCATTTTCAGTAGGAAAATTATCAAAGTAAGCTTTCAAACGATGTCTATTTTCCTTAAAAACATTATCATTCATTGAATTCTTAATATCACAAGCCCCATAAGGATTGTTCCATCTTGATCTTAGCTCTCTAGGGAATGAATAGAGTTGAGAATTATAAAACAAAACTTTTTAACGAGTATTAACCTTTTGATAATTTTCACAAGTTTTGTAAAATGCATGCGTGTCCTTGAACATGGTGGGCCAATAAAATCCATTTTGATAGATTTTTACAGCTCTTTTTTTATGAGAAATAACTTCCACATGCTTCAAAATGAAAAAATTTAATGACACTATTTACCTCATTATCGGGAATGAATCTTTGACATATTTGATCAGGACAATATTTGAATAAGTTAGGGTCATCACAATAAAAGTTCTTCACTTTGTTCAGAAACTTTTCTTTGTCTTGGGTAATCCAATTAGCTAGCAAGTCTCCTAAAGTAAGAAAATTGATATTTTTATCATACTAAGACATTGGACTAAGAGAAAGTAAGGATTTATTGGGAAAGTAATCATCGATTGGTGTGATGTCAGATGTCGAATTTATTGCCACTTTTGACAAATGATCCTCATCAATATTTTTAGTGTGTTTTTCATCTGTGATTTCTTCCTCAAAATAAATTATTTACAAATCTTCAAATTCATCCAACTCATTTTTACTTAAAGTAGATCCAAGTTGATCATAAACTAATTTGTCAATATGATCTACTTTTGGTAAATCATTATCATCTTCAGGTTGCTTGCAAATGTTGAAAATATTCATCTCCAATGTCATGTTTTCAAATGATAGCTTCATCAGTCCATTCATATAGTTAATCAATGTGTGAGAAGTTGCAAGAAATGGACGTCTTAAAATAACAAGAAACCAATTACATGCTTGAATAGGTTGTGTGTCTAAGACAACAAAATCCACAGGATAAATAAATTTATTGACTTATACTAACACATTTTCAATTATTCCTCTAGGCACTTTTATAGATCTATCAACAAGTAAAAGAGTTATAGAATTTGATTTTAACTCACCTAGATTGAGACTTTGAAAAACTAAATATGGAAGTAAATTCACACTAGCAAGATCAAGTAAGGCTCTTTTAATTTTATGTTCTCTAATAAAGCAAGAAATTGTAGGACAACCAGGGTCTTTATATTTCAAAGTAATATTGTTCTGAAGAATGACACTTACTTGTTTAGCTAAAAAGGCTTTCTTTTTCACATTCATTTTTCTCTTCACCGTGCATAGATCTTTCAAAAATTTAGCATAAGAAGGAACCTATTTAATAGCATCCAATAAAGGTATATTGATTCTCACTTGTTTAAAAGTTTCAAAGATTTCAGAGTTGTGATTGACTTTCCTTTGTTTACTCATGGCATGAAGAAATAGAAGCGCTGGTGGGGAATCAGTCGTTTCTTTACAATTTTCAGATTCAACCCCTTCCTTACCTTCAGAGATTGACTCATCATCTTTTTTAATAACCTTACCACTGCGAAGAGTAGTGACTGATTTGACTTGATCCATGTGTTGGCTTTCGAAATTACTTGTATTTGCATTGTATTTCCCATTGGGATTTTATTGTGGTTAAGATGAAAACTTACCTTTTGCTTGGAAACTAAGAGAAGATGTCAATTTTGTAAGAGTATCATTAAAATCTATCATGTTTTGAGCAAGTTGAGTATTGATTATCTCTTGCTTTTCAATGAATGCATGCAATGTTTCCTCAAGATTTCTTCTAGGAGGTGGAGCATAAGGAGGTGCATATCCATGAAAATTTTGGAAATTATGGTGTGCTTGAAATGGTGGTTATGAAGTTTGTATATTGTTATTATCACTCTTCCAACCAGGGTTATATGCTTGCGAGGATGGGTTCTCGTTGGCCCTTTGGAAACTGTTTAAAACATAGGCTTGTTCATGGAGACATTCCTTAAAAGAAGGCAAGGTTGGACAGTTATTGGTTGAGTGCTCATTTGTTTCACATATTTGACACACAATATTTACAACAGATTTAAATTGACCACTCTTTTTCAATTCTAGTGCCTCGACTTTTTTAGCTAAAGATGCAAACTTGGCTTGGAGGTCATGATCTTCGCTAAGGTTACATACCTCCACTAAATGTATGAGCTGAGTGTTACTCGCTGCCTCATAAGTACCCGTGGTGTCCTAATTTTGAGCATTTTCAGCTAACAAGTCTAAGTACTCCAATGCTTCATCAGGGTCTTTATCTTTTAAAGTTTATTGTACATCAATTCAACCATTTATCAATCTCTATGTTTCAAAACCATGATGAGGGTAAGTATTAAGTTTCGATACCTGTCCCAACTTTGGTAAAATGGTTCCCTTGGTTTTTGAGTAAAAGTGGTGATTTGTCTTTTGAAAGAGTTTGTTCTATGAGATGGGAAAAACTTCTTTAAAAACTGTTGTTGCATTTCATCCCAAGTACGAATGGATCCCAGTCTCAAATTTTATAGCCATGTTTTAGCTTTATCTCTTAATGAAAAAGGAAAAAGCTTTAATCTGATAGTGTTCATGCTATAATTTGAATCATTATATGTGTTACAAACCTCCTAAAATTCCTTTAAATGCAAGTATGAATTTCCCAATTCTAAGCCATGAAAAGAAGGTAAAAGTTGAATAATGCCTGGTTTAAAATTAAAATGAGATGCTTCAAGAGGAAGAATTATGCATGATGATGCACTTGTTCTTGTGGGATTCATATGGTCTCTAAGTGTTCTAACATGGTTATTCTCATTATTCTCCTTATGAAGTGGTTGATTATCTTTTTCAACCATGTTTTCTAAACATGATGAGGATATCCTATAAAGTCTATCACTTGATGTACGCCACCACACTCTCATGCACGTATATGAATAAAATAAAATGAAGAAGAAAATAAAAGAAGAAGAAACAAGAACAAAGAAACAAAGTTATATATAGTGAAAAGAAAAGATAAAATAAATACTATAATTAGTATAAGAACTTACCTCCCAGTCAACGGTGTCAAAAACTTGACACGACTAAAAGATTAATGCCTTCTTCTAAGTGCAGGAGTGTCAAAGTAATAAATAACCTAGTAAGACTGAAGTCGAACCATAGGGTAGTTAATTGTACAAATTACAGATAACAATAATACAACAACAACAACAGCAACAACAACAATAATAATAACAATAACAATAACAATAACAATAACAATAATAATAATAATAATAATAATAATAATAATAATAATAATAAAGAAAAAGAAGGAGAAGAAGAAGATGATGAGAACTTTGAGATGGAATATTAATGTAAGGATTAAACAATGATAATAATAAATGTCAAGGTTAGAGGATCCACTAATGGTATGTCAAACAAGTATAGTATAAATTCTTTTTATTCAATTGGAAACCACACATAAAAGAGGTTCCAATCTGATTATAAATTATTAACATGATTACATTAGTCATCTTATTCGATTAATGTTAATACTTGTAAATCTCGTTAAGGATTCATGATTATAACTTATGTTAACAACAAATCAAGTTCATTTCATAGCTCAGGTGTCGATTATACCATACAGTATGGGCTATGAAGGTGCCAAGCATTTGTTGTACCAAGTGTTATAAAACATAAATCAAGATTAGTCATTTAACAAGCATAATATTAAAGAGTGAACAAGATAACAAATACAAAACATGTCAGTATCAAACATTAAAGTCCATATTAAGTTTACACTATACTTATTGTTACACCATTAGTGTAACCTTTTCACCATAACATAATAAACTTAGCTAGATATAATGAAAGAAAGAAAAATAAATAAACAAAATAAGAACATAAATAAGATAAGAGTTAACAAAGCAAAGGAAAGGAAATGAAAGGTATAAACTTGATATTAATGAAAGCAAATCATAAACATTACAAAAAATACAAAGAGAGAAAGCAAGAGCATGATCTTGATCTGGAAACCAAGATGCTTAAATGCATAGCAAATGCCTCCTTTTATAGGTCAAAATTCAAAACTATTGATTTGATGACTAATTGATGAGTGGGTGACCAGCTCTTGACTTGGTAACAATTCATATCTTTTCTTGTCTGTCCAAAACGCCATTGATAACGGCACAATTGTAGCCACTTAAAAACATGAAAGTTGTAGGAAATTATCTCAAATTTCTTGTGTAAATAATTGAGGACATTTGGACTTATAGAACTCCAGATATGGGCCAAACACTAAACAGTCATTGGGCTGGAAGATAGATTCGGACTTCTTTGTTGTTGCTATAATTTGGACTTAAATATGGTCTTTTTAAGTCTTGGGTTCTATATAAAAGTTGTAAACCTATGTCTTACCTTTCCATCATGTAAAGTAGACCTAAATATGAGATCTACAGCTCCAGATATAGCCTAATTACCGAACAGTGTTCTGGTTTGGATTGCACCGACATCTCTTTTCTAAGTTTGGCCATCTCTTTATCCTTTCAATTTTAGTTCTTCAATTCATCAATCAATCATTTCATTTATATGATAGGCCTAAATTTAAAATGAACATTTACCATAAATTAAAGGTATTTTATATTATTAGATACGTTATTATAAAACATGTTTTAATTAAGGAGTTATTGATACTTCAAGTGCAAAATGATGATACAAAACCTTGATAAAAATGCACTTTTAAGTACTAATCACCCGCCTCAGTCCATCATAGAATCTCTCTACCTTGTGGTGCTCCATGGGAAGTAAGTAGAGGTAAAAGTTGCTAAATCCTGAAATCTCCTTTCATACTCTAGAACTGTCAAATCTCCCTGCCTGAAATCTAAAAGCTCCTTTTCTTTCTCCCTTTTATGCTCTCAAGAATAGTACCTCTCCTCAAACTCTTCATAAAAGTCCCTCCATCTTAATACCTCCCCTAATCTTGTCTCTCTAATGGTCGCTCACTAAGAGTGGGCACTTTCAACCAATAACTAAGTCACACAATCCACCCGTAACTCCTCTAACACCTATATCTGGTTTATAACTCTTTCCAATTTTCTTAGCCAATGCCTAACAACCTCAGCATCCTTTTTGCCACTGTAAGTCATACAACCCATTTCTTTCATACCCTTCACCCATTGCACTTATGACTACTCCTCTTGATCTAGGAGCTGTACTAGAGGCTCCCACTACCACTCCTGGTGCTACAGCTCTCAATATATGTTCCATAAAAGCAAGATCTGAAAATGGGTTTAATCCAGCTATTGGTGCCCCTAGTAGGGGTATATTATCTCCCCCATGTTTATCTGATACCTTGAGCATGGATACATTTTCCTAAGAGGATAAAAAATCATCTCAAATTTTCATTTACTCGTCCCCTTCTGAGTACACTGATGTTGCAGGTATATGAGAGGAGGTGTCTGCCAAAGGATCCCAGTCTAGATCATTTTCATTATGAAAACTCTTGTCACTTCCCTGAAATGGGGATGGATTAATCCTGGCTCCTTGCCTTGTTCTCACCAACTCGAAACACATTTCAAAATCATATAATTATTCTTGTCCCTAGAATAGCAACCTGAGCTCTGATACCAAGTATAACATCCTACCCTTATATTGGGATAAAAAGCAACAATCGCATGTCAACTAAAGAATAAAGTAATTTTTTTATATATTCATGGTCTTTGTATTGACATCTACTAAAATTTTGACGAAGTCCCCCTATACTAAAAGGTCCCAAGTTAGTGACATATATCATGTTTACACTTTTAGTAACTCACATCTCATAACTAAATCCTGACTCAATCATTATGGGTTTCAATCCCATAAATATTATCACACCTATCAACCATGTATTTATGATATACATTATATAACAAAATATTATTATGGATGAATAAATATACAAACACATAGAAATTATTTATGGTTATATGAACTACAAAGTTAAGTTCATTCATTCAAATTTAAACATTAATTATACAAATTTAGTTATACAAACATTTTTATGTTTAAAAAATATAAGGGTATGCCCCTTAGAATCTAAATTACAAGAAATGAACATAAGATAGGATCTACTCCTGTCATGCATATGATGATCCGAAAACAAAATACATATTATTGAAATATGAATATCATAATAAATATAACAACATTAATACCTGATAATTTCAAAAGGGTAACATGCATTCATATTTTTGTTCACTTCTCCCTTTTGGTTTTCCATTAGAATCTTTTCCTTATTCAACTATTAAAATCATTCCCTCTTCCATCATCAACCTCCATTCCAAACTTTATAAGATAAAAAATGATTATTTTTGCATAACACATTACTAATACTAATTTCACTAGTATCATCATACAAGGTGATCCTTTACTTAGGATCCTAACATACACTAAATGTATGCTAGCCATTAAATGGTGATCTCCTTACCTGAAATCTTAACATACTCTAAATGTATGCTATTCAATGCATGTTCGATCCCTTTACCAGGGATCCTAACATACATGACATGACCAAAAGATTGATATCTTCTCCCAAGTGTAGGAGTGTTGAAATAATAAATAACTTGGTAAGACCAGGGTCGAACCATAGGGAGGTTAATTATATAAATTATAAACAACAATGATGTAACCATATTATTTGATAGTTTCACCTATATCTACCTAATATTTTGTCCATGTTTTATATGTAAAATGCTTTGATATTCTTTGTTTTATGTTTTGAAGGCACTTTTGGATGAAAGATGCAAGGAGTAAATTGGAGGTAATTGGCAGATTTAATGTTCAATCAATATTTTGTGTAGAGCATGAGTTCTAGATGTCAAAAATAAAGTGATTCTAGTGGCACTAAAAAGCTAATATCCATACCTTTTTGAAAATTTAATGCAAGAAAAATAAAAAGAGAAAGATAATGGAAATCACATCCTTTAAATTCAAATCTCGCATTCTATCACTGTTGACCTTTATCCATTCAAAATTCAATATCTGAAGCTATAAAGTCCAATTGATGCAAACCTAATTGTTTTGGATTCCTAACTCAAAGGTCTACAAACGCTCCAAATTTCAGCAAAAAGATGTCATATGAGGGAGATATGAGTTTCCAAAGATGACAACTGAATTTTGTCAGCAAACAGGTTTCATGAAGAAACGAGTCCAAATTATGTTCCGAAGCTTCTAAATTGGAATCCAAGTTTTATTTCAGCAATTTAACTCCTCTAAGTCAAAGTTTGAAGATTCCATACAAGTCTAATTCTCCTTTTTAGGAAAATACTTGTTGAAGTACCTAAATGTTAACTTTCAACTTAAGGGAGGACTATTTTGTAAAATAAAAACTAGGGTTTCTTAGCATATAAAAAGAAATAGAGAAGGGAGAGAGGGCAGGAAGGGGGCAACAACCATAAGTGAAGAAACACAAACTCTTCTATCTACAAACCAGAAATAATGCTTTCTTCTATCTTTAAGAGTAGTTGTTCCATAAATATGCAAGGCTAAGCTTGTTTTCTTGGCTGCAAGGATATAACAAACCTACGAATTTCAAGAACCATGAGATTTATTCTTCCTTTTATTTTTATTTTATATTATGAATGAGTATGATTGTTTTCCTATGCATATTTTCTATAATTGTTGTTGATAATTGCTAGAGCGAAACTCTAAGTTATTATTATGAACAATTTATTGCTAAGTTTGATATCAAAACCAGAGTTGTGATATATGAACTTGTGAAGCAACAAAACTTGATAATTGTGGTGGAACTACATTATTAAACATAGGGAGAACACTCAAATATCTAGTTCTTAGGGCTGCCATTGAACTAAATCATTAATGCAAACATTGTGATTGTTTATTGGTTAGGGTTAGTTATACGTGACACGACTAAAAGATTGTTGTCTTCTCCCAGTGCAGGGGTGTCAAAGTAATAAATAACCCGGCAAGACCGGGGTCGAACCATAGGGAGGTTAATTGTACAAATTATAAACAACAACAATAATAACAATAACAACAACAATAATAGTAGCAATAATAATACTAATAATACTAGCAGCAGCAACAACAACAGTAATAATAATAATAATAACAACAATAATAAAGAAGAAGAAGAAAAATTGATGAGAACTTTAAGATGGAAAATTAAAGTAAGGATTAAACAACAATAACAAACAATGTCAAGGTTAGAAGATCCATTAATGGTATGTCAAACAAGTATAATATAAACTCTTATTATTCAATTGGAAACCATACACAAAGGAGGTTCCAATTAGATTACAGATTGTCAACATGATTACATTAGTCATCTTATTCAATTAATGCTAATACTTGTAAATTTCATCAAGCATTCATGATTATAACTTATGCTAACAACAAATCAAGTTCCTTTCATATCTTAGGTGTCGATTATACCATATACTATGGGCTATGAAAGTGCCAAGTATTTGTTATACCAAGTGTTATACAACATAAATCAAGATTAGTCATTTAACAAGCAAAGTATTAAAGAGTGAACAAGATAACAGATATTGTCTGCCCAAAACTTTATTGATAAAGTCAAAATTAGAGCCACTCAAAAACATGAAAGTTGTAGGAAATTATCTCAGATTTCTTGTGTAAAACATTCAACTCATTTGGACTTCTAAAACTCCAGATATGGGCTAAACACTGAACAGTACTCGGGTTAGAAGACAGATTCAGACTTCTTTGTTATTGCTACAATTTGGACTTACAAATGGCCTTTTTAGATCTTAGGCTCCATATGAACATTGTATGCCTATGTCTTACCTTTCCATCCATATAAAGTGGACCTAAATCTGAGATCCACAACTCTAGATATGACCTAATTGCATAATAGTGTTCCTGTTTCAATTGCGCCAACATCTCTTTTCTAAGTTTGGGCATCTCTTTGTCCTTCCAATTTCAGTTCTTAAATTCATCAATCAATCCTTTCATTTATGTGATAGGCCTGCATTTAAAATGAACATTTACCATAAATTAAAGGTATCTTATATTATTAGATATATTATTATAAAACATGTTTTAGTTAAGGAGTTATTGATACTTCAAGTGAAAAATGATGATATAATACCTTGATAAAAATACACTTTTAAGTACTAATCACATCCCTTAACCAGCTTATTACTAGTCTCTACTAATCAAAGTGTTAAAATAAAAAAACAATTTGCAAATTTCACAAAGCAAGGTATTCATCATTCAACTTTCATTAATCTATCCAGATAAACAAACTCTTATTAAATTTATATATCTGCTCAATACCTCTTAATAAGATATTAACAAACTTCTTTTTTTTTATCAATATATTAACACATAATGATGGGGCTTTTCTTGGAAGAAAACAAAATTTTTGTTCTAATGTTTAAGGTTAACTTCCTTGGGTTAGTATTATTTTTTTTTTCTTTTTTTTTTAATATATATACATATAACTTAAAACACCGTGTATCTGTAACCCATGTAACGAGCTTTCAGCTAATGACTCCTAAACCAGTTAGTCTTAAGGCATTAGGTGTTAAGACACCCCTACGAGATTAGTAACTCGGGTCGCAGATACTGATACATCGATAGTGCAATGTTTGATTCCCTTAAGCTTTTCTCCTGAACCTATGTAACAAGCGTTGGGCCAATAACTCCCAATTCAGTTGACTTTAGGGTATTAAGTGTTAAAACACCCCTTCAAGCTTTATTGCTTAGGTTAGGGAGGCTACGAAACCAAACTTATCTACATTTTTATCATCATTCTTTTTTTTTACTCTTTTTTTTGTTTTTTATTTTTTTTGTTTTCATTTCAAATTATATATTATCCCTTTCCCTTAGTTGTCACCTTTAACAAAAGAACATAAATAATGTAATAAACCATTGTGCAACCAACAATCATATGTTAAAGTGTGTGTGTGTAAATTAAGGTTTAAGAATACATGTTAAATAAGTATATGAGTAGAATTAAGTGATAGTAATGCAAAAGTTTGTAAACTTGAATATTTCAAGAAGTATTATGATAGACCTTATTAAGAATGGTTACTAAGATGCGTTTCAAGATTTATAAAAAGATCTCCTTTACTCTGCCATCATAGTAACAACAATTTTGCACATGCTTTATGAAATAAAAAATAATTTTTTTTATCAACTACTACCCTCTCCCCCCAACCAAAACGAGACATTGTCCTCAATGTTCTAAGGTAGAAAGATAGAGTATAGAAGATATCACCTGAAATAACGAACACTGATAAACCTGGAACACACTGAAACAAATATAAAAAACAACAAAACACAAATATCATGCTATTAACAAAACCAAAAGACACAAGTTTTTACAAACTAAAACTCAAATCGCAGTTGTGATTGTGGCTCACATCTTCCCTTGGTTTTACGTCCAAGAACGGCTTAAATGCCCTCTATGGATCGGGGATAGGTTTCCCATCCAGTTTTCTTAAAAACCAGCAAACAGAGTCTTTTTTAGTTAGATTCTCAAGACTATGTCGAGCATGTTCTTTATAAAAATGTGTTTATAAGTTATGAATTGCACGATGCTTATCTCAACTATGATGAGACTTAAAAGTCAATAAAAGATTATCTAAAGACTTTGTGTTTTGAAATAAATCCCACCTTTTGACAATTTTCACAGGTTTTGCGGAATGTATGTGATTCCTTGAATATGATGGGCCAATAAAATCTGCTTTGTAAGATTTCTATAGTCCTTTTTTTGATGAGAAATGATCCCCACGCGCCTTAGAGTGACAAAATTTAATGAAATTACTTACCTCATTGTCGGGAATACATCTTTGAAATATTTGATCAGCACAATAATTGAATAAGTAAAGGTCATCCCAATAAAAATTTTGCATGTTGCTCAAAAATTTTCTTTTGTCTTCGGTACTCTAGTGAGTTGGCAAAAATCCTGAAGCAAGAAAATTGATATGTTTAGCAAACCAAGGCATTGAACTAAGAGAAAGTAGAGATTCATCAGGAAAGTAATCATTGATTGGTGTGAAGTCGAGTGTCAAATCTGTTGTCACTTTTGATAAAAGATCTGCATCAACATTTTTGCTGCCATTTTCATCCTCGATTTCTTCCTGATTGGTCATGGCATAAGAAAATGGAAATGCTGGCAAGGAATTAGTCTTTTCCTTGCAATATTCAGATTCAACCCCTTCCTTACCTTAGAGATTAACTCATTATCTTTCTTACAAGGTTCAGGAGTGGGTTTTTTAATAACCTTACCACTGTGAAGTGTGATGATTGATTTGGCTTGATCTATGTGTTGACTTCCAAAACTACTTGCATTTGCATTGTATTGCCCTTTAGGATTTTACTATGGTTGAGATGGAAACTTACCTTTCTCTTGAAAATTAAGAGCATATGTTAATTTTCCAAGAGTATCTTTAAAATCTGTTATGCTTTGAGCAAGTTGAGTGTTGATTGTCTTTTGCTTTTTAATAAATGTATACAAAGTTTCCTCAAAATTTCTTGTAGGAGGTGGAGCATAAGGAGATCCATATCCATGAGAATTTTAAAAATTATGGTGTGCTTGAAACCGTGGTGGTGAAGTTTGTGCATTGTCACTCTTCCAACTAAAACTTTGGTGATTTATCCCACTGGCGTTATATGTTTGCGAGTATGGGTTATGATTGCACCTTTGGAAACTGTTTAAAGCATAGGTTTATTCATGGAGACATTCCTTAAAAGAAGGCAAGGTTGGACAATTATTGGTTGAGTGTTTATTTGTTTCACATATTTGACACACAATGTTTTCAACAGATTTTAATTGACCACTTTTTTTTTCAATTCTAGTGCCTTGACTTTTCTAGCTAAAAATGTAAACTTGGCTTGAAGGTCATGATCTTCCCTAAGGTTGTACATACCTCCACTAGATGTATGAGGTTGTGTTTTACTCGGTACCTCATAATTACCCGCGGTGTCCTAATTTTGAGCATTTTCAGCTAACAAGTCTAAGTACTCCATTGCTTCATTAGGATCTTTATCTTTATTAGGTTATAGCATACAGTATGGGCTATGAAAGTGTCAAGCATTTGTTGTACTAAGTGTTCTACAACATAAATCAAGATTAATCATTTAACAAGCAAAGTATTAAAGGGTGAACAAGATAACAAATATAAAACATGTTAGTATCAAACATTAAAGTCCATATTAAGTTTGTACCATACTTATTCTTACACCATTAGTGTAACCTTTTCACCTTGACATAATGAACATAACTAGACATAATGAAAGAAAAAAAATAGATAATTAAAATAAGAACATAACTAAGATAAGAATTAACTAAGTAAAGGAAAGGAAATGAAAGGCATAAACTTGATATTAATGAAAGCAAAGCATAAACGTTACAAAAAATACAAAGAGAAAAGGCAAAAGCTTGATCTTGATCTGGAGACCAAGATGCCTAAATGCATGGCAAATGCCTCCTTTTATAGGCCAAAATTAGAAACTATTGATTTGATGACTAATTGATGAGTAGGTGGCCAACTCTTGACTTGGTAATAATTCTAATCTTCTCTTGTCTACCAAAACATTATTGATAACATCAAAATTAGAGCCACTCGAAACATGAAAATTGTAGGAAATTGTCTCAACTTTCCTATGTAAAAAATTCAGCTCGGTTGGACTTCTAGAACTCTAGATATGGGCCAAACACTGAATAGTGCTCGGCTTGGAAGACAGATTCAGACTTCTTTGTTGTTGCTACAATTTGGACTTCCAAATGGCCTTTTTAGATCTTGGGCTCCATATGAAAGTTGTAGGCCTATATCTTACCTTTCCATCCATATAAAGTGGACCTAAATATGAGATCTACAACTCTAGCTATGACCTAATTACCGAATAGTGTTCTGGTTTCAAATGCACCAAAATCTCTTTTCTAAGTTTGGTCATCTCTTTGTCCTTCCAATTTCAGTTCTTAAATTCATCAATCAATCCTTTCATTTATGTGATAGGCCTGCATTTAAAATGAATATTTATCACAAATTAAAGGTATCTTATATTATTAATTATGTATTATAGAACATACTTTAATTAAGGAGTTATTGATACTTCAAGTGTAAAATGAGATATAAAACCTTGATAAAAATACATTTTAAGTACTAATCAATATAACGGATCCGTTAATTAACCAATGTTAAGAAAAGATAAAAATTCAGAATATAAATTGTAGTTTTATTTAAACGATCGATTCTAATTTCTGTTGTTGGATGTGTGCTTGCGACTAAGGTTTGTTTTCATGATAAATTTAAGTTTCAATTGATTTTGTTTGCTAGTTTAATTTCTTATATATTTTAGATTATCACAAATCAAAACCCCTCCTAAATTGTATAACGTATAGCATAAAATCTAAACAAAGTCTTCCTCGAGGGATTGACCCCTTGCTTACTTTATATTATCTTGTTTGTTGTGTTTTAAGTTAGGGTAATTAATTTGTGTAACCGTGACATCACAACAAACAATAACAATAACAACAAGAATAATAATAGTAATAACAATAATAGTAATCGTAATAATAGTAATAGTAATAATAATAGTAATAGTAATAATAATTGTAATAATAATAATAATAATAATAATAATCATGATTATAGAAGAAGAAGAAAAAGAAGAGGAAGAAGAAGTTGATGAGAACTTTGAGATGGAAGATCAATGTGAGGATTAAACAATGATAAAAATAAATGTTAAGGTTAGAGGATTCATAAATGGTATTTCAAACAATTATAGTATAAACTCTTATTATTTAATTGGAAACCACACACAAAGGAGGTTCCAATCAAATTATAAATTGTTAACATGATTACATTAGTTATCTTATTCGAATAATGCCAATACATTTAAATCTTGTCAGACATTCATGATTATAACTTATGTTAACAACAAATCAAGTTCCTTTAATAGAACATGTGTAGGTTATATACCATATTGTTGGGCTATAAAAATGCCAAGTATTTGTTATGCCAAGTGTTATATAACATAAATCTAGATTAACCATTTAACAAGTATTAAAAGTGAACAAAATAATAAATACAAAACATGTTAGTATCAAATATTAAGGTCCATGTTGAGTTTACATTATACTTATTCTTATATCATTAGTATAACCTTTTCACCTTGATATAATAAACTTAGATAAACATAATGAATCAGAGAAATAGAAATAAACAAGATAAAAACATAAATAAGATATAAGTTAACTAAGTAAATAAAAGGAAATGAGAAGCATAAACAAGATATTAATATATGCAAAACTAAAGCATTACAAAAATACAAAGAGAGAAAGTAAGAGCATAATCTTGATCTGAAAACTAAGACACCTTTTATCAGCCAAAATTTAAAATTATTGATTTGATAACTAATTCTTGAGTGGGTGACCATATCTTGACTTGATGACAATCTTTATCTTCTTGTTTGAATAAAACATCACTAATAACGTTAGAATTTGACCTAACCTTCTACATGAAAGTTCTAGGAAATTATCTTAGCTTTTCAAGAAAAAACATTAAGGTCATTTGTACTTCTAGAACTCAAGATATAGGCTGAACATTGAATAGTGTCTGCCTTGTATGATAGATTTGAACTTCCAAACAACAGAATTGAGTCTTAACTTCCACACGAGGGTTTTAGGCCTATGTCTTAGCTTTCCATCCATATAAAACAGACCTAAATCTGAGATCTACAACTTCAAATATGACCCAATTATCGAATAGTATTCTAGTTTAGACGACACCAACATCTTTTTTCTAAGTTTCACCCTTTCTTTGTCCTTTTAATTTTAGTACTTCAACTCATCAATCAATCCATTTATTTATGTGATAAGCCTGGATTTAGGATGAACATTTACTAAAGATATCTTATGGTATCAGACTTGTTATTATAAAATATGATTTAGTTAAGGAGTTATTGATACTTCAAGTGCAAAATAATGATAAGAATGCACTTTTAAGTACTAATTAATACATTAAATGTATGCTAGTCAATACATGCTCGATTCCTTTACCCGGGATCCTAACATATACTAAATATATGTTAGTCCAAACATGGCGATCCCTTTACCCAGGATCCTAACATATACTAAATATATATTAGTCCAAATATGGCTTCTTTGTTGTTACTCCAATTTGGACTTCAAAATGACCTTTTTAGATCTTGGGCTTCATATGAAAGTTGTAGTCCTATGTTTTACCTTTCCATCCATATAAAATAAACCTAAATCTAAGAACTATAGCTCTAGATATGACCCAATTACTGAATAGTGTTTTAGTTTGGATTGCACTAACAACTTTTTTCTAAGTTTGGCCATCTCTTTATCCTTTCAAGTTCAATTCTTAAATTCATCAATCAATCCTTTCATTTATGTGATAGGCCTGCATTTAAAATGAACATTTACCATAAATTAAAGGTATCTTATATTATTAGATATATTATTATAAAACGTGTTTTAGTAAAGGAGTTATTGATACTTTAACTGTAAAATGATGATATAAAACCTTGATAAAAATACATTTTTAAGTATCAATACACCCTCCAACTAGCTTATTACTATTCCCTAGTAATCAAAGTGTTAAAATAGAAAAATACTTTGCAAATTCCACAAAGTAAGGTAGTCATCATTTAAGTTCCATTAATCTATCTAGCAAAACAAACTCTTGTTAAATTTATATACCTGCTCAATACCTCTTAACAAGATATTCATAAACCTTTCTTCTGTGCTCAATGTATCAACACATAATTATGGAGCTTTTCTTGGAAGAAAACAAAATTTTTGTTCTAATGTTTAAGGTTAACTTCCTTGGGTTGGTATTATTATTTTTTTTCTTTTTTTTAATATATATACATATAACTTAAAACACCGTGTATCTTTAACCCATGTAACGAGCTTTCAGCTAATGACTCCGAGACTAGTTGGTCTTAGGGCATTAGGTGTTAAGACACCCCTACGAGCTGAGGAACTCGAGTCGCAGATACTGATATGTAGATAGTGCAATGTTTGGTTCCCTTAAGCTTTTCTCCTCTACCCATATAACAAGCATTGGGCCAATATCTTCCAGGTCAGTTGACTTTAGGGTATTAGGTGTTAAAACATCCCTTCAAGCTTTATTGCTTAGGTTAGGGAGGCTACAAAACCAAACTTATCTATATTTTTTTTCTTTTTTTCTTTTTTTAATTATATATTATCCCTTTCCCCTAGTTGTTACCTTTAACAAAAAAACATAAATAATGTAATAATCCAATATGCAACCCACAATCATATGTTGAAGTGTGTGTGTGTAAATTAAGGTTTAAGAATACATGTTAAATAAGTATATGAGTAGAATTAAATGATAACAATGCGAGAGTTTGTAAATCTAAATATTTCAAGAAGTATTATGATAGACCTTATTACGAATGATTACTAAAATGCATCTCAAGAGTCATAAAAAGCTCTTCTTACTCTGCCATCATAGTAAGAACAATTTTGCACATGCTTTATGAAATAGAAAACACAATTTATTATTTTAGCTACTACCCTCTCCCTCAAACTAAAACAAGACATTGTCCTCAATATTTAAACGTAGAAAGATAGAGTATAGAAGATATCACCTGAAATAACAAACACTGACAAACCTGAAACACACTGAAACAAATATAAGAAACAACAAAACACAATAATAAAACCAAAAGACACAAAGATTCACAAATGAAGGCTCAAATCCAATCTAAGCTTTTTACGACTTTCCTTAGTTGACCAATTTATGCGACTCATGAAAGGATCAATTACACGAATGAAAGATTGTAGTTGGTCAATTAATTGTTCAGTAGTAGCAGCAGAGATTATGATTTGTTGTGCCGAAGATGTTAGAAATTCCTATTCCACAACATAATCAAGAACAGATAACAACTTATCATAATAACCATCAACATGGTTAAACATTGCATTCTTTCGAGCTGACATTATGGAGACCTGAAGTTCCTCTCCAATTGTTTTTCCAATGATGTCCCCTTGTGTTAAAGCTTTAGGGACGAACCCCAAAACTTGACAACCTCCTAAAAATACAGCTATTGACAGACCTCCCATTAACCTAAGACTGCCTCCCCCATACACTAAATGAATCAGCATGGTTAAATATTGCATTCATTTGAACTGACATTGTGGAGACCTAAAGTTCCTCTCCAATTGTTTTTCTAAAGATGTCCCCTTGTGGTAAATGATTAGTACTCAAAAGTGCATTTTTATCGTGATTTTATATCATCATTTTGCACTTGAAGTATCAATAACTCCTTAACTAAATTACATTTTATAATAATCTATCTAATAATATAAGATACCTTTAATTTGTGGTAAATGTCCATTTTAAATGCAGGCCTGTCACATAAATAAAAGGATTGATTGATGACTTTAAGAACTCCAATTGCAAAGGCAAAGAGATGATCAAACTTAGAAAAGAGATGTTGGTGCAATCCAAACTGGAACACTATTCGGTAATTGGGTCATATCTGGAGCTATAGATCTCAGATTTAGGTCTACCTTATATGGATGGAAAGGTAAGACACAGGCCTACAACTTTCATATGGAGCCCAAGAACTAAAAAGGCCATTTTCAGGTCCAAATTGTTGCAACAACAAAGAAGCCCAAATCTGTCCTCCAGCCCAAGCATTGTTTAGTATTTTGGCCATATCTAGAGTTCTAGAAGTTGAAATGTGCTGAAGTTTTTTACACAAGAAAGCTGAGACAATTTCCTAGAACTTTCATGTTTTCAAGTGGCTCTAATTTTGAAGTCATCAATGACGTTTTGGGCAGACAAGAGAAGATAATGATTGTCACCAAGTCAAGGGTTGGCCATCTATTCATCAATTAGTCATCAAATCAATAGTTTCTAGTTTTGGCCTATAAAAGGAGGCATTTGCCATGAATTTAGGCATCTTGGTGTCCAGATGAAGATCATGCTCTTGTTTTCTCTTTTTGTATTCTTTATGCTTTGTTTTCATTAATATCAAGTTTATGCCTTTCATTTCTTTTCCTTTGCTTAGTTAACTTTTATGTTCTTATTTTGTTTATCTATTTTTCTTTCTTTATTATGTTTAGCTAAGTTTATTATGTCAAGGTGAAAAAGTTACACTAATGGTGTAAGAATAAGTATGGTATAAACTTAATATGGACTTTAATGTTTGATACTAACATGTTTTATATTTGTTATCTTGTTCACTCTTTAATACTTTGCTTGTTAAATGATTAATCTTGATTTATGTTGTATAACAATTGGTACAACAAATGCTTGGCACTTTCATAGCCCATACTGTATGGTATAACCGACACCTGAGCTATGAAAGGAACTTGATTTGTTGTTAACATAAGTTATAATCATGAATGCTTGACGAAATTTACAAGTATTAGCATTAATTGAATAAGATGACTAATGTAATCATGTTAACAATCTATAATCTGATTGGAACCTCCTTTATGTGTGGTTTCCAATTGAACAATAAGAGTTTATACTATACTTGTTTGACATACCATTAGTGGAACCTCTAACCTTGACATTTGTTATTATCATTGTTAAATCCTTACTTTAATATTTCATCTCAAAGTTCTCATCTTCTTCTTCTTCTTTATTATTGTTGTTGTTGTTGTTGTTATTATTATTATTATTATTATTATTATTATTGTTATTATTATTGTTGTTGTTGTATTATTGTTCTTTATAATTTGTACAATAACCTCCCTGTGGTTCGACCCCGGTCTTGCTGGGTTATTTATTACTTCGACACTCCTGCACTTGGGAGAAGACATTAATCTTTTTGTCGTGTCAGTAAAGCTTTGAGGACGACCCTCAAAACTTGACTACCTCCTAAAAATACAACTATTAACATACCTCCCATTAACCCAAGAGTGCCTCCCCCATACACTAAATGAATCTTTCTCTCAGCTAGCAGTTGACCAAGATGATTTGCTAATTCTAAAAACTCCTTTTCTTTCCCAGGACTAGATCCACCGAAAACACAAATATTTCTTATCTGATGACCCGAGGAACTTGCCATTTCTACACCCTTCTGTATTTGTTGAATATATGGGTTGAGTAGAAATGAAAGGAAGGAAAAGAGGATTTTATAGACGAGAAATTAGAAAGGCTATCATATCACCTATATGTAGGCTAGTTAGAGTCTCACACACTCTTTCTCTCTCTTTATTTATTTACTTTTGAAAAATCATGTGTATATACAGGTAGTTGTGATTGTGGCTCATATCTTCGCTTAGGTTTACGTCCAAGAACGACTTAAACACCCTTTATGGGTCAAGGATAGGCTTCCCATCCAGGTTTCTTAAAAACTAGCAAATAGGGTCTTTTTTAATCAGATTTCCAAGACTAAGTCAAGCATGTTCTTTATGAAAATGGGTTCATAAGTCATGAATTGCATAATGCTTATCTCGACATGATGAGACTTAAGAGTCAATAGAAGATTATCTAAAGACTCTCTGTGTTTTGAAATAAATCCCACCTTTTGACAATTTTCACAGGTTTTGCGTGATGCATATGATTCCTTGAATATGGTGGGCTAGTAAAATCCACTTTGTAAGATTTCTACAATCCTTTTTTTTACGAGAAATGATCCCTACATGCCTTAGAGTGATAAAAATTAATGAAATTACTTACCTCATTATCAGGAATGCATTTTTGAAATATTTGATCAGGATAATAATTGAATAAGTAAGGGTTATCCCAATAAAAATTTTGCACGTTGCTCAAAAAATTGTCTTTTATCTTCAGTATTCCAGTAAGTTGGCAAAAATCTTGAAGCAAAAAAATTGATATTTTTAGCAAACCAAGGCATTGAACTAAGAGAAAGTAAAGATTCATCAAGAAAGTAATCATCAATTGGTATGATGTTGGGTGTCAAAACTATTGTCACTTTTGATGAAAGATTTGCATCAACATTTTTAGTGCCCTTTTCATCCTTGATTTCTTCCTGATTGGTCATGACATGAGGAAATGGAAGTGCTCGAGGGGAATCAGTCTTTTCTTTGCAATGTTCAGATTCAACTCCTTCCTTACCCTTAGAGATTGACTCATCATCTTTCTCAAAAGGTTCAAGAATTGGTTTTTGAATAACCTTACCACTACAAAGAGTGACAACTGATTTGACTTGATTCATATGTTGACTTTCAAGACTATTTGCATTTGCATTGTATTGCCCCTTGAGATTTTGCTATGGTTGAGATGAAAACTTACCTTTCTCTCAAAAACTAAGAGTAGATGTGAATTTTGCAAGAGTATCTTTAAAATTTGTTATGCTTTGAGCAAGTTGAGTGTTGATTGTCTTTTGCTTTTCAATGAACGCATACAAAGTTTCCTCAAAATTTCCTGTAAGAGGTGGAGCATAAGGAGGTGCATATCCATGATAATTTTGGAAATTATGGTGTGCTTGAAATGGTGGTTGTAAAGTTTATCCATTATTATTATCATTCTTCCAACTAAAATTTGGGTGATTTTTCCAACCAGGGTTGTATGTTTAAGAGTATGGGTTGTGGTTGGCCCTTTGGAAACTGTTTAAAGCATAGGCTTATTCATGGAGACATTCCTTAAAAGAAGGCAAGGTTGGACAATTGTTGGTTGAGTGTTCATTTGTTTCACATAATTAACACACAATGTTTTCAATAGATTTTAATTGACCACTCTTTTTCAATTCTAGTGCCTCGACTTTTCTAGCTAAAGATGCAAACTTGGCTTGAAGGCCATGATCTTCCCTAAGGTTGTACATACCTCTACTAGATGTATGAGGTTAAGTCTTACTTAATGCCTCATAAGTTCCTGTAGTGTCACAATTTTGAGCATTTTCAACTAGCAAGTCTAGGTACTCCATTGCTTCGTCAAGGTCTTTATTTTCAAAAGTCCAATTGCACATCAATTCCACCATTTGTTTATCTTTAGGTGTTAACCCTTTATAAAAATGTGAAACCAATCTCCATGTTTCAAAACCATGATGAGGGCAAGTATTAAGCAAGTCCTGATACTTATCCCAACATTGGTAAAATGTTTCTCCTAGTTTTTGAGTGAAAGTCGTGATTTGTTTTTTGAAAAAGTTTGTTCTATGAGATGGGAAAAACTTTAAAAATTGTTGTTGCCTTTCACCCCAAGCACGAATGGATCCTGGTCTTCAATTTTATAGCCATGTTTTAGCTTTATCTTTTAATGAAAAAAGAAAAAGCTTTAATCTGATAGTGTTCATACTACAATTTAAATTATTATATGTGTTGTAAACCTCCTCAAATTCCCTTAAATGCAAGTATGGATTTTCTAAATCTAAGCCATGAAAATAAGGTAAAAGTTGAATAATGTCTGGCTTAAAATTAAAATGAGATGCATCAGGAGAAAAAACTATGCATGATGGTGCACTTGTTCTTGTGAGATTCATTTGGTTTCTAAGTGTTCTAGCATGATTATTTTCATTATGAAGTGATTGATTATCTTCTTCGGCCATATTTTCTGAAAATGATGAGGATACCCTACAAAGTCTACCACTTGATGTACGTGACCACACTCTCATTCATGTGTAGGAATAGAATAAAAGGAAAAAGAAAACAAAAGAAGAAGAAACAAGAGAAAAGAAACAAAGTTATATACAAGAAAAGTGAAAGGAGAAAATAAAATAAATACTATAATTTATACAAAACTTACCTCCCCGACAACGGTGTCAAGAACTTGACACGACTAAAAGATTAATATCTTCTCCCAAGCGCAAGAGTGTCGAAGTAATAAATAACCTAGCAAGACCGGGGCGAACTATAGGAAGGTTAATTGTACAAATTATAAACAATAACAATACTAATAGCAGCAATAATAATACTAATAATATAATACTAATAATAATAGTAGTAGTAATAATAATAATAATAATAATAATAAAACAACAACAACATTAATAAAGAAAAAGAAGAAGAAGAAGAAAAGTTGATGAGAACTTTGAGATGAAAAATTAACGTAAGGATTAAACAATGATAACAAACAATGTCAAGGTTAGAGGATCCACTAATGGTATGTCAAACAAGTATATTATAAACTCTTATTATTCAATTAGAAACTACACATAAAGGACGTTCCAATCAGATTATAGATTGTTAACATGATTACATTAGTCATCTTATTCAATTAATGCTAATACTTGTAAATCTCGTCAAGCATTCATGATTATAACTTATGTTAACAACAAATCAAGTTCCTTTCATAGCTCAGGTGTCGATTATACCATACAGTATGAGCTATGAAAGTGTTAAGCATTTATTGTACCAAGTTTTATATAACATAAATCAAGATTAGTCATTTAACAAGCAAAGTATTAAAAAGCGAACAAGATAACAAATATAAAACATCTTAGTATTAAACATTAAAGTCCATATCAAGTTTACACTATACTTATTCTTACACTATTAGTGTAACCTTTTCACCTTGACATAATAAATTTAGCTAAACATAATAAAAGAAAGAAAAATAAAAAAAAATAAGAACATAAATAAGATAAGAGTTAACTAAGTAAAGGAAAGGAAATGAAATATAAACTTGATATTAATGAAAGCAAAGCATAAACATTACAAAAAATACAAAGAGAGAAAGCAAGAGCATGATCTTGATCTAGAAACCAAGATGCCTAAATGCATGGCAAATGCCTCTTTTTATAGGCCAAAATTGGGAACTATTGATTTGATGACTAATTGATGAGTAGGTGGCCAATTCTTGACTTGGTGACAATCTTTATCTTTTTTTGTCTGCCCAAGACGTCATTGATAATGTTAAAATTGGAATCACTTGAAAACATAAAAGTTGTAGGAAATTGTCTCAACTTTCTTGTATACAACATTTAGATCTTTTCGACTTCTAGAATTCCAAAAATGGCTAAAATACTGAACAGTATTTGGGCTGGAGGACATATTTGGGCTTCTTTGTTGTTGCTCCAATTTGAACTTGAAAATGATCTTTTTAGATCTTAGGCTCCATATGAAAGTTGTAGTCCTATGTCTTACCTTTCCATCCATATAAAGTAGAACTAAATTTGAGATCTATAGCTCTAGATATGACCCAATTATCGAATAGTATTTCGGTTTGGATTGCACCGACATCTCTTTTCTAAGTTTGGCCAACTCTTTCTCCTTTCAATTTCAGTTCTTAAATTCATCAATCAATCCTTTCATTTATGTGATAAGCCTACATTTAAAATGAATATTTACTATAAATTAAAGGTATCTTATATTATTAGATATATTATTATAAAACATGCTTTAGTTAATGAATTATTGATACTTCAAGTACAAAATTATGATATAAAACCTTGATAAAAATACACTTTTAAGTATCAATCAATTCTCTTCTTGTTCAAATTTTGTTGTTAATCCATTGCCCACTAGTGTTTATTCTATGCATAACCTTTAATCTTGGATGAGTTCTTAGAATTTTTTGTGTTTCTCTCTTGATTTGTAAAAATAGATACAAAAACTCCCTCTTTTCTTTCTTTATGAGAGCCATATATCTTTATTTATTATTATTATTATTAGAAGAGGAGTATTTATACTCTACAATTATTTTTATTTTCATTGAGGCCATATTTTTTGTAAGTATATTTGTTTTACCCCCACTTCTTTTTAGTTCAGTTTATTTTCTTTAATTTAATCTAGCCTTGATTTTTCCCTGGATTTACATTCATGTTATAATTTGAGTTCTTATATGTATTACAGTCCTCCTCAAATTCTCTTAAATGCAAGTATGGATGTCCTAAATCTAAGCTACGAAAAGAAAATAAAAGTTGAATAATGTCTAGTTTAAAATTAATATGAGATGCATCAAGGGGGAAAACTATGCATGATGGTGCACTTGTTCTTGTGGGATTTATGTGATTTCAAAGTGTTCTAACATGGTTATTTTCATTATGAAATGACTGGTTATCTTCTTTGGCTATATTTTAAGAAAATGATAAGGATACTCTACAAAGTCTACCACTTAATGTACGTGACCACACTCTCATGCACGTATAGGAAGAGAATAAAAGAATGAAGAAAACAAAAAAAAAGAAATAAAAATGAAAGAAACAAAGTTAGATACAAGAAAAGTGAAAAGAAAAAATAAAATAAATATTATAATTTTACAAGAATTTATCTCCCCGACAACGGTGCCAAAAACTTGACACGACCAAGAGATTGATGTCTTCTCCCTAATGTAAGAGTGTCAAAGTAATAAATAATAAGGCAAGACTAGGGTCGAGCCACAAGGAGATTAATTGTATAAATTATAAATAACAACAACAACAACAACAACAACAGTAGAAAAAGACAAGAAGAAGAAGTTAATGAGAATTTTGAGATGGAAGATCAATGTGAGAATTAAAAAATGATAACAACAAATGTGAAAGTTAGAGGATCTACTAATGATATTTCAAACAAATATAGTATAAAGGTATATTATTCAATTAGAAACCACACACAAAGGAGATTCCAATCATATTATAAATTGTTAACATGATTACATTAGTTATCTTATTTGAATAATGCTAATACTTGTAAATATTGTGAGGTATTCATGATTATAACTTATGTTAACAACAAATCAAGTTCTTTTCATAGCATAGGTGTCAGTAATAGCATACCGTTTGGCTATGAAAGTGTTAAGTATTTGTCGTACCAAGTGTTATACAACATAAATCTAAATTAACCATTTAACAAGTAAAATATTAAAAGTGAACAAGATAACAAATACAAAACATGTTAGTATCAAATATTAAAGTCCATATTGAGTTTACACTATACTTATTCTTACACCATTATTGTAACCTTTTCACCTTGACATAATAAACTTAGCTAAACATAATGAGAGAGAAACATAAATAAACAATATAAGAACATAAATAAAATAAACGTTAACTAAGTAAAGGAAAGGAAATGAAAGGCATAAAAAAGATATTAATGAAAGCAAACATTAAGCATTACCAAAACATAAAGAGAGAAAGCAAGGAGCATGATCTTGATCTGGAAACCAAGATACCTAATACATGGCAAATGCCTCCTTTTATAGGCCAAAATTTTAAACTATTGATTTGATGACTAATTGATGAGTGGGTGGCCTACTCTTAATTTGGTGATAATCTTTATCTTCTTATCTAGCAAAAATGTCATTAATAATGTTAGAATTTGGACCACACTTCCAATGAATGTTTAGGAAATTGTCTAAGCTTTCCAAAAAAAAAGAAATTAGGGTCATTTGAACTTCTAGAACTTGAGATATGAGCTCAACATAGAATAACATCTAAGCTGCAGGACAGATTCAGACTTCTACAATGTTGCTAAGATTTGGACTTTTAAATAGTAGAATTGACTCTTGATTTCCATGAAAGTTTTAGGCCTATGTCTTAGCTTTTCATTCATATAACGCAGACCTAAATTTGAGATCTACAACTCTAGATATCACCTAATTACTGAACAGTGTTTCAATTTGGATTGCACCGGCATCTCTTTTCTAAGTTTGGCCATCTCTTTCTCCTTTTAATTTCAGTTCTTAAATTAATCAATCAATCCTTTCATTTATGTGATAGCCTGTATTTAGGATGAATATTTACCATAAATTAAAGGTATCTTATGTTACCAGACTTGTATTATAAAACATGCTTTAGTTAAGGAGTTATTCATACTTCAAGTGCAAAATGATGATATAAAACCTTGATAAAAATACATTTTTAAGTACTAATCAATACTCACAAACATATAACTCTAGTTGGAGAAATCACCTAAATTTTATTTGGAAGAGTGATAATAATAATGCATAAACTTCACAACCATTGTTTTAGGCACACCATAATTTCTAAAATTCTCATGAATATGCACCTCCTTATGTTTCACCTCCTAGAAGAAATCTTAAGGAAACATTGCATACATTCATTGAAAACCAAGAGATAATCAATACTCAAGTTGCTCAAAGCATGACAGATTTTAAAGATACTCTTGTAAAATTGACATCTACTCTTAGTTTCCAAGAGAAAGGTAAGTTTTTATATCAACTATAACAATATTCCAAGGGGTAATACAATGCAAATGCAACTAATTCTGGAAGCCAATACTTGGATCAAGTCAAATCAGTCATCACTCTTCATAGTGGTAAGGTTATTGAAAAAACCACTATTGAACTTTGTGAGAAAGATGATGAGTCAATCTCTAAGGGTAAGGAAGATGTTGATCCTGAAAATTACAAAGAAAAGATTGATTCCTCACCAGCACTTCTATTTTCTCATGTTATGACCAAATGATTAGAACTTAAAAGTGCATTTTTATCAAGGCTTTATATCATCATTTTGCACTTGAAGTATCAATAACTCTTTAACTAGAACATGTTTTGTAATAACAAGTCCGATAATATAAGATACATTTAACCTTTAATTTATGGTAAATGCTCATTTTAACTGCAGGTATTCTCACAATTCAAAGGATTGATTGTTGTGATTAACTATTGAAAGTGAAAGGACAAAGAAAAGGCTAAGCTTACAAAGGAGATGCCGATTCACTTCAAATTCAAACACTGTTCAGTCATCGGATCATATCTAAAGCTATAGATCTTGGATTTCATGTTAATTTATATGGCTGAAAAGATAACAAATAGGCCTACAACTTTCATGGGCATGGAAAGACCTAAATTTGCCATTTTCAAATTCAAAGTTTGGACACAAAAGAGAAGTCCAAATCTGTCTTGCAATCCAGCCCAAACACTACTCAAAGTTATATCCATAACTGGAGTTCTAGAAGTCCAAATGCTATAAAATTTGGTGGGTGGAAGGAAAAGAAAATTTCCAACAACTTTTATGAGAGAACTAGCTCAAATTCGGATCATAGAAATAAGATTTCATCCACACAAGAGCATGAGGACTATCCACCACGTCCACTAGTAGCACTACTTAGTATTTTAGAATTATCTTGAGCTGTAGTGATCCAAATGATCTAAAATTTGGTGGGTGGAAGGAAACGACAATGTCCAACAACTTTCATGCAGAACACTTTGCCAAATTCTGATTGCATCAATGCCAATTTAGCCATTTAAAGTGCTTGAGTGATGTTGTCCACCAAGTCCACTAATCAATAGTTGGCCACCACATCAATTATCAATTACCACATGAATAGTTTTGAATTTTAGTCTATAAAAGGAGGTATTTTTCGTTCATTTGGGCATCTTGTTTTCCATATCAAGATCATGTTCTTGCTCTTTATCTTTATTGTTGTAATGCTTAAGTTTTGCTTTCATTAATCTCTTGTTCATGCTTTTCATTTCCTTTACTATTCTTAGTTAACTTATATCATGTTTATGTTCTTATATTGTTTCTTTAAGTTTTTCTCCTTTATAATGTCTAGCTAAGTTAATTATGTCAAGGTGAAAAGGTTTCACTAATGGTGTTAGGATAAGTGAATATAAACTCAATATGGACTTCAATGCTTATATCCTAAACAACTTGCTATTAACATGTCTTATCATTTTTATCTTATTAATTCTTAATACCTTACTTGTTAAATGGCTAATATAGATTTGTGTTGTGTAACAATTGGTACATCAAATACTTCATCCTTCTTAGTATTCGGCCGACATCGTTATTATGAGAGGAACTTGATTTGTTGTCAATATAAGTTAACATCATGAATACTTGATAAAATTTAGAAGTATGGTGTTATGTAAATAAGATGATTAATATGATCATGTTGATACTTAATAAAGAGTTTATACCTTACTTATCTCTTATACTATTAGTGTATCCTCTAACCTTGACATTTGTTTTTATCATTATATAATGTTTACATTAATTTTACATCTCAAAGTCCTCTTTAACTCATCTTCACCACCACCACCATCATCATCGTTGTTGTTGTTTTTATTTGTAATTTATATAGTTAACCTCTTTGTGGTTCGACCCCGGTCTTGCCGGGTTATTTGTTACTTTGACACTTCTGCACTTGGGATAAGACATCAACTCTTTGATCATGTCACCAAACAAAGAAAAGTTAATAACAACTCTAAAATCTTTAAAACTTTTAGACAGGTAAGGATCAATGCTTGACCGCTTTTTATGATCGGCTTATTTTAACTCGCAAGTGCACGAGTGTGCGATGTAGCAATTAACTCGGTAAGATCGAGGTCATATCCATAGAGAGCTAGATCTGGAAATTAAGCTAGGTAACAAAACAAAAACTCAAGAGAAATTAAATTAACAATAACTTGGTTGAAAATAATTGATGGATTTGTTTTCAAAGATGAAAAGGTGTAAATAGATTTTAGAAGACAAGAAAAAGTAAGACTTGGTCCAAATCAATTTTAATGGTGATGTATTG
>SRLM01000868.1:48887-64695 GCA_015708895.1 Populus ilicifolia
ATATGATATTCTTTTCTAGAATTGGAATAGAATTGATTTTTGGGACAAATTTGGAGAACTTATTTGAACCAAGATTTGCTTCAATCTTCAACTAAATGTCTCTTCAATTCTTTGTTCTAAATTCCAATGTTGAATTTCCTAAATTAATTCATTTAAGCTCCAAAAACCTATCCAAACATTAAAACAAACTTCATTACTAAAAAGCACATCAATTATTATAAAAAGACCAAATAAAAACAATAAATACATATGTAAAATAAGAGACTTAATGATACTTTTGATGCACAATCAATCAATATAACTTTGCTAGATGATGTTAAATAGGTACCTTTCTATGCTAAATTTTTGAAAGATATGTGCACTATGAAGAGAAAATTGAATGTGAAAAAAAAAAGGCCTTCTTAGGCAAACAAGTAAGTGTCATTCTTCAGAACAATAATGCTTTGAAATATAAAGAACCTGGTTGTCTTATAATTTCTTGCTTTATTGGAGAACATAAAATTGAAAGATCCTTACTTGATTTTGGAGTTAGTGTGAATTTTCTTTTATATTCAGTTTTTTACAATTTCAATCTATGTGAGTTAAAATCAACTTCTGTAACTCTTTTACTTACTGATATATTTGTAAAAGTGCATAGAGAAATGGTTGAAGATGTGTTAGTATAAGTCCATAAATTCATTTATCTTGTGGATTTTATTATCTTCGACACTCAACCTGTTGAAGCATGTAATTCATTTCATGTTATTTTAGAAAGTCTTTTTCTCACAACTTCTACAGCATTGAATAATAGTAGGAATGGATTGATGAAGCTATCTTTTGAAAACATGAAATTGAAGATGAATATTTTCAACATTTGCAAGCAACCTAAAGATGATAATGATTTACAGGAAATAGATTTTATTGAAGAATTAGTTTATGATCAACTTGAGTATACTTTGAGTAAAATTGAGTTAGATGAATCTGAAGATTTATAAATGATTTATTCTCAGAAAGAAATCAAGGATGAAAAAGGCACCAAAAATATTGTTATGGGTCATTTATCAAAATTGACAATAGATTTGACATTCGACATTACACTAATCGATGATTACTTTCCTCATGAATCTTTACTTTCTCTTAGGTTAATGCCTTGGCTTGCTAAAAATATCAATTTTCTTGCTTTAGGATTTTTGCCAACTCATTTGGATAAACAAGATAAAAGAAAGTTTTTGAGTGATATGTAAAACTTTTATTGGGATGACCCTTACTTATTCAAATATTATTCTAATCAAATATTTCAAAGATGCATTTTCTACAATGAGGTAAGTAGTGTCATTAAATTTTGTCACTCTAAGGCATATAGGGATCATTTCTTATAAAAAAGACAACTGTAAAAATCTTACAATGTGGATTTTATTAGCCCACCATGTTCAAGGATTCACATGCATCTGCAAAACCTATGAAAATTATCTAAAGGTGGGATTTATTTCAAAACATAGAAAGTTTTTAAATAATTTTATATTGACTCTTAAGTCTTACCATAGTGGAGATATACATCATGCAATTTATGACTTATAACCCTATTAAAAAATATGCTCAACATAGTCTTGAAAATCTGACTAAAAAAGACCCCTTTTTGCTAGTTTTTAAGAAAAATGGATGGAAATCCTATCTCTAACTTATAAAGGGAGTTTAAGCTATTCTTGGATGTAAACCCAAGGAAAAATGTCAGCCACAATCATAACTACTTGTACATAAACATGTTTTTTTTTTAAAAAAAAAGCACAGAGAAAGTGAGACTTTAGTTGGCCTATATATAGGTGATATGATTGCATTTTTAATTTCTCATCTATAAAATCTTTTCTTCCATCCCTTCATTTCTACTCAACCTATACATTCAATAGATATAAAAATGTGTAGCAATGGTAGGTTTCTTAAGTCATTAAATAAAAAATATTTGTGTTTTCGATGGATCTAGTTCTAGGAAAGAAAAAGAGTTTTTAGAAGTAGCAAATCATCTTGGTCAGGTACTAGCTGAGACAAATATTTATTTAGTGTATAGGGGAGGCAACCTTGGGTTAATAAGGAATGTATCAATAGCTGCATTTTTTTGGAGGTAGTTAAGTTTTGAAGGTTGATGATTAGTACTTAAAAGTACATTTTTATCAAGGTTTTATATCATCATTTTACACTTAAAGTATCAATAACTCCTTAATTTATGGTAAATGATCATTTTAAATGCAAGTCTATCACATAAATGAAAGGATTGATTGATGAGTTTAAGAACTAATATTAAAAGGACAAAGAGATGGCCAAACTTAGAAAAGAGATGTTGGTGCAGTCTAAACCAGAACATTGTTAGGTACTTGGGTTATATTTGGAACTATAGATCTCAAATTTATGTTTATTTTATAAGGATAGAAAGGTAAGACATAGGACTACAGCTTTCATATGGAGCCCAAGATTTAAAAATGTCATTTTCAAGTCCAAATTGTAGCAACAACAAAGAAGTCCAAATCTATCTTATAACCCGAGTACTATTTAGTATTTGGCTCATATCTAGAGTTCTCAAAGTTCAAATGACCTCCATTTTTCTTTTCCTAAAAAGCTAAGATAATTTCCTACAACTTTCATGTTTTCAAATGGTTCCAATTCTGACGTTATCAATGACATTTTGGGCAGACAACAGAAGATAAGGATTGTTACCAAGTCAAGAGTTGGTCACCCACTCATCAATTAGTTATCAAATCAATAGTTTCCAATTTTGGCCTATAAAAGGAGGCATTTGCCATGGATTTAGGCATCTTGATTTCCTTATCAAGATCATGCTCTTGCTTTCATTCTTTTCATTTTTGTAATGCTTAAGTTTTGCTTTCATTAATATCAAATTTATGTCTTTCAATTCCCTTCCTTTACTTAGTTAACTTTTATCTTATTTATATTCTTATTTTGTTTATTAATTTTTCTTTCTTTCATTATGTGTAGCTAAGTTTATTATGTTAAAGTGAAAAGGTTAAACTAATGGTGTAAGAATAAGTATAGTGTAAACTTAATATGGACTTTAATGTTTGATATTAACATGTTTTGTATTTGTTATCTTGTTCACTCTTTAATACTTTGCTTATTAAATGACTAATCTAGATTTATGTTGTATAACACTTCGTACAACAAATATTTGGCATTCTCATAGCCCATACTATATGGTATAACCGACACCTGAGCTCTGAAAAGAAATTGATTCGTTGTTAACATAAGTTATAATCATGAATGCCTGACAATATTTACAAGTATTAACATTAATTGAATAAGATAACTAATGTAATTATATTAACAATTTATAATATGATTGGAACCTCTTTTATATGTGGTTTCCAATTAAATAATAAGAGTTTATAATATACTTATTTAACATACTATTTATAGATCCTTTAACCTTGACATTTGTTGGTATCATTGTTTAACCCTTATATTGATCTTCCATATCAAAGTTCTCATCAACTTCTTCTTCTTCTTCTTCTTCGTTATTATTATTAATATTAGTACTGTTGCTGCTGCTACTGCTATTACTACTACTGTTAATATTATTGTTGTTGTTGTTCTTACTATTATTATTGTTTATAATTTATATAATTTACCTCCCTGTGGTTCGACCCTGATCTTGCTGGGTTATTTATTACTTCAACACTCTTACACTTAGAAGAAGACATCAATCTTCTGGTCATATCAAGTTTTTGGTGTTGTTGTCGAGGAGGTAAGTTCTTGTACAAATTATAGTATTTATTTTATTTTCTCTTTTCACTTTTTACTTTTCTTGTATATAACTTTGTTTCTTTTCTCTTGTTTCTTCTTCTTTTATTTTCTTCTTCCTTTTATTCTATTCCCACACATGCATGAGAGTGTGGCTACGTACATTAAATGGTAGACTTTATAGGGTAACCTTATTATTTTTAAAAAAATATGGCCGAAGAAGATAATCAATCGCTTCATAGTAAGAATAATGAGAACACTTAGAGACCATATGAATCCTATAAGAACAAGTGCATTATCATGTATAGTTTTCCCTCCTAATATATCTCATTTTAATTTTAAGTTGGACATTATTCAACTTTTACCCTCTTTTCATAGCTTAGATTTAGAAAATCCATACTTGTATTTAAAGGAATTTGAGGAGGTCTGTAACACCTATAATGACTCAAATTGTAGCTTGAACACCATCATATTAAAGCTTTTTTCTTTTTCATTAAAAGATAAAGCTAAAACATCGCTACAAAATTTAAAACCTGGATCCATTCATGCTTGGAATGAAATGCAACAACAATTTTTAAAGAAGTTTTTCCCATCTCACAAAACGAACTCTTTTAAAAGACAAGTCACCACTTTCACTCATAAATTAAGAGAAACATTTTACCAATGTTGGTATAGGTTTTGAGACTTGTTTAATACTTTCCCTCATTATGGTTTTGTAAAATGGAGATTGGTTTCATACTTTTATGAAGGGTTAACACCTAGAGATAGGTAAATGGTTGAATTGATGTGCAATGAAACTTTTGAAGATAAAAACCCTAATGAAGCAAAGGAATACTTAGACTTGTTAATTGAAAATGCTCAAAATTAGGACATCATGGGTAATTATGAAGCACCGAGTAAAACTCAACCTCATATATCTGGTGGAGGTATGTATAACATTAGGAAAGACCATGACCTCCAAGCTAAGTTTGCATCTTTAGCTAGAAAGGTCGAGGCACTACAATTGAAAACGAGTGGTAAATTAAAATTTGTTGAAGACATTGTGTGTCAAATCTATAAAACAAATGAACACTAAACCAATAATTGTCCAACTTTGTCTTCTTTTAAGGAACGTTTCCATGAACAAGCTCATGCTTTAAACAGCTTCCAAAGGCCTAACCATAACCCATACTCACAAACATACAACCTAGTTGGAGAAATCACCCAAATTTTAGTTGGAAGAGTGATGTACAACTTCACCACCACCATTTCAAGCATACCATAATTTCTAAAATTCTCATGGATGTGCAACTCCTTATGCTCCACCTTCTAAAAGAAATCTTGAGAAGACAATGCATGCATTCATTGAAAACTAAGAGACAATCAATTCTCAACTTGCTCAAAATATAATAGATTTTAAATATACTCTTGCAAAATTGACATCTGATTTCAATTTCCAAGAGAAATGTAAGTTTCCATCTCAACCATAACAAAATCCCAAAGGGCAATACAATGCAAATGCAAGTAGTTGTGGAAGCCAACATATGGATTAAGTCAAATCAGTCATTACTCTTCGCAGTGGTAAGGTTATTGAAAAACCCGCTCTTGAACCTTGTGAGAAAGATGATGAGTTAATTTCTAAGGGTAAAGAAATGGTTGAATCTAAAAATAATTCACCGCCAACACTTCCATTTCCTTATGTCATGATCAAACAAAGAAAAGTCAATCACAACTCTAAAATCTTTTAAACTTTCAAACAGGTAAGGATCAATATACCTTTGTTGGATGCTATTAAACAAGTTCCTTCTTCTGCTAAAGTTTTGAAAGATCTATGCACCATGAAGAGAAAACTGAATATGAGAAAGAAAGCCTTTTTAGCCAAACACGTAAATATCATTCTTTAGAATAATAATACTTTGAAATATAAAGAACCTGGTTGTCCTACAATTCCTTACTTTATTGGAGAACATTGTCACACCTGACATCGCGATGACCTTAAAAATTATTATGGAAAGAATGGATTTTTGGCATTCTATTCTTTGAAGGGGAATATTCTTGTTTAAGGAGTCATCACCTAGTATTATAGTCATTAGAGACCCTAACTAATCAATAGAGATTCTATGGTACGAGACTGGTTACGTAAAAGAAAAGATATTATCACCTCTTAAACGTCCTACCTAAGATAGGCTGCATTGCTAACACTTTTGTTGGTTTATACTAAGATGGTTTGCATGTAATGTTCCTAACTCTGGTGCTAGTGAATATTCAACTACGGATATTTTCGACTGTGGCATTGATAAATATCACGTAGATATCTAAATGAATAAATTGAAATAATTATTTCTTTTTCTTTTTTTTTATTCTTAACTCTAGCGTCAATGAATAAACAAATAAAAATCAATTTATTTTTTACACATACCCATTAATTTGTTAATTCTTAACTCTAGCGTCAGTGAAAAAACAAATAAAAATCAATTTATTTTTTTACGCATAACCATTATTTTTATTTTTTATGTAGCTAATGAAAGCAAAATTTAATAAAACAAAATAAAATAAATTTACATTAGTATTTTTATTCCTGACTCTTTGTCAATGAATAAACCAATAAATTTATTTTATTTTATCTTATGTTATTTTTTATGCATATTTTTTTTATTTTTATATAACTAAATAAAATACAATAAAAAAATTTGAATTGGTATTTTTATTCTGATTCTAGTGATTAGTACTTCAAAGTGTATTTTTATCAAGGTTTTATATCATCATTTTGCACTTGAAGTATCAATAACTCCTTAACTAAAGCATGTTTTATAATAACATATCTAATAATATAAGATATCTTTAATTTGTGATAAATGTTCATTTTAAATGCAGGCCTATCACATAAATGAAAGGATTGATTGATGAATTTAAGAACTGAAATTGAAAGGACAAAGAGATTACCAAACTTAGAAAAGAGATGTCGGTGCAATCCAAACCGAAATACTGTTCGGTAATTGGGTCATATCTGGAGCTATAGATCTCAAATTTAGTTCTACTTTATATGGATGGAAAGGTAAGACATAGGCCTATAACTTTCATATAGAGCCCAAGATCTAAAAAGGCTATTTTCAAGTCTAAATTATATCAACAACAAAGAAGTCCGAATTTGTCTTCTAGCCCAAGCACTGTTCAGTGTGTGGCCCATATCTAGCATTCTAGAAGTCCAAATGAGCTTAACGTTTTACACAAGAAAACTAAGATAATTTCCTACAACTTGCAAGTGGCTCCAATTTTGACGTTATTAATGACGTTTTGGGAAGACAAGAGAAGATAAGGATTGTCACCAAGTCAAGAGTTAGTCACCCACTCATCAATTAGTCATCAAGTCAATAGTTCTCAATTTTGGTGTATAAAAGAAGGCATTTGCCATGCATTTAGGCGTCTTGGTTTCCAGATCAAGATCATGCTCTTGCTTTCTCTCTTTGTATTTTTTATAATATTTTGCTTTGCTTTCATTAATATTAAGTTAATGCCTTTCATTTCCTTTCATTTACTTAGTTAACTTTTTATCTTATTTATATTTTTTTTGTTTATTTATTTTTCTTTCTTTTATTATGTTTAGCTAAGTTTATTATATCAAGGTGAAAAGGTTACATTAATGGTGTAGGAATAAGTATAGTGTAAACTTAATATAGACTTTAATGTTTGATACTAACATGTTTTGATTTGTTATCTTGTTTACTCTTTAATACTTTGCTTGTTAAATGACTAATCTTAATTTATGTTATATAACACTTGGTACAACAAATGCTTGACACTTTTATAGTTCATACTGTATGATATAACGGACACCTGAGCTATGAAAGGAACTTGATTTGTTGTTAACATAAGTTATAATCATGAATGATTGACGAGATTTACAAGTATTATCATTAATCAAATAAGATGACTAATGTAATCATATTAAAAATCTATAATCTGATTGGAACCTCCTTTGTGTGTGGTTTCCAATTGAATAATAAGAGTTTATATTATACTTGTTTGATATACTATTAGTGGAACCTCTAACCTTGATATTTGTTATTATCATTGTTTAATCCTTACATTAATATTCCATCTCAAAGTTCTCATCATCTTTTTCTTTATTATTATTATTATTGTTATGTTACTACTATTACTACTACTATTATTGTTGTTGTTATTGTTATTACTATTATTGTTGTTGTTGTTATTGTTATTGTTGTTGTATTATTGTTATTTATAATTTGTACAATTAATCTTCTTGTAGTTTGACCTCGGTCTTGTTGGGTTATTTATTTCTTCAACACTTCTACATTTAGGAGAAAATATCAATCTTTTAATCGTGTCATCTAACATCAATGAATAAAAGAAACAATAAATTCATAGTTATATATTTTTTTTACATATATAATTTTTATTATTTTTTATTTTTATTTTTATTTTTATATTTTGAGCTAGGCTCGACCAGCCTGCCCGGCCCCGTCAAGGGCCCTGGCTGGGCAAAAATAGAAAAACTAAAAGCACACGGGAAGTCAATTCACGCGTGCATGAACACTGTGTGAAGGTAATTAAATTACCTTCGCACAGTATTCTTGCAACAATGCAATTTGAAATGAAGATGCAAAAGGGAACGAAGAAACGGGCGTACCTGCTTCTAGAGACCAAAGATGCTTACTGTGCTGATGATGATTCCCGCCTACTGCTTCCCCTTGGTCTTCCTTTTGTGTTCTCAGTAACTTTTACAACTATGAAGATGATGCCGACCTATTGTGAGTTTTCTTTGACTGATTCCGGGTCTTTCCTTTCTCTGCAAGGATGAAAGTAATGGAAAAGCCAATACTTCTATCTGTCCCGCTCCTTTACTTTTCCTTCTCTTTTTTGTGTTTTGTTTTGTTTTGTTTTTTTGCTCTGTATTTCTACTCTCTGTTTTTGCTCTTTGGTTTTCGGTCCTCTATTTTTTGTTGCTCCAATCTCCTTGCCCGTCCCCTCTATCTGTCTAATGAAGAATAGGGGATAGTGCTGGAGTTCAAATTTGGGTCTCGGTTTTTTTGCTCTGTGTGTGTGGCTTGCCTTTTCTTGGTTTTTTCGTTTCTGGTTTTTTCTTTGGTTTTCTCTGGGTTCTGGTTCTGTTCTCCTCTGTTCTTGCTCTATTTTTGGGTTAATTTTTTTCCTCCCTTGTTCTAGGTTTTCTGCTCCCTTTTATAGAGACCCAATGGATTGCTTCTAACCAGTCTTTCCTTTGCAGGACTGTTATCTTCCACGAACGAAATTATGGGCGAGAGACTAGTCCACGATTGGATTGAACCTGTTGCAAATTTTCAGCCTATTGAATCAGGATGTAGAGGATGAACACGGCTGTTCCATCAGCAACAGCGGCGTTTTGGCAACAATGGATTCCACCAGCAATAACAACGTTCCAGCAGCAATGGATATTTTCTTTTTGACCCCTGAACTTTGAAAATTCTGTAATTCGACCCCTAAGCAATTAAAAATTTCTTTTAATTTTTTCCCTTTTGAATTAATTTCAATTAAATCCCTAAATTGGTACACTATTTACAAAACAATCATTAATTCCTGGATTGTTCAATTTGGTCCTTAATTAATTCTTTTACTTTTAATTCTTTCATAATTGATCAATTACCTCTCAAATTTTATAATTACATCCACAAACTTCAAATTTTGTGTTTGTCTTAACCCCATTGTCAACTATATTTAATTTTTATTATTTTATTAAAAAATTAGGTTATGACAATTGCCCCATTTTTATAATATTTACAATACAAAGATATTGGAAAATTTCATTTTTTTGAGATTTGTGTAGTAAATTTATTAAGAAAAGTAGAAATGAAATTCTTTTTTAGTCTTGAAAACTTCGAAAACACATGACCTTTACAGAGAGAACAGGTCTTTTGGAAGACAACCTAATTTTATTTTTTTTGAAGTAGATCAAATTGTTTTGGGCATCCAGCGTGATGATAAAAGAAACGCAAAGAATTTCACGAGTGGTCTAATTGTTTCAGGCGACTTGCCTAATGATTGAAAAATATGAGGATATTTTAAGATGGTCACATTGTAATGAGTTACCTGCCCGGTGAAAAAATACAATGATTTTTCATAATAGTATATTGTAATGAGTTAACTATCTAGATGATCACATTGTAATGGGTTACCTACCCAGATGGTCACATTGTAATAGGTTACCTGCCAAATGGTTACATTGTAATGGGTTACCTACCCAGATGGTCACATTGTAATGGGTTGCAGGCCCAATGAAAAAATACAAGAATTGTTTTCAAAAAAACAATATAGGGCTCGAGGGCGCACTATTCAATATATGGAAGCTCGAAGGAAATGAGGGCTCAGATGCGTGCTTGAAAGGAAATGAGGGCTCGAGGGCACCCTCAAAAAGAGGTAAGGTAGGAAACGCATAACCTTTGATGGTGAGGGCTCGAAGGCGTGCTCGAAAAGAAATGAGGCAAGGGCTCGAAGGTGCACTTAAAAGGAAATAGGATAGGAAATGCACTACCTTTGATGGTTGAGGGCGCACTCAAAAAGAGGTAGGGTAGGAAATGCACTATCTTTGATGGTCGAGAGCTCGAAAGCACACTCAAAAGAAGGTAAAATAGGAAATGCACTATATTTGATAGTAGAGGGTTCGAAGGTGTACTCAAGAAGAAATGAGTTAAGGGCTTAAAGGCACACTTAGGAAATGCATTACCTTTGATGGTTGAGGGCTTGAAGGCGCACTCAAAAGGAAATGAGGTGAGGACTCAAAGGTGCACTCAAAAGGAGATAGAAAAATATAGAGATTTTTCAAGTGGCCTAATTCTCATAGGTGGCTTGCCCAAGTCAAAAGTGAAAAATATTTCAAAAGCAATTTAAATCTTGGCCATTTCAAGCTAGCCTTCACTTGATGGATTCCGTTAGAATTTTCTCTTATAAAATTTGAAAAACTCATTGTCTAATGTCTCAAAGTTTATATGATATGATGCATCTTTACCTGATTTGAAATATAGGCCTTCATTTCTTCTTAATCTTCTTGTTGTTTGATTAACGAAGCTTTGCTACCTATGATTTAGGTCATCTTTGTTGTTTGGTTCTTTAGCTCACTTGAGTTAGCCCATGTAAGTCTATTTACAGATTTGTTTGCACAATTCAACCTTTATGGTGCCATGACCTATTTGCTTGCTAAAGATTTTCTAACTCGTCAAATAATTTAAGAGGATCATTCATTACCCTTCGTCTCACTACTAAAAACATTTGGTATCACTAGTTGAAAGGATCAAGTTGTCTTTTATAAACTAAAATTCCCCTTTGTCTTGTTGAAGAAAATTAATATCTCCTTTCCTAGAATTTTTCCTTCTAAACATAATGTTGCCCTTTTGTATTGGTTATTGCCTCTAAGTGTGCTCTATTAGTGACTTGGAGAAATAATGGTTTTAAGAGGCCATTTTCTCATTTCTATCCTTTTTCAGTTTAATGAAGGAATATAAGTCTAGAATGAATCTTGAAATCTTGATCTTTCATTTTAAAAACAAAAATTATTTCGATATGAGTCTAAAACAATTCACTTTTGAAATCTTGCAACTCCTTGGTTATTTTCTTTCTTGAAAAAAAGATTATTTGCTCTTGTGTTTGGCAATGAGGTATTCGGTGAAAATACATCATGAGATGACCTTTTGTTTTTTTAGGTTTTCAAAGTAGAGGGCTCGAGAAAAAGCTTGAGGTTTTGTACGAGAAAAACTTGTCTCTTTTTAAACACTTATTTTTATCAACATGAATAATAATGAGTAGTTTGTCCTTGATGTCATGAATCTTATGAAAAAGTATTCTTTGATTTTGAGAGCATTATTTATTATTCAAGGTTGCTTGCTTGCTTGATTAGAAAGGACTTCTACAGGCACATAATATAGGCTGTGGTTTTTTGATATGAAAGACAATGATTCATAAGGCTCAAAGAGTGTTTGAGGGTTTCAAAAACTGAGGATCAGTTTGACTCTTGACGACATTCATATTTGTTTTACTGCTCTTCTTTGATTTGCTACTTCTTCTTCTTCTTCTTTTTATTACTTTGCTAGGGTATACTCCCTTTATCTTGGTTGTCACCTTTTTTAGTGATTTGGGTATGCCTCCTAGCATTTGAGTTTCTTGAGCTCCTTTCCATTGCTTTGCTAGACCATACTCACTTTATCTTGGTTATCACTTTTCCCTGTGATTTAGGCATGTCCCCTAACATTTGAGTTTCTTAGGCTCGTTTTCCTTTTGGCTTTCTTATGGTTTTATCATCTTTTTTATCATTGAAATTCCAATTGCTCCCAGTGTGAGATGTGATCGTAGTCAAGATTTTTTTTATGAAAAAAATTATTCAGACTAAAAAAGGGATCATAAAGGATATACTTATTTCAGAATGTGAAAGGAATAACAAAGATGATCTTTCCTCATTTCAAGTGCAAGCAACTATGATAAATAAACTTTGACCTCATCTAGTGTGATGTTTTAGTCTTTGCAAAGATGCATTTCATGAGTTATGAGCAACAAGTTTACTACATATCATTATTCATACATTTAAAAACACATGATTCAAGAGTCATGAGGTAAGGGTATTTATTCATTTTGTTTTCTTTTTAGAGTTTGGTCACCTCTATGAAGGAGTTGCTTGATTCACTTGTCATTCCACAAGTAGAATGTCAAAAATATTATTTTTGAATAAACATCAAATTATTTTTGAAATCAAAATGTTAGATCAATTTTTCATAACTCTAATAGGAAAACTGATTTTGGTAAAAGTAATGAATTGAATCTATGAGATCATGCAAGACTTCAAGGGTGTATTTACTGATTTTTTGATATCAATAACCATTTATGAGAGAGAGAGAAAAGATATGCAAAGTGAATTTCTTGGCAAAACTTTTATTGATTTGATGAGAACTTATACAATCATGGATAATATTTCTTTATAGAATCAGAATTCATTGGCCTACTCAAATCTTCTCCATCCATTCTTATCAGTATCAATACTCCTCCAAAGAATGCCTTCTTCACTACATAGGGACCTTCCTAATTGGGTGCCCATTTGCTATAGTTCTCACTAGGTAGTAATAGGATTTTTCTCAATACAAGATTTCCTTTTTTAAACTTTATTGGTTGAACTTTTCTGTCATATGCTTTTGCTATCTTGTTTTGATACAATTGGTAGTGACAAATTGCTGCTAATCTCTTCTCACTAATCGTATTTAGCTATTCATATTGTATCTTAGCCCATTTAGTGTCTTCTAGCTCAATTTTCATGAGGACCCTTAGAGAAGGAACTCTACTTCCAATGGTATCACTGCCTCTATTCCGTAAACTAATGAATAAGGTGTAGCTCCAGCTGACATCCTTATTGTTGTTCGATATGCATGTAAAGCATAAGGAAGCCATTCTTGCTAATCTTTGTATGTAACCACCATTTTCTAGACAATCTTTTTTATGTTCTTGTTAGCTGCTTCAACAACACCATTCATCTTTGGTCTATAAGGGGATGAATTGGAATGTTTGATTTTCTATTTAGTGCATAATTCCATAATATATTCCTATTGAAGTTCTTGGCGTTATCGGTTACTATCCTTTCAGGCAAACCATACCTACAAATTAGGTTTCTCTCAATAAATCATTTGACCACCTTCTAAGTCATATGAGCAGGCCTCGACCCACTTTGTAAAATAATCAATTGTGACCAAGATAAACCGATTACCATTGCTAGCTTTTGGATTAATAGGCTTAACCACATCTATCCCCTACATCGCAAATGGCCAAGGTGACACCATATTGAATAAGGGCAATGGAGGCGTATTGATTTTGTAACTATACACCTAACATTTAAGACATTTTAAGATGAATTCTATACAATCCTTCTCTATAGTCATCCAAAAATACCCAGCTCTTTGCATTTGTCTTGCCATCATGTGTCCATTTTTTATGGGTGGTGCAAATTCCTCCATGTACTTCATACAATGCTTTATTGGCTTCCAATCTGTCCAAACATCTTAATAAAGTCCCATCAAATGACCTTTTGTATAAGATTTCTCCATCTATAAAGTATTCCATTACCATTCTTCTTAGAGTCTTCTTATTTGTCTTTGAAGCTTCAAAAGGATATTCCTGATATTGGATAAATCTTTTTATATCTACATACTAAGGATTGCCATCCATTTCTTATTCTATTAAACAATAATGAGCAGGAGAACTTCTAATATCAATGCCTATAGGATGTACTCTGAAACCACAATTGATTGTGTCCATAAAGACCAAGGTTGCTAAAGCATCCGCAAACTGATTCTTATCCCTTTCTAAATGATTGAACTCTTATCTCTTCAAAGTTTTCAGCAAACTGGGAGAGGTATTCTTGATATAGTTTTAATTTCTCATCTTTTGTCTGCCATTCCCCCTTTGTCTGGCAGATTATCAACATAGAGTCTTTATATACCTCTAATTTCCCTATCTTAAGTTCCAATACGGCTTCTAATCCATGAATGCAAGCCTTATGTTCAGCTATGTTGTTCATATAACTAAATTGCAGTTTAATAGAGATGGGATATTGTTTTCCTTCTAGAGAAATTATTACAGTACCAGCTCCATTACCAGACACATTCATCGCACCATCAAAGTATATGGTCTACCAATCACTTTCTATTACTAGCACATCTTCATCATGGAAGTCAAAGTTTAATGGCTCATGGTCTTCAATGGCGTTATCAACTAAATGATCTGCAATTGCACTTCCTTTCATGGATTTTCTTGTTTTGTAGATGATATCGTATTCAGCCAACAACACTTGCCATCTAGCTAGCCTATTTGACATTATGGTTTTTCAAAAATATATTTTAGAGGATCTATCTTTGAAATTAACCAAGTGGTATAGTATAACATATACTGTAGGAGCCTTTTCACACTCCACACCAAACCACAACATAACTTCTCAATCATACTATAACGAGATTCACACTCAATGAACTTCTTACTAAGGTAGTAGATGACTTTCTCCTTTCTCCCGAACTCATCATGTTGGCCAAGCACACAACCCATTCCTGATTTAGTTACTATTAAATATAAAACGAGAGGCTTCACAGGCACAAGTGAAACCCATAGTAGTGGTTTCTGCAGATGTTGTTTGATCTTATCAAAGGCTTCTTGACAGTCTTCATCCCATGCTTCAAGGTTGTTCTTTCGAAGTAATCAAAAGATTGGTTCACAAGTGACTATAAGTTATGAACTAAACCAAGCAATATAGTTTAAATGCCCTAAAAAGCCTTGAACTTCTTTCTTAGTCTTAGGAGCTGACATAGCTTGTATGGCCTTCACTTTGTTAGGGTCTACCTCTATACCATTATTGCTTACCATAAATCCAAATAACTTCCCAGACTTCACTCCAAATGTGTATTTTATAGGGTTCAACTTTAATTGATATTATCTCAGCCTTTCAAATAATTTCTTTAGAGCTAGGATATGGTTTTCCCCATGATTAGTACTCAAAAGTACATTTTTATCATGGTTTTATATCATCATTTTGCACTTGAAGTATCAATAACTCCTTAACTAAAGTACGTTTTATAATAATCTATCTAATAATATAAGATACCTTTAATTTGTGGTAAATGTCCATTTTAAATGCAGGCCTATCACATAAATGAAAGGATTGATTGATGACTTTAAGAACTTCAATTGCAAAGGCAAAGAGATGATCAAACTTAGAAAAGAGATGTTGGTGCAATCTAAATCGGAACACTATTCGGTAATTGGGTCATATCTGGAGCTATAGATCTCAAAATTAGGTCTACTTTATATGGATGGAAAGGTAAGACATATGCCTACAACTTTCATATGGAGCCGAAATCTAAAAAGGCCATTTTCAAGTCCAAATTGTTGTAACAACAAAGAAGCCCGAATCTGTCTTCCAGCCCGAGCACTGTTCAGTATTTTGATCATATCTGGAGTTCTAGAAGTCGAAATGAGCTGAATGTTTTACTCAAGAAAGCTAAGATAATTTCCTAGAACTTTCATGTTTTCAAGTGGCTCTCATTTGGACGTCATCAATGACGTTTTGGGCAGACAAGAGAAGATA
>SRLM01000869.1:0-23295 GCA_015708895.1 Populus ilicifolia
GTTAAAATAAGCCGATCATAAAAAGCGGTCAAGCAGTATCCTATCCATTTTTTAATATGAGAAGTGGAAAAGAGATGTAAGGAAAAGAGAAGGAATAAGGAATTGAACAAATATATACACAAATATTTGTTATCATGGGAAACTAAAAGAATCACCTTAAGAGTCATGAAGTACCATTATCCGCCATTTAACTGAGGTGAGGAACTAGCAAACCAAGAGTCACAAACAAAAAAACACACACAAAAACAATGTAATAAAAACAAAATAATCAACTTTTAGCTATAGGATCATTCAAACCAATGGATTCATTTTCAACTAAAAATTTATCAAACTAAACTTTCAAACGATGTCCATTTACCTTGAAAACATTATCATTCTTTGGATTCTCGATATCATAGGCCTCATATGGATACACATGTTTCACAATAAAAGGACCGCTCCATCTTGATCTTAGTTTTCCAAGAAATAAATAGAATTCAGAATTATAAAGCAAAAGTTTTTTACCAGTATCAATTTTTTGACAATTTTCACAAGTTTTATAGAATGTATGTGTGTCCTTGAACGTGGTGGGCCAATAAAATCCATTTTAAAAGATTTCAGCAACTGTTTTTTAACAAGAAATGACTCTCACATGCTTTAGAATGATAAAGTTTAATGACACTTCCTACCTCATTATCAGGAATGCATCTTTAAAATATTTGATTAAGACAACATTTGAATAAGTTAGGGTCATCTGAATAAAAGTTCTTCACTTTGTTCAAAAACGTTTCTTTATCTTAGGTACTCCAATCAACTGACAAATCTCTTTAAGCAAGAAAATTGATATTTTTATCATACCAAAGCATTGAACTAAGAGAAAGTAAGGATTTGTCAGGAAAGTAATCATCAATTGGTGTGATATCAGATGTCAAATCTGTTGTCACTCTTAACAAAAGATCCGCGTCAACATTTTCAGTGCCTTTTTCATCCATGATTTCTTCATGGGAATAAATCATTTAAAAATCTTCAGATTCATCCAACTCTGTTTTACTCATAGTAGATTCAAATTGATCATAAACTAATTCGTTAATAAGATCTACTTCTTGTGAATCATTATCATCTCTAGATTGTTTGTATATGTTGAAAATATTCATCTCTAATGTCATGTTTCCAAATGATAGCTTTATTAGTCCATTTTTACAATTAATCAATGCACTAAAAGTTGCAAGAAACAGACGTCCTAAAATAGCATGAAATGAATTCCATGCTTCAACAGGTTCTTCGTCCAAGATAACAAAATCCACAGGATAAATGAATTTATCAACTTGTACTAACACATCTTCGACTATTCCTTTAGGCATTTTTACAGATCTATCAGTAAGTAAAAGAGTTATAGAAGTTGGTTTTAACTCACCTAGATTGAGACTTTGAAAAACTGAATATAGAAGTAAATTCACACTAGCTTCAAGATCAAGTAAGGCTCTTTCAATTTTATGTTCTCCAATAAAGTAAAAAATTATAGGACAACCAGGGTCTTTATATTTCAAAGCATTATTGTTCTGAAGAATGACACTTACTTGTTCCATTAAAAGGACTTTCTTTTTTACATTCAGTTTTCTCTTCACAATGCATAGATCTTTCAAAAATTTTACATAAAAAGGAACCTATTTAATAGTATTCAGCAAAGGTTTATTGATCCTTACCTGTTTGAAAGTTTCAAAGATTTCAGAGTTGTGATTGACATTTCTTTGTTTGGTCATGACAAGAGAAAATGAAAGTGGTGGCGGGGAATCAGTCTATTCTTTGCAATTTATATATTCAACCCCTTTCTTACCCTCAAAGATTGACACATCATCTTTCTCACAAGGTTTAAGAGTGTGTTTTTCAATAACCTTACCACTACAAAGAGTGATGACTAATTTGACTTGATCCATGTGTTGGCTTCCAAAACTACTTGCATTTGCATTGTATTGCCCCTTAGGATTTTGTTATGGTTGAGATGGAAACTTACCTTTCTCTTCAAAGCTGAGATCAGATGTTAATTTTGCAAGAGCATCTTTAAAATTTATCATGCTTTGAACAAGTTGAGTATGATTGTCTCTTGCTTTTCAATGAATGCATACAATGTTTCCTCAAGATGTTTTTTAGGAGAGGGGAGTATAAGGAGGTGCATATCCATGAGAATTTTAGAAATGATGATGTGCTTGAAACAATGGTTATAAAGTTTGTGCATTATTGTTATCACTCTTCAACTAAAATTTAGGTGATTTCTCCAACTAGAGTTGTACGTTTGTGAGTATGGGTTATGATTGGGCCTTTGAAAACTATTTAAAGCATGAGCTTGTTCATGGACACATTGCTTAAAAAAAGGCAAAGTTGGACAATCAATGGTTGAGTGTTTATTGGTTTCATAGTTTGATATACAATGTCGTGAATAGATTTTAATTAACCACTCTTTTTCAATTCTTATGCCTTGACTTTTTTAACTAAAGATGCAAACTTGGCTTGGAGGTCATGATCTTCCTTAGGGTTATACATACCTCCACTAGATGTATGAGGTTAAGTTTTACTCGGTGCCTCATAAGTACTTGTGGTGTCTCAATTTTGAGCATTTTCAGCTAACAAGTCTAAGTACTTCATTGCTTCATCAAGGTCTTTATCTTCAAAAGTTCCATTGCACATTAATTTAACCATTTGCCTATCTATAGTTTTAAAACCATAATGAGGACAAATATTAAGCAAATATCAGTATCTATCCTAACACTGGTAAAATGTTTCTCTTGGTTTTTAAGTGAAAGTGGTGATTTGTCTTTTGAAAGAGTTTGTTCTGTAAAAAGGGAAAAACTTCTTTAAAAATTGTTGTTGTATTTCAACTCAAGCATGAATGGATCTAGGTCACAAATTTTAAAGTGATATTTTAGCTTTATCTTTTAATGAAAAAGAAAAAAAAATTAATCTAATGGTGTTCATGCTATAATTTGAGTCATTATACATGTTACAAACCTCTTCAGATTCCCTTAAATGCAAGTATGAATTTTTTTAAATTTAAGCCATGAAAAGAAGATAAAAGTTTAATAATGCTTGACTTAAAATTAAAATGAGATACATCAGAAGGGAAAACTATACATGATAATGCACTTGTTCTTGTGGGATTTATGTGGTCTTTAAGTCTTCTAGTATGATTATTCTCATTATGAAATGACTAGTGATATTCTTTGGCCATATTTTCTGAAAATGATAAGGATACCCTACAAAGTTTACCATTTAATGTACGTGACCACATTCTCAAACACATGTAAGAATAGAATAAAATAAAAAAACAAAAAAAAAATGAAGTTATATACAAAAAAAGTAAAAAGAGAAAATAAAATAAATACTATAATTTGTACAAGAACTTGCCTTCCCAGCAACGACGCCAAAAACCTGACTCGACCAAAAGATTGATGTCTTCTCCCAAATGCAGGAGTGTCAAAGTAATAAATAATCTAGCAAGACTGGGGTCAAACTACAAGGAGATTAATTGTATAAATTACAAACAACAATAATATAACAATAACAACAACAATTATAGTAATACTAATAATACTACTAATAATAGTAGTAATAATAATAATAATAATAATAATAATAATAATAATAATAATAAAGAAAAAGAAGAAGTTGATGTGAACTTTGAGATGCAAGCTTAATGTGAGGATTAAATAATGATAACAACAAATATCAAGGTTAGAGGATCCACTAATAGTATGTCAAACAAGTATAGTATAAACTTTTATTATTCAATTGGAAACCATATACAAAGGAGGTTCTAATTAGATTATAAATTGTTAATATAATTATATTAGTTATTTTATTCAATTAATGTTAATACTTGTAAATCTTATCAGACATTCATGATTATAACATATGTTAACAACAAATTAAGTTTTTTTCATAGCACAGGTATAGGTAATACCATACAGTTGAGGTATGAAAGTGTCAAGCATTTATTGTACCAAGTGTTATATAACATAAATCTAGATTATTCATTTAACAAGCAAAATATTAGATAGTGAATAAGATAACAAATACAAAAGATGTTAGTATCATACATTAAGGTCCATGTTAAGTTTATATTATACTTATTCTTACATCATTAGTGTAACCTTTTCATCTTGACAAAGTAATCTTAAGTAAACATAATGAAAGAAAAAAATAAACAAAATAAAAATATAAATAAGATAAAAGTTAACTAAATAAAGAAAAGGAAAGGAAAGGCATATATTTGATATTAATGAAAGCAAAACATAAACAATACAAAGAGAGAAAGCAAGAACATGATCCTGATCTAGAAACCAAGATGTCTAAATGAATGGTAAATACTTTCTTTTATAGGCTAAAATTAGAAATTATTGATTTGATAACCAATTAATGACTAGGTGACCAACTCTTGACAAAGCAAATACTTTCTTTTTATTCTTACATCATTAGTGTATCCTTTTCACCTTGACAAAGTAATCTTAAGTACACATAATGAAAGAAAAAAATAAACAAAATAAAAACATAAATAAGATAAAAGTTAACTAAATAAAGAAAAGGAAAGGAAAGGCATATATTTGATATTAATGAAAGCAAAACATAAGCAATACAAAGAGAGAAAGCAAGAACATGATCCTGATCTGGAAACTAAGATACCTAAATGAATGGCAAATACTTTCTTTTATAGGCTAAAATTAGAAACTATTGATTTGATGACCAATTAATGACTGGGTGACCAATTCTTGACTTGATGACAATCCTTATTTTCTCTTGTTTGCCTAAAACGTCATTGATAACATCAGAATTGGAACCACTTAAAAACATGAAAGTTGTAGGAAATTATGACACAACCAAAAAATTGATGTCTTCTCTCAAGTGCAGGAGTGTTGAAGTAATAAATAACCCGGCAAGACCATGGTTGAATTATAGAGAGATTAATTGAATAAATTATAAACAATAATAATATAACAACAATAACAATAATAATAATAATAATAATAATAATAATAATAATAATAAAGAAGAAGAAGAAGTTGATGATAACTTTGAGATGAAAGATCAATATAAAAATTAAATAATGATAAAAATAAATATCAAGGTTAGAGGATCCACTAATGGTATGTCAAATAAGTATAGTATAAACTCTTATTATTTAATTAGAAACCACATACAAAAGAGGTTCCAGTCAGCTTATAAATTACTAACATGATTACATTAGTTATCTTATTTGAATAATGTTAATACTTATAAATCTCGTCAGACATTCATGATTATAACTCATGTTAACAACAAATCACGTTCCTTTCATAGCTCAGATGTCCGCTATACCATACAATATGGGTTATAAAAGTGCCAAGTATTTATTGTACCAAATGTTATTGCTTATCTGCTTTTTATAATTGACTTGTTTTAACTCACAAGTGCACAAGTGTGCGATGTAGCAATTAACTTGGTAAGATCGAGGTCATATCCATAGAGAGCTAAATTTGGAAAATAAGCTAAGTAACAAAAAAAACTCAAGAGAAAGTAAATTAACAATAACTTGGTTGAAAATAATTGATGGATTTGTTTTCAAAGATGAAAACGTGTAAATAGATTTTAAATGACAAGAAAAAGTAGTCTTGGTCCAAATCAATTTTAATGGTGATGTATTAGTGATTCCTTCAAGATAAATAAGATAACTCAACCTAATATCAACGATGGTGATATTGATTGAAAGATATTACAATGAAGTTTAAAAAGATGAAGATTGAAGATTGATTATTGCTTAAGAATGAACAAGTACTTTCATATAACATTGAATCAAGCAATCTGCATACCAAAACTAAAGTTTGTGCATAAAAATTCAAGATTATAACATTACCTAAATGATTTCTAAAATTTCTTTGCAATAATAAAACATTCATGAAGAAAATGAGAAGATAAATATTAAGATTCATTCATATCTTAAAGAACTCACCTCAACCACTATCATCCTTGATTTGGATCCAAGAAAGAGATTAGCCAACCATGATTACATATAAGAACACTTTAATAAACATGAAATAACTCGAATCAAATTGAAACAATAAGTTTTACAAGCTAAAGAACTAAAATCTACAAAGAAGAATACAACATAATTTTAGTAAAACTTTGGACATAAATATGATGCTAACTTTGGATAACAATTTAAACCCTTCTAGAAGCCTTTTCTAAAGATGTCTATTGAGACATATTTATAGGAAATTCTATCAACTTTCCAGATCATTAAAGAACAGCTCATTTGGAAACCCAAGTCAAAAGTTATGGACAAAAAACCAAAAGGTGTTCTAAAAAATCAAATCATGCTAGCTTTGCAACCACTTTGGTGCACGTTTTTATTCCTCATTTATGAGTTGTCTCTTTCTTCTTTTTGACCCAAAATAATGTCATAATGTCCCCTCTAGCTTTCCATCCATGTGCTTGCCTTCTTGGATCAATGGATTACCCAAAATAAATCAATTGTTATTTGTTGTGTGGACATGTAAGATCATGGATTGTGCTTGGGTTGATTTGAAGGCTGATATGGGGCTAAATTTAAGCATCATATCAAAATACAAATGTACCTATTATTTAGGCTAAGATTGATATTGCAACCTTGAGTGTTTGATGTTTGATGTTTGCACACAATATGAGGCAAGTTTAGTGATTAGTACTTAAAAGTGCATTTTTTTTTATCAAGGTTTTATGTCATCATCTTACACTTGAAGTATTAATAACTCCTTAACTAAAACATGTTTTATAATAATATATCTAATAATATAAGAAACCTATAATTTATGGTAAATGTTCATTTTAAATGCAGGCCTATCACATTAATAAAAGAATTGATTGATGAATTTAAGAACTGAAATTGAAAGGACAAAGACATGGCCAAACTTAGAAAAGAGATGTCGGTGCAGTCCAAACTGGAACACTGTTCGGTAATTCGGTCATATATGGAGCTATAGATCTCATATTTAGGTTTACTTTATATGGATGGAAAGGTAAGATATAGGCCTACAACTTTCATATAGAGCCCAAGCTTAAAAGGACCATTTTCAAGTCTAAATGGTAGCAACAACAAAGAAGTTTGAATCTATATTCCAACCCAAGCACTGTTCAGTTTTTAGCCCATATCTGGAGTTCTAGAAGTCCAAATGACCTGATTTTTTTACAAAAAAAAAGCTGATGTTATCAAGTCACTCTAATTTTGATGTTATCAAGGATGTTTTGGGCAAACAAGAGAAGATAAGGATTATCACCAAGTCAAGAGTTGGTCACTCACTCATCAATTAGTCATCAAATCAATAGTTCCTAATTTTGGCCTATAAAAGGAGGCATTTGCCATGCATTTAGGCATCTTAGTTTCCAGATCAAGATCATGCTCTTGGTTTCTCTCTTTGTATTTTTTGTAATGTTTATGCTTTGCTTTTATTAATATCAAGTTTATGCCTTTCATTTACTTAGTTAACTTTTATCTTATTTATGTTCGTATTTTGTTTATTTATTTTTCTTTCTTTCATTATATTTAGTTAAGTTTATTATGTCAAGGTGAAAAGATTACACTAATGGTGTAAGAATTAGTGTAAACTTAATATGGACTTTAATGTTTGATACTAACACGTTTTGTATTTGTTATCTTGTTCACTCTTTAATACTTTACTTGTTAAATGACTAATCTTGATTTATGTTATATAACACTTGGTACAACAAATGCTTGGCACTTTCACAGCCTATACTGTATGGTATAACCGACACCTAAAATATGAGAGGAACTTGATTTATTGTTAACATAAGTTATAATCATGAATGCTTGACGAGATTTACAAGTATTAGAATTAATCGAATAAGATGACTAATGTAATCATGTTAACAATCTATAATCAGATTGGAACCTCTTTTGTGTGTGGTTTCCAATTGAATAATAAGAGTTTATACTATACTCGTTTGACATACCGTAAGTGGAACCTCTAATATTGACATTTTTATGAAGGGTTAACACCTAAAGATAGGTAAATGGTTGAATTGATATGCAATGAAATTTTTAAAGATAAAGACCCTGATGAAGCAATGGAGTACTTAGACTTGTTAGCTAAAAATGCTCAAAATTGGGACACCGCGGGTACTTATAAGGCACCGAGTAAAACTCAACCTCATTCATCTAATGGAGGTATGTATAACCAAGTTTGCATCTTTAGCTATAAAATTCAAGGCACTAGAATTGAAAAGCAGTGGTCAATTAAAATTTGTTGAAAATATTGTGTGCAAATATGAGAAACAAATGGGAACTCAACCAATAACTGTCCAACCTTGCCTTCTTTTAAGAAATGTCTCCATGAACAAGCCCATGCTCTAAACAGTTTTTAAAGGGCTAATCACAACCCATACTCCCAAACATACAACCCTGGTTGGAGAAATCACCTAAATTTTAGTTGGAAGAGTGATAATAACAATGTACAAACTTCACAACCACCATTTCAAGCATACCAAAATTTCTAAAATTCTCATAGGTATACATCTTCTTATGCTCCACCTCTTAGAAGAAATCTTGAGGAAACATTGCATGCATTCATTGAAAAGCAAGAGACAATCAATACTCAACTTGCTCAAAACATGATAGACTTTAAAGATACTCTTGCAAAATTGACATCTGCTCTTAGTTTCCAAGAGAAAGGTAAGTTTCCATCTCAACCATAACAAAATCTCAATGGGCAATATAATGGAAATGTAAGTAGTTTCGGAAACCAACACATGGATCAAGTCAAATCAGTCACTACTCTTCGCAGTGGTAAGGTTATTGAAAAACTCACTCTTGAACCTTATAAGAAAGATGATGAATCAATCTTTGAGGGTAAAGAAGGGGTTGAATCTGGAATTTACAAAGAAATGATTGATTCCCCACCAGCACTTTCATTTCCTCTTACCATAACCAAACAAAAGAAAGTCAATTACAACAAGAATCAATATACCTTTGCTGGATGCTATTAAATAGGTTCTTTCCTATGCTAAATTTTTGAAAGTACTATGCATGGTGAAGAGAAAACTGAATGTGAAAAAGAAAGCCTTTTTAGCCAAACAAGTGTCATTCTTCAAAACAATAATGCTTGTAAATATAAAGATCCTGGTTGTTCTACAATTTCTTGCTTTATTGGAGAACATAAAATTAAAAGAGCCTTACTTGATCTGGGAGCTAATGTGAATATACTATCATATTTAGTTTTTCAAAGTCTCGATCTAGGTGAGTCAAAACCAACTTCTGTAACTCTTTTACTTATTGATAGATCTGTAAAAATGCCTAAAGGAATAGTCGAAGATATGTTAGTACAAGTTGATAAATTCATTTATCTTGTGAATTTTTTTATCTTGGACACAGAATCTGTTGAAGCATGGAATTCATTTCCTGTTATTTTAAGGTGTCCGTTTCTTGCAACTTCTAACGCATTAATTAATTGTAGGAATGGACTGTTGAAGCTATCATTTGGAAAGATGACATTGAAGATGAATATTTTCAATATTTGCAAGCAACTTGGAGATAATAATGATTTATAAGAAGTAGATCATATTGACAAATTAGTTTATGATCAACTTGAATCTACTTTAAGTAAAAATGAGTTGGATGAATCTAAAGATTTGCAAATGATTTATTTTGAGGAAGAAATCACGGATGAAAAACGCACCGAAAATGTTGATGCGGATCTTTTGTTAAAAGTGACAACAAATTCAACATCTAACATCACACCAATTGACGATTACTTTCCTAACAAATCCTTACTTTCTCTTAGTCCAATGTCTTGGTATGATAAAAATATCAATTTTCTTGCTTTAAGAGATTTGGCAGTTGATTGGAGTACCCAAGATAAATAAAAGTTTTTGAACGAAGTGAAGAACTTTTATTGTGATGACCCTAACTTATTCAAATATTGTCCTGATCAAATATTTCAAAGATTTATTCCCGATAATATGGTAAGTAGTGTCATTAAACTTTATCATTATGAAGCATGTGGAAGTTATTTCTTGTCAAAAAAGACAATTGCAAAAATCTTTTAAAATGAATTCTATTGGCCTACCATGTTCAAGGACACACACGCATTCTACAAAACTTGTGAAAATTGTCAAAAAGTTGATACTAGTCATAAAGTTTTATTTTATAATTCTCCACTCTATTCATTCCCTAAAGAGCTAAGATTAAGATGGAACAATCCTTATGGGGCATGTGATATTGAGAATTCAATGAATGACAATGTTTTTAAGGAAAATGGACATCGTTTAAAAGCTTACTTTGATAATTTTTCTAGTAAAAATGAATCAACTGGTTTGAATGATCTTGTAGATAAATGTTGATTATTTTATTTTTCTCATGTTGTTTTTGTGTTTATTTTTTAGTGTTTTTTGCTAGTTTCTCTCACCCTGGTCAAATAGCGAACAACGGTACTCCGTAACTCAAACCGGTTCTTTTAGTTTCCCATAATAACTTATATTTGTGTATATATTTGTGCAATTCTATGAATCTCTCTTCCAATTCTCATTAGAAAATTGACACTAATCTTGAAAAATTGAAAAAGTATTTTCCCGCTCTGCCTCAAAATGCAATTACAAAAATTTATCGTCCTAGATATGCAAGATTGAGGTTGTTAATAAATCATAGAATTCCTGAAGATATTTGCTGGCTGATTAAAGCAAAGGTCCGATTATCAGGTAAGTCTTTAATTCCTTCATTTCACGCATACTTCAAATAAGTAAAAGCACTTTTGCAAACAAACGTCCTGCAAAATGACTGAAAGTCTGTCATCGATGTGTTGGATAGACTTGTAATGCACAATGTCGTTCTTTAGAAATGGTATCTATAAACCATGAAGATAAAATACAATTCATTAAGGATGGCCTGAGTAAGGAGTCTTTTGATAATCTTCTATTGACTCTTAAGACACATCCTAGTGGAGATGTGCATTGTGCAATTCATGATTTATGGCCACTATTTCATAAAGAACATGCTTGACTTAGTCTTGGCAATCTGACTAAAAAAAGACCCTATTTGCCAGTTTTTAAGAAAACTAGATGGGAAGCCTATCCCTAAGCCATAGAGGGTGTTTAAGCCGTTTTTGGACCTAAAACCAAGGGAAGATGTGAGCCACAATCACAATAACTTGTACATACACATACTTTTTCAAAAATAAACAAATAAATAAATAAAGAGAGAGAGAGAGAGTATGTGTGTGTGTGAGACTCCAGCTGGCCTACACATAGGTGGTATGATTGCCCTTTTAATTTCTCATCTATAAAATCTTCTCTTCCTTCCCTTCATTTCCACTCAACCCATATATTCATCAAATATAGAAGTGTGTAGAAATGACAAGTTTCTCAAGTCATCAAATAAAAAGTATTTGTGTTTTTGGTGGATCTAGTCTTGGGAAAGAAAATGAGTTTTTAGAATCAGCAAATCATCTTGGTCAAGTGCTAGCTGAGAGAAAGATTCATTTAGTGTATGAGGGAGGCAGTCTTGGGTTAATGGGAGGTGTATCAATAGCTGCAATTTTAGGAGGTAGCCAAGTTTTGGGGGTCGTCCTCGAAGCTTTAGCACAAGGGGACATCATAAGAAAAACAGTTATAGAGGAACTATAGGTCTCTACAATGTCTACTTGAATGAATGTAATGTTTAACCATGTTGATGCCTTCATTGCCTTACTAGGTGGTCTAGGCACATTGAAAGAGATCTTTCATATTTTCTCTTGGGCACAACTACACATTCACTATAAACCTATAGGTTTATTAAATGTTAATGGTTATTATGATAAGTTATTCTCTTTTCTTGATCATGCTGTGGAACAACAATTTCTAACATCTTCTACACAACAAATCATAATCTCTCCTGCTACTGCTGAGCAATTAATTGACCAAGTACAATCTTTCATTCCTGTAATTGATTTCTCTATAAGTCGCATAAATTGGTCATTTAAGGAAAGCAGTAAAAAACTTAGATTGGATTTGAGCCTTTATTAGTGAATTTTTTTTTTGTCCTTTTATTTTATTATTATGTTTTATTATTTTTTATTTTTGTTTAATTGTGTTTCAAGTTTATCAATGTTCGTTTTTTCAGATGATATCTTCTATACTCTATCTTTCTATCTTAGAATATCAAGGACAATGTCTCGTTTTGGTTGGGGGGAAGGGTAATAGCTAAAAAAACAAAACAAAAAAACTAATAGTGTTTTCTATTTCATATAGCATGTGCAAAATTATTGTTACTATGATGACAGAGTAAAAAAGATCTTTTTATGACTCTTGAGATGCATCTTAGTAACTATTATTAATAAGGTCTATCATAATACTTCTTGAAATATTTAGGTTTACAAAATCTCGCATTACTATCACTTAATTCTGCTCATATACTCATTTAACGTGTATTCTTAAACCTTAATTTACACACACACACTTTAACATATGATTATGGGTTGCACATTTGATTATTATATTATTTATGTTCTTTTGTTAAAGGTAACAACTAAAGGAAAGGGATAATATATAATTTAAAATAAAATAATGATCATAAAAATGTAGATAAGTTTGGTTTCGTAGCCTCCCTAACCTAAGCAATTAAGCCCAAAGGGGTGTTTTAACACCTAATACCCAAAAGTCAACTGACTTGGGAGCTATTGGCTCAATGCTTGTTACATGGATTAAGGAGAAAAGCTTAAGGAAATCAAACAATGCACTATCTATGTATTAATATCTGCGACCGAAGTTACTAAGCTCGTAGGGGTGTCTCAACACCTAATGTCCTAAAACCAATTGGTCTGGGAGTCATTAGCTGAAATATCATTACATGGGTTAAAGATGCATGGTGTTTTAAGTTATATGTATATATATTTTTTAAAAAAAAAGAAAAAAAATCCTAACCCAAGGAAGTTAACCTTAAACATTAGAACAAAAATTTTGTTTTCTTCTAAGAAAAGCCCCATAATTATGTGTTGATATATTGAGCACAAAAGAAAGGTTTATTAATATCTTGTTTAAGAGTTATTGAGCAGATATATAAATTTAAAGAGAGTTTATTTATCTGGATAGATTAATGGAAGTTGAATGATGAATACCCTACTTTGTGGAATTTACAACTTTTTTTTTTATTTTAACACTTTGATAACTAGAGAATAGTAATAAGCTGGTTGTGAGTTATGATTAGTACTTAAAAGTGCATTTTTTATCAAGGTTTTATGTCATCATTTTGCACTTGAAGTATCAATAACTCCTTAACTAAAACATGTTTTATAATAATATATCTAATAATATATGATACCTATAATTTATGGTGAATGTTCATTTTAAATGCAAGCCTATCACATAAATGAAATGATTGATTGATAAATTTAAGAACTGAAATTGAAAGGACAAAGACATGGCCAAACTTAGAATGAGATGCTGGTGCAGTCCAAACTGAAACACTATTCGGTAATTGGGTCATATCTAGAGCTATAGATCTTAGATTTAGGTCTACTTTATACATATGGAAAGATAAGATATAGGGCTACAACTTTAATATGGAGCCCAAGCCTAAAAAGGTCATTTTCAAGTCCAAAATGGTAGCAACAACAAAGAAGTCTGAATCTGTCTTCTAGCCCAAGCACTGAGACAATTGCCTACAACTTTCATGTTTTCAAGTGGCTCTAATTTTGATGTTATCAAGGATGTTTTGGGCAGACAAAAGAAGATAAGGATTTTCGTCAAGTCAAGAGTTGGTCACCCACTCATCAATTAGTCATCAAATCAATAGTTATCAATTTTGGCCTATAAAAGGAGGCATTTGTCATGCATTTAGGCATCTTGGTTTCCAAATCAAGATCATGCTCTTGGTTTCTCTCTTTGTATTTTTTGTAATGTTTATGCTTTGCTTTCATTAATATCAAGTTTATACCTTTCATTTACTTAGGTAACTTTTATCTTATTTATGTTCTTATTTTGTTTATTTATTTTTCTTTCTTTCATTATGTTTAGTTAAGTTTATTATGTCAAGGTGAAAAGATTACACTAATGGTGTAAGAATAAGTATAGTGTAAACTTAATATGGACTTTAATGTTTGATACTAACATGTTTTGTATTTGTTATCTTGTTCACTCTTTAATACTTTACTTGTTAAATGACTAATCTTGATTTATGTTATATAACACTTGGTACAACAAATGCTTGGCACTTTCACAGCCTATACTGTATGGTATAACCAACACCTAAGATATGAGAGGAACTTGATTTGTTGTTAACATAAGTTATAATCATGAATGCTTGACGAGATTTGCAAGTATTAACATTAATCAAATAAGATGACTAATGTAATCATGTTAACAATCTATAATTAGATTGGAACCTTCTTTGTGTGTGGTTTCCAATTGAGTAAAAAGAGTTTATACTATACTCGTTTGACATACCATAAGTAGAACCTCTAACATTGATATTTTTTATTATCATTATTTAATCCTTACATTAATATTCTATCTCAAACTTCTCATCATCATCTTCTTCTTCTCCTTTTTTTTCTTTATTATTGTCGTTGTTGTTGTTATTATTATTATTATTATTATTACTACTACTATTATTATTGTTTTTGTTGTTATTGTTATTATTATTGTTGTTGTATTGTTGTTATTTATAATTTGTACAATTAACCTCCTTGTGGTTCGACCTCGGTCTTGCTGGGTTATTTATTACTTTGACACTCTTGCACTTGGGAGAAGACATCAATCTTTTAGTCGTGTCATTTAGGCTTGACATAGATCATATAATAATATTTTCTAGGATTAGAATAAAAGTGATTTTTTTGGGGAAAATTTAGAGCACTTATTTGAACCAAGATTTGCTTCAAACTTCAACTAAATTTCTCTTTAATTCTTTGTTTTGAATTTTGATATTAAATTTTTTGACATAATTCATTTAAGCTCCAAAAACCTAGCAAAACATTAAAAAAAAACTTTGTTACTAAAAAGCACATAAATTATTATAAAAACTAAAATAAAAACAATAAATACATATGTAAATTAAAAGACTTAATGATACTTTTGATGCTTAATCACACCCCCCAACTTAGGTTTTACTGGTCCTCAAGCGAAACAAAACATAAAACCTTTGAAATAAAAGGAATAATAATAATTATAATTAGGCTCGATTCATCACACTTGAAGGACCTATCATGCAAACATTAGTATCTTCAACTTAGTGTATACACAATAGCGAATAAAGAAAAATAAACATACTCAGATTCTCTAAATCAAATATCCATATAAAATTCCAAATTCAATCATATTTATCATGCAACCAACATAATTGATTCACGTGAAAACTCAACATGTGATCTTCTCTTCTCACTACTACAAACAAGGTAACAAACTAGAGAAATATCTATATTGTTTTCTTTTTTTTGAAGATATTATTTATTCTTTGTCTTTAAGTGGTCATTTTTTTTTATGTGAATATAAACATTTGCGATGAATGCACCCAGTTACTTGCAAAGTCACAAACTTAAAGTGTTTTTGCATACTCACATTTCAAGTTGTCGTTTGATGTAAAGATAAACATTTGCGATGAATATCCCTAGTTACTGAGCAACTCAAAACATTGGAGTAGATAGAACTTTGTACACATTTATTTAATTAATTGTTTAATAATTATTACTCTATTTACTTAAACCTTGTTTAGAACTAGATCAAAAGGGATGATCATAAGTAAAGCATCACACTTATCTTTTATGCATAATCACACAACTCACACAACTTTTACAAGGAAAGATATACTTCAATAATTTTAAAGAGAACCAAAAGTATGTTATATCTTGCTTTATAAGATATTATATATCCCAAATTAAAGAATGGAATGTTCATCACAATAATGAATCCAAAAATGTAATGTTGATCCTAAACAAGTCTTACTCCCCTACGAATGTAAATTTATTTTTTTCAAACAAGCATGACCATCTCAAGCATTCAACATAATTAAATATCTAAAATTAAGTTTTACATTATCCTTAATTAAAAAAAAATATAAGAAAAGAATAAAGATGAGAAAGTTATTACTCCCCCCCTTTTTTAAGGATAAATGTCTGATTGAATTGGATATGAGCTGACTTCTTGCTTGATTTTTTTTTACCTGTATATCATAACTAAAACAAAACATCAAATGAATTTTATTTTTATTTTTTTGCATATAAAGAACCTCACACCCCCCAACTTAGAATAATGCATTGTCCCTAATGCATGAACAAGTAAATATAAGAGTTGGAAAACTAAAAGAAAAAAAAAACTAAAAACTCATTATTTGTGATACTATAATGGTATTGGATCTTCAAGATCCAATGTCTCAACTTCAGCCACAAAGTTTTCAAGATAAGGTTTCAATCGATGACCATTTACTTTGAAAACATTTTCATTCTTAGGATTTTCTACCTCAAAGACATCATGCTTAAATATGGATTTAATCACAAATGGACTAATCCATTTTGTCCTCAACTTTCCAGGAAAGAGATGTAATTGTGAATTATATAAGAAAACATTTTGACCAACATGAAAGGATTTTCTAAGAATATATTTATCATGCAAAGTTTTCATCTTATGTTTTGATTTTTTTGCATTTTCAAATGCATCATTTCTCAGCTCCTCTAATTCATCCAATTGAAGCTTTCTATTTTTGTCAACTTCGTTTTCATTATTATTGAATTGATAGATGACCCAATATGCACGGTGCTCAATCTCAACAGAAAGATTACAAGGCTTTCCATAAACTAGCCTATAAGGAGACATTCCTAAAAAGGTCTTGTAAGCAATACGATATGCCCACAAAGCATCAACTAGTCATAAGGATCAATCTTTACGGTTTAGGTTGACTGTTTTCTCTAAAATGTTCTTGATCTCACTATTTACCAACTCAGCTTGACCACTAGTTTGTGGGTGATAGGGGGTATTAACCTTGTGAATTACACCATATTTTCTCATCAACATCCCAATGGGCTTGTTACAAAAATGCTTTTCCCCATCACTAATCAAAGCCCGGGGCATGCCAAAATGAGAGAAAATATTTTCATTCAAGAATTTGACCATAACTCGATGGTCATTGGTTTGAGATGCAGTGGCCTCCACCCATTTAGACACATAATTAACAGCTATAAGGATGAATTGGTAGCCACATGAACTTGGAAAAGGACTCATGAAATCAATCCCCTAATAATCAAATATTTCCAAAATAAGAATTGGGTTAAGGGGCATCATGTTACGCCTAGTGAGGTTACCTAGTCGTTGGCATCAATCACATGCAACACAGAAGGCATGAACATCTTTAAATATGGTGGGCCAATAAAAACCACACTACAAGATCTTAGCAATTGTTTTCTTGGAAGAGAAATGCCCACCATAAGCTAATGCATGACAAAAATTAATGACACTTGGAATTTCATGATCAAGGATGCACCGCCTAACAATTTGGTTAGGACAATATTTAAACAGGTAAGGGTCATCATCTCAAAAAAAGGTACGCACATTGCGCAATAATTTTTTTTGTCAAATTTAGACCAATGAGAAGGAATTTGACTTGTGGCTAGGTAATTTGCTATGTTAGCATACCATGGAGAACCAATGTAAGAGATAGTACCTGCACAAAATAAATTTTCATTAGTAAAGAGTTCATTTATTGGAGATTTATCAATTATGGTCTTATCACTTGAAAGACGGACAAATGATCAGCCACTACATTCTCTACTCTCTTTTTATCTTGAATTTCAAGGTTAAACTCTTGGAGTAGGAGGATCCATCGAATCAAACGTGGTTTGACATCTTGTTTTGTGAGCAAGTATTTCAATGCTGCATGATCAATGAAAACAATAACAAGAGATCCAACCAAATAAAACCTAAACTTGTCTAATGCAAAGACCATAGCTAAGAGTTCTTGTTCAGTTGTATTGTAATTCAATTAAGCATCATTTAAAGTCTTGCTAGCATAATAAATGACATAAGGCTTCTTATCTTTTCTTTGCCCTAAAACAACCTCTACCGCAAAATCACTAGCATCACACATCAATTCAAATGGTAAAGACTAATCAGGAGCTTGCATGATTGGTGCAGCTGTCAATAACCCTTTAAGCTTTTCAAAAGCTTTTTGATATTTTGATGTCCAATCAAATTGGACATCTTGTGACAACAAGTTACACAATGGTTTAGCAATGATACTAAAAGAATGAATGAATCTATGATAAAAACCAGCATCTTCTAAAAAGGATCTCACATCTTTCACAGTCCTAGAGGTAGGTAATTTTTGAATGATTTCCACTTTTGACTTATCTACCTCTATTCCTTTTAAAGAGACAATGTGACCTAAGACAATGCTATGTGTCACTATAAAATGACACTTCTCCCAATTAAGTATAAGATTGCTCTCTCCACATCTTTCAAGGACATTTTCTAAATTCATTATACACAACTCATAAGAATCCCCATAAATTGAAAAATCATTCATGAAAACTTCTAAAAAAATTTCCACCATATTACTAAAGATACTCATCATACACCTTTGAAAAGTGACTAGTGCATTACATAAGCCAAAGGGCATTTTTCTATAAGCATAAGTACCAAAAGGACAAGTGAAAGTGGTTTTTTCTTGGTCTTCTAAGGAAATCTTAATTTGGTTATAACCCGAGTATCTATCAAGAAAACAATAGAAAGCTCTTCTAGCTACTCTTTCAAGCACCTGGTCTAAAAATGGAAGTGGAAAATGGTCATTCCTAGTCACCATGTTCAACTTACGATAATCAATGCACATACGCCATCCAGTTAAGATTCTTGTTGGCACTAGCTCATTATTTTCATTCTTCACTACAGTGACTCCAGATTTTTTAGGGACAACTTGGGTTGGACTAATCCATTTTGAGTTTGCAACAACAGTAGATCTAGCCTACAACCTAAAGAGAACAAATCTTGTATAGTAAGTAGCGACAAACAAACTCCAACAGACAACACAAAGCCAAACAGCATAGCTGCATAGAAAATATCTAACAGAGATATATAGAAAATGATATTTGTAGGCTTAAAAAGTGTTTATAGGATTTTAAAACTAAGGATCACTAGCGTTTGTTTCCAAACCTTTTTATCCTTCGAATTGTTTTGCAAAATGGTTTATTATTTCCCCTAGTGACGAGCTTTTGCTTTTTTTTTGACATTTGATTTTGAGCATCATCATATTAGTTATTTTGGATGAAGCAAATCTTTTGGATCCCTTAGATTTTTTTCAAGCCCCTAGCTTTGTTTGGTCTTTTTTAATCATTAAAAATTTTTATATGTCTCTTGCACTTGCCTCCCAATATAGGGTGTAATCTTAGCCACAATTATCTTTTAAAAAAATGAATTAGGCTCAAAAAAGGATTGCAAGAGAATTATTTAGATTTTGTGAAATGATGACCAAAAATGGATTTTCCTCATTTCTAATAGATGCCCTTAGGATCGGTAATCTTTGCTTTCTTTTATATAAATATGCAAAATGGTTTATTATTATCCATGCAGCTAAAACTCAACTTTGAAGTCATCTCATGATATTTGGGTTGTTTTTCAAGTTTTTTGGGTGTATGGTTACCTTTTTAGGATATTATTAGAATTTCTAGAACTTGGTTGTTTGAACAAACACCAATTTAAATTTTGTTTTGTACTAAAACTTTGATTTCCATAAAATCTTTGTGAAAACATAGGATCATGAATGGTTTTTTGAGATAAAAATCAAATAATTCTTAGTGTGGTGGTTTTGTGAATAAAATATGTGTTGGCGTAGGTGTGTTATTACATTAAAAAAAACACATGATCGGTCATTTGGTCATATCTAGAGTTTAACTATTGAAATTAAAAGACAAAGAGAGGGTTAAGGTTAAAAAAGAGATGTTGGTTCACTTGAAACTAAAACATTGTTCGGTCATTTAGTCTTATTGGAAGCTCTAGAACTTGTATTTAGGTCTACTCTATATAGATGAAAAGCTAAAACATTAGCCTAAAATTTTCATGAAAAGTTCAAAATTCAAAATGATCGTTTTCAAGTTCAAATTGTAGCAACAATGAACAAGTCGAAATTTGTCCTCCAGCCCAGACACTGTTTAGTGCTTAACCTATATCTCGAGTTCTAAAAATTCAAATGACTTCATTTTTTTTCTTGGAAAGCTGAAAAAATTTCCTAGAACTTTCATGAGATAGTCTATTCAAATTATGATGTTAACAATGATATTTGGTTCAAACAAGAAGATAAGAATTATCACTAAGTCAAGATGTGGTCATCCACTTAATAATTAGTTAACAAATCAATAGTTTTAAATTTGGCCTGTAAAAAGAGTCATTTCCCATGTATTTAGGCATCTTGATTTTCATATCAAGATCATGTTCTTGCTCTATTTTTTTAATATTTTTGTAATGTTTAAGTTTTGCTTATATTAATCCCTTGTTTATGCTTTCTATTACCTTTTATTTACTTAGTTAACTTATATCTTATTTATGTTCTTATCTTGTTTATTTATGTTTCTCTTTTTCATTATGTTTAGTTAAGTTTACTATCAAGGTCAAAAGGTTACATTAATGGTATAAGAATAAGTATAGTGTAAACTCAACATGGATTTTAATATTTGATACTAATATGTTTTGTATTTATTATTTTCTTCACTCTTAATACTATATTTGTTAAATGGTTAATCTAGAATTCTATTGTATAACCCTTAACAAAACAAATACTTGGCACTTTTATAGCCTAACTATATGGTATAACCGACACCTATGCTATGAAAAAAACTTGATTTGTTGTTAACATAAGTTATAATCATGAATACCTAATAACATTTACAAGTATTAATATTATTCGAATAAGATAACTAATGTAATCATGTTAACAATTTATAATCTAATTGAAACCTCTTTTTTGTGTTGTTTCCAGTTAAGTAATAAAAAGATTTTATATTATTCTTGTTTGAAATACCATTAGTGAATCCTTTAACCTTAGCAACAAGTTATTGGTAAAGGACCAAAATGTATAAGATTAACAAAATTAGAAAACTCAATTATGATTGACAAGAGGCCTCATCAATGAAAATATTTTTATTTCAGGTGAAAAAATACAAATTTAGATAGGTAAGAAGTTAATAAGAATTTTGGAAGGCTTTATTAATTTTATTGACTTAATCGCAAGAAAAAATCAGTTCATGTATTAATTAGAAGAAGGTAAAGTCTAAGGGGTGAATTGCAAATTTAAAGAGCTAATTTAGTCAAATCAAGGGCTTAATTGTACAAATATTGAATTTTGATGATAAATTAGGGACATGATTGAAGAAATCCAAAACCAAGGACCAAACTGAAAAAGACGTATGAATGTAAAGGTTGAAATTAATTAAATCAAGGGCCAAATTGAAGAAATTAGAAGTTTAATGATCAATTAAGGGTCAAAATGCACAATTTCATAACAAATGACTAAAATGAAATTAGCAATTAACTTTGGAGTTGATAAATTGAGTTTGGCAGGGATGAAATTACATGAAACTAAAAGTTTAAAGGTAATTACGAGTGTAATTAAAAGTAATTGGAAAAAAATGGACTAAATTATAATTTACCAAAATCTCAAATTACAAACTTTATTTTTTAGGTTTAGCCCTGATGTATTAGTTTTTAGTAGTTTGACTAATTGAGCAAACAACTCTAGGTAAATGAATGTGACATTTCTAATCACCTCCAAGACTATAACCACCACCATTCAACTAAGCAACATCCCTTCTATAAAGATCAACTAATCTTATCAAATATTTTAATCTCATTTTCTCCAATGATCTCAACAACATGTTATCCTCAATCAACCTTACTATATTGGTAGATTTTGGGTTGATCACGTTGTCACCTTCAAGCTAATGGATATGAAGTTACATACCTCCAAAACGAGCAAGGTTGGATCCAAACAAAAAGCGTGCACTAACTAGTACTTAAAAGTGCATTTTTATCAAGGTTTTGTATCATCATTTTGCAATTGAAGTATCAATAACTCCTTAACTAAAGTATGTTTTATAATAACGTACCTAATAATATAAGATACCTTTAATTTATAGTAAATATTTATTTTAAATGCAGGTATATCATATAAATAAAAGGATTGATTGATGAATTTAAGAACCAAAATTGAAAGGACAAAGAGATGGTCAAACTTAGAAAAGAGATGTCGATGCAATCCAAACCAAAACATTATTCGGTAATTGGGTCATATATACAACTGTCAATCTTATATTTAGGTCTATTTTATATGGATAGAAAGGTAAGACATAGGCCTACAACTTTGAAATGGAGCCCAAGATCTAAAAAGGTCATTTTCAAGTCCAAATTGGAGCAACAACAAAGAAATATGAATATGTCCTTCAGCCCGAGCACTATTCAGTGTTTAGACCATATCTAGAGTTTTAGAAGTCTAAATTATCTGAATTTTTTTCACAAGGAAGCTAAGGCAATTTCCTACAATTTTAATGTTTTTAAGTGGTTCTAATTTTGACGTTATAAATAACATTTTGGGCAGACAAGAGAAGATAAGGATTGTCACCAAGTCAAGAGTTGGTCACCCACTCATTAATTAGTCATCAAATCAATAGTTTCCAATTTTGGCCTATAAACAGAGGCATTTGCCATACATTTAGTCATCTTGGTTTTTAGATCAAGATCATGCTCTTACTTTCTCTCTTTGTATTTTTTTGTAATGTTTATGCTTTGCTTTCATCAATATCAAGTTTATGCCTTTCATTTCCTTTCCTTTACTTAGTTAACTCTTATCTTATTTATGTTTTTATTTTGTTTATTTATTTTTCTTTCTTCCATTATGTTTAGAAAAGTTTATTATGTCAAGGTGAAAAGGTTACTGATTAGTACTCAAAAGTGCATTTTTATCATGGTTTTATATCATCATTTTGCACTTAAAGTATCAATAACTCCTTAACTAAAGTACGTTTTATAATAATCTATCTAATAATATAAGATACCTTTAATTTGTGGTAAATATCCATTTTAAATGCAGGCCTATCACATAAATAAAAGGATTGATTGATGACTTTAAGAACTTCAATTGCAAAGGCAAAGAGATGATCAAACTTAGAGAAGAGATGTCGGTGCAATCCAAACCGGAACACTGTTCGGTAATTGGGTCATATCTGGAGCTATAGATCTCAGATTTAGACCTACTTTATATGGATGGAAAGGTAAGACATAGGCCTACAACTTTCATATGGAGCCCAAGATCTAACGAGGCCATTTTCAAGTCCAAATTATTGCAACAACAAAGAAGCC
>SRLM01000871.1:0-35733 GCA_015708895.1 Populus ilicifolia
TAAAACCATGATAAAAATGCACTTTTGAGTACTAATCAATTTGTCTTCTTTCTTGCTTTTTGATGTGATAGGTTATTTTTAACATACAATATTAGAAATAACTTGGGGGCAATGTTGGAAGGGCTAAAGGCCCGTAAGCTACTTGTATGGGTAACCTCGATGAGCTGGCCATGCCATCGGTTCTTTTTTACTCATTTTGTGTATTTTTTTCACATATTAGTGTGTATTTTTTTTATTAGTTGTATGAATATTTTCACATAATTTAATAAATTCAATTCAAGTGATTTTGTTAGACAATATATATAACCAAACAGATTTTATATCCTAAACCAATGAAACTCACCAATTATTTTTTTACAAGAATCTTTTCACATAATGGGCTATGAATAGTTATGCTGCCTCACCCTATGTTTGGCCTCTTTTATTAGGAAAGTTAAAGGTAATTTATATAACAAGTTTTCTCATAAAAAACTTAGGGACTAAAATAAGGTGAAAGAATCTAAAATCCATACCTAATAAAAAAAAAACACAATTCATCTTTTCATTTTCCAAAGAAATCTTTACTTGGTGAACATCTTAACAAATAACTCAAATTGATTTAAGCTTCAGAGTTTTTTTTTTGTTTTTTTACAAGCAACTCCAACCATAAAAATGTCAGTCCAATCTATTACCAGCAAAAAAAAAAAGCCCCAAAGATTCATTGAAGTTTTTTTATTTCATCACTATCCATGTTAACAAATATTCTCATCCTTTTTTTTTTCACTAGTGAATGTTTTAGCATGTCATACATGGACAAGCGGTGTTGGGGGTCAAGAAGTCGCCACATAATTGTTAAGGTTATTAGGAGACTTGTATGTGCTAGTCTTATAATTTTTTTTTATAGTAAGACATTAGTTATAACTAGACAAGGTATTAACACCTTTGACGTTCTTTATTCAAGGTAAGCTATATTGTGTGGTTTTCATATGGTTTAAAGGTTTTAATATGTTTCTAATCGATGGTCAGTCTATAGCTTAGGATATAGATTAAATTTGATATTTAAATTTATTATAGGCTTGTATACCTATATAAATTATTATGAAAAGGGTCCATGTAGGTGCTATGACGAGGTTTACCTATTCTAAAAGACGAAAGTGTTTTCTATAATTTGTATATTATAGTAAAAAATACTCACAAATAAAATTTATGAATATCCAAAATAATTTCAAGAATTTTTTAATCAACTCCTGATATTTAAATATCAGCTTACTTGTAAGTTCGATATTTATAACAAAATATTGACCATTAATTTTCAATAAATAGAAATTTTAGAGTTATTAAAATATTGGTCAAATCCTTAATGAATTTTACAATCTTGTTATAAATCCCAAAAAGCAATGCAAAATAAAATCAACACAAGTATTTTATAAAACAATACTATTTTTTATATATATAAATAAAAATGTATTTTTTTTGTAAAAAAAAGTGATAATCCAAACAAAACCTTAAATATTTGACCCACCTTGATTGACCTGAAAACAAATAAAAAACAAAGACTAAAGCTAAAAGCATATTAAAAATAAAAAAAATTATAGAAACTCAAAATTTCTTAAACAAAATGGATCGAACACAAAGAAAAATGAAGAACATGAATATTTAACCTGAACCCAAGAACATGAAATGCAACCCATACTAAATTTTATTAGTAAACATGCATAAATTAATATTCAAGCATCAAATCCCATCAATTATCACTTAAAATTAGGATTTGTTCAAAATAGATATCGTTTCAAAACCAAAATCTTATGATTAAAACTCCTAAAAACTTGATACAAATAAATCCTAGATTATTGACTAATTGAGTTTCTATGATGGTTTGTTATAAAAAAATAGACCAAAACTAGTACAGATTATGAGGCTAAGCCAATGTTCTTTCTAAGAACACGAAGAATATTGCCCAGCAAAAAAACCTAGAATTGAAAAACAATTTGTCAAACCTAAAAAATAGACTTTTTTGGCCTTTAAAACTACTGATTTTGGTCCTCACAAACCACATTATCTGTCATATGCCTTATTGGCGAGTGAAAGATTAGTAGCTGATTTTATTAGAAGTGTTGGTTACTAATTTGTCATATGCGTTTTGAGGCATTAAACTCAGATGTAAGCTCACGTCACTAGGAATAAAACCATGAGAGCAGCAAAGTCCAAAACAGACAATATATAGAAAGTTAGGTTGGGTTGTTACATTATCAATACCAAGCACAATTGAATCAAAATAAACTAACAAAAACATCAAAAACATAAATTAAATTTTATTTTCCAAAACTATCAAATTAAAATAACAAGCATGTTTAACTAATTCAAGGTTCAAAACTAATACTTTAACACTTTTATTAGATTAAAACAAATTTGGTTGTCTAAAACTCCTTAATGAGCTCTTAAAATGTGCCAACCTGATCATCTAGAATTGTCAGGAAAGAAAATAAACAAAGATTGAATAATATATCATTTAAGTTAAATTCCTAGAAATCAGGATTTTTAATTTGGGATATGAGATATTTCATTGTAGTCCTTGTTCTTCTAATTATGGAATATTCACCTTTAGTTGACATAATTTTTTTTAATTGTATTTAATTTAACCCTCACCAGACTCAAATATAAGCCCCAAAGTTTATTGTTATTTTTATCTTGATCTTTAGTTTCTAATTTATGTATTTGGATCCATACTCGAAATAAAAATATTTTTACCAAATGGATCTTTTGTCAATCAGAATTAAGTTGTTAATTTTGTCAATTATATATATTCTAGTCTTTCAATTTTTTTACTTGTTATTTTGATTTTTTATCATTAACTTTGATAATTTTTTGAGTTGTTGTAATGTGTATTATCTTGTATTTTTTTCTTGATTTTTTATGAGATTAAAAATAAATAACAACACAGCACATGAAAACAGATACACATGCTATATTAACATTAACAAATTTCTAGAAGATTAATGATTAATTAAAATAATATGTCTTATTATTGATTTGATTGAATTTAAACATGTTTTGATTAATATTTTTTCACCATCAACTTGAAATCCACTCGGGATAAACTTTAGGTTTCAATCAATATTTTTTTTGGGCTCTACTTAGAAACCGGCACAAGTCAAATTCTGAATCACCAATTTCTCAAATCAACATGTCTTGGTATGGATTTAACAAAGATGCTCCAAAGCTTGATCACATTAGGCAACTTACCATTCAATGTCAACTTTCCATTCAATTCAGTTTTCTTGAAATCACTTGTGGCGGCGGTATCACCTACCAGTTTTTATTTATTTAATAATCAATTATTAGTTTTTTATTGGATTCCCATTTGATTTTAGCCACCACAATAAAATATATAAATGCTTACAGGACGCATTAGATAGTAGACATCTTTGTTTGTACAATATCAACTTAATCTCGACCACTTTTGAACATATTTCACTTGCTGCATATATATTGATCAAACCAACTAGCTAGCTAGCCACCGTATAACCAAACCCTCATGGCATCCACTGATAAGCCTGACTGTGAACCCATCAAGTCCGAGGAGGCACTTGCAGCCCCTCCTCGCCGTTCCAACTATTCTTCTGTTCATGTTGCTCTCAGGGTCTTGTTGTTTGCAGCCTCAGTGACTGCTGTCGTGGTCATGGTCACTGCCAAGCAAACGGAGATTGTTCCTCTGCCTGTTTTTCCTTTGAGAGCTCCTGTCGAAGCCAAATTCAGCGACTCCCCAGCCTTTATGTAAGTGGGTTTCTTGCATGCATGAATAAAAAATCAGCTAAAAAAAACTGAGCATGATTTATGGTTAGTTTCATATATAGCATGCCGAAACTATCAGTTAATTAAAAACTCCATCAATCATTTCAGTAAAAACACAAAATTAATATATACTTTTCCATGAATTAATACTTAGGCATGCATGCATTTGATTAAGAGTTATGGTTTTGTAATATAGTTCATGTGTTCTTTCTATAAATTATTTATTAATTGAATAATGACATGATGTGCATGCTTAAACTTTTTTCTTGTCCCCTTTTTTTTTAATTTAAATTTATTTTATTAAAAAGAAGTTAATTTAAAACCTACAGGTTAGATTTCTCATCAAGATTTTGAATTTCAAATCATTACCATAATTTCCAATTTTAAAATACTTGTCTGTTCATAAATGAGGCAGTGGGCACCAAGTCCAAAAGGCTCTCAATAATTCATTGCCTGCGTTAATTGTTCTAGTCAATGCACCTGTAAAACATGGCGGCCATTCTAATCTGAAACCAACAAAACAAGAAGCTATTTTTGATTTTAACCTTTTTTTTGTCTATGTTTTCCTTTGGAGAAATGGTCTTCAAGTTTTGGATTGCATGGAATATTGTAATAACTCACCAAGAAGTGTTGGAAAGAGATACATATTGCTGCCTCCCCACAGTCTTAATTAGTTTAATTATATTGAAAATAACTGTTCATAAAGGAGATTAATTATTTTTCAAATTATTATAAAAAGAAAATCCATGTCTCTTCAAGTTTCTCAAAATCATTATTATGTCTCTAGTTAATGCCCCAGTGCTCAAATATTTTTTATTTTAAATTATTTTTTATTTTAAATTAATATTTTTTTATATTTTTAGATTATTTTGATCCCATAATTTAAAAAAAAATAAAAAATATATTATTTTAATAAAATATACTTTAAAAAATTACAATAACCACCCTTCCTAACAAAGACCTTGCAATAGATAAAATAAATAAAGAGAGAAAAGTACTTCTTGTTATTCTCTGAATTCAAATATATAATAATATTAAATAAAATAATGCTAGATATGCATTTTTATTTATTCTCGACTAATTCACAAACTATTTCGCAATATTTCTTATTACTGAATAAAAAATATAATTTATTTTTAAACTAAAGGAAGGAGGAGGAGAAGATATGGAATCCACCATAAGCTGTATTATTGAACCCCCTACTAGGACACTTTCGTAAAATACGTTGGAGATTAAATGACGATTAGATAGAAAATTGACGTGGAACGCCACTATAAGTAATAAATAATAAGGCGATGATAGTCGTAGAAGAAAGATAAGGGTCCCATACGACCATGTCTGCCCCCCTTACGGACGCGACGTCGACCACTCAATATTTTTAGAATATTTTTCCGATATTGTTGTTGGATTTTTGGCAAGTGTTAAATGTTTTATTTTTTATTTAAAAAAAGAAGAAGAAGAAGTTGGTGAGCGACCTCAGAAGGTTAAGCTGAGTTTCAACTTTTGGTTAGTATTTAATTACATCGTTGAAGCATAACAGTTATTTAATATTACTATATGTTCTATATTCTAAAATATAGTTCATAAATTTAGGTTATTTTGGCTTTGATTTTTATGAATTGATTTGATTTATTTATATTAAATATAATTTAAACTAAAAAAGACATTTTAACTTTGAATAATGTAGATTAAGATACGTATAATTCTGTGCAGATACTTTATCTCGGCCTTATCCGTTGCCGGCTTGTACGGCATCCTTTCAACCCTAGCATCAATTGCAATAGTCTTGAAGCCAGCTTATGCAACCCGGTTCTTGCTCCATTTTGCTTTGTTGGACGTGGTAAGCTTTCCATTTGTTATATTTGGTTTTGTTTGACATATTGATAAGCTCAAACATCCCTTTACTTTTGTGAGTTTTTTAATATGGTCCTCCATCAATTAAGTTTTTTTAATGTGATCCTTTGTTTCTTCAACAAGACCTTCCATCCAAATCCAAACACTAAATAATAAAATATTGAGTTGGCTTGATAAATAGGACACGCTTGCTCCTCCTTTCTTTCTTCTAATTCAAGATTAAGTTGACTTGGTATGTCTATCTACACTACAGTCTAACTACAAAACCGTGATAAACATAGATATTATAGCTTTAATGATAAATTAGCTCGCACTACAACAATAAACAAAAAATAATGTTGATGGTGCAGCTTATGTTGGGAATAGTAGCCTCGGCAACCGGTACGGCCGGAGGCGTTGCATATATCGGATTGAAGGGCAACAGTCATGTACGATGGGGCAAGGTGTGCAATGTGTATGATAAATTCTGTCAACATGTTGGAAGCTCCGTTGCAGTTGCATTGTTCGCTTCAGTTCTGCTCGTTTTGCTCAGCATGCTCTCAGTCTTCTCCATTTACCGAAAGATCCCCAAGTAGAGCTCTGTGGAAACCAAATTCGTAAACCCATCTTGCTGAGAAATTGTGCACCTAGAAATTGTACGTGTAATTAAGGTTGAGCATTGCTACTGTTGTGTTGTGCTGGTCAGTTCATAGCTAAGGTTTCTAGTCTGTAAATTGTATGTGTTGCTTAACCTGTTTCTTAAATTTGGAATGTAAATGTTCATTGTAACCACAAAAATAACAAGTACTCGTTTGTAAGTTCTATTCAATTGATGTGCATTTGTGCTCCTCTAGAGCTGGACTTGATCTTTTGTGTAAATGATCATCACAAATCCCACTTGTTTTCCTTCCTTCGTCTAGTAAGTTAAGCCTTTGTAATGAGTATTCTAGGAAATGTGATTGCTTGTAGCTGCATGCCATGATGATTATGCAAGTGTTTGATAACGGAATGCAGATGCTTTTATAAAAATTATATTTGAACAGAAAAATCATCAAATTTGATATTAGCATATCAAAAAGCATCCGAAAAATTATGAATTTAATGTTTTTTTTTTTTTGGTTAAAACGCACTTTGAAAAACATTTTTTAAACGTAATCCAAATGCACCATAAACGGGCTTCCAGTGCATGTCGCTCAACCTGAAATTTGTGTTGTTTACCTGCCAGATAGGGGAATTTTAGATGAGGCAGCCATCTATTACACAGTTCAATAATAGTAAAATGGAGGAAGCAAAATCAAACACAAACGACTTGATGAAGAACTCATGCCAACAGGAAAATGAAACGGAAGAAAATTAAATGGAGCAGCCAACTAGCTTTCAGGAATTCCACAAAGCCAGGCAGAATATGCAGAACAGGCAAATCTAGTCATGGATCAGAAATCAAAAAAGCTTTCAAAATGCTGTGCCTCTCACTTCAATCAGCATATATGCACCGATGAGCAACCTGTTATGACCAGGTTCAGTCAAGCCTTTTCCTACTTTCCTGTGAGATAAAACATAGCAGCTCAGCATATACAAGCTATTTAAAGTCAAGTGGCATATTGGCACTACTGGATACAAAGCTACCATTTACTGCTGTTTTCTGATCTTTCTGATCTTCTCTTTTTCTGGGAATGGATGAGCTGATGAATGTACATGGTTGTCGTGGAAGAGTAGAGGCCAAGAGAGTCCATAAATTATATCATTAGTATGAAAAAAATACATGTTTTGGTCCTATCGGACAGGCCACGAGCGGACTGCATCTCAAACATTAATGTTATCATAAGACCGTCTACAATAGCAAATCTATTACATAAGACTACAATAGGAAACCAGTTCACATCTCAATTGAGTTTGAAGACATGAAACACATTTACCTTCGAAAGTTTTAAAACACTAGGAATTCACAATTTTTGTAATCTTACAAAAGAATCATGCATACAACTCACATCACACACAATAGATGGAAAATGAGTTCAGAGTTCTGCAAATCGCACACCTTTAAGCAGGCTGGGTATCAAAACTGGTTTATTCAATTTAGCATTCTAATTTACAAACTTCTATTGGATTAGAAGATTGCTTGTTCACCTAATTCCTGACCTGCCATCCCTTCCCTAAGCACTTTTTTAAAGAACTCTTCTAGGGTGTCCTCACCATAACTAGGAGTTCTCTCAGCACTATACTCACCAGTCTCGGGATCCAAAACCAGCATACTTTCAGCTGCATAATACCTTCCGATCTTCCCAAACTCGGCTGCATCTTCCATTGAAGGGAAGATCTTAACGAGGAAATCAAGTACCCCAATGGCAAAATCCATTATCCCAATTGGAACTTTCAAGAAATTCGGTTTCTTCCCCAGCAATCTAAACAACATCTCCCCTTGCTCCAATGGTGTCAAAGCCTTGCCTGGTCCCCCAATTGGCAAAATCTGATTAATTTTATCCTCACCCAGCACACAATCTGCAATAAACGAAGCTAAATCCTCCTCGCTAATTGGTTTACACGCACACAAATTTCCATCCCCAAACATCACGTAAGGCTTGCCATCCTTAACCAACTCGACCTGACCCCCTAAACTCTTAAAGAATGCAGTTGGCCGTACAATACTATACGTGAAACCACTATCCATTTCAGTTTCTTTCATTAGTTCAGCCTCGAATTTAAGCTTTGCTCTCTGAAATTCAAGAAGGGGTTTTTGCACACAGATTGCAGAAAGCAACACAAAATGTTTAGCCCCAAGTTTTTTTCCAGCAACAAGACTATTCTTTGTTGCCTCATAATCAATCTTCCATGAATCTTTAACACCCCCAGTGCGACTAGCAAGACAAGAAACTACAACATCAACTGAAACACCAAAATCATTCAAAGATTTTTCTAAAGTTTCCACCTCTGTCACATCAGAGAAGCACACATGTGCTCCTTGTAACTGATTCAAAGTCTCTTCTTTGCTATTTTTACCTCTAATGCCACTCTTTTCTCTTGCAACGGCTACAACATTAAACCCTCTATTAACTAACTCTTTAACAACAAACTTTCCAATATATCCAGTTGAACCCGCAACCAAAATGTTAATATCTTTTGGATTCTTGTTTCTAAATGAAGATTGAGTAGCTTCAGCACTTGCTGCTGTTGAAGCTCTAACGGGGTTGATTCTTTTTACACTAAACTTAAAGGGAAGCGATGAATTCAAAGGAAAAGATGGTAATGAATGTGAGAATGAATTTACCTGAATTTGATTGATGAATTGAGAATAGAAATGAGCTTTTTGGCTTTGATACTTTCGTGAGTTAAGAGTGGACACATTGAAAGAAAAACAAAGGGACATCTTTTTTTTTCAATTTTTTTACGAAGAAAATAAAAGATGGGATTTTTTTTTTAGTATTTATAGGACAATCAGAGAAGGAAAAGAAAGTGAAGGAAAATGTGAGGCAGGTAGTGGGGAAGAGTAAACTTTCATGGTTGTTGTTTGTTGCTCTATCAAAGGAGAATCTAAAAACGATAGGTGGATAACTCTTTGTTGGATTTTATCAGCAGAATTTTGTAAAATAGCAGCTTGGGCTTTTCTTTTTGTTAGAGGAGGAAGCGACAGGGTTTGTTTGCTGGGGAAGAGCCCAATCCTTAATGAAGAGGTATTCAACCGTGTTATTACACCGGCACCAGCCCAACAAGTCAACTATTTAACTCATGTTTCGTATGCGAGTAGTAATATTTTTTCAAAAAACAAATACCAGCTGTATAGATTTTTTTAATATATTTTGTAACATAAAATAATTTAAAATATAAATTGAAAATTTTATGTAAATATTTCATTAAATAAATTAGTAATTATTTATATAAATAAATGAGAAAAACAATTGTTAACAATAACCAAACAAAATGAAATATTCACAATTATATTTACTAAAATTATTTATTAAAATTAATAAAAGATAAATTCAAATTTTAAAAAAATCTTAACTTAAAAGATAAAAATAAATGAAACTAAGAAATAAATTTATGTTCCAAAACAATATTATGCAAGATCAAATACGTCAGCAGCAATATTGTTTAAAAATAAATATTTTTTATTTTTAAAAACCAATTTAATTTGTATAAAACTAAAAAACAAATTCTAAATGAATCATTATAACACCTTAAAAAATAATATTAAAAAAATATAAAGTGAGAAAGATTGTATCAAGTTGAATATCTAAGAAATTAAATGTCAAAAGATAAAATCAATAAAAAACTTAGCTACATAAAATGATATAAAAATAAAAATAAAAATAAAAATAAAAATAAATTAATTAGAGGGCATCTAAAAATCTGATTTGATATACTCTTTGTAATAGGTTGTAATTTTTTTTAAAAAAAAAATTGAGTGCATAGACTAATTTGATATGTTTTTTTTTACATGATATAAATTATAAATGAAAATAAAAAAGTTTATCCAAACATTTAATAATCATATTTATAAATAAATAAATAATAACTAAAAAAGAAACTAAAAAAATGAGAGATGGACATAAATAAAGATATTTAATCCCATAAAATGAGATATTTATCTATTTATGTTCACTAAATTTGTTCATTATAATTAATAAAAAAAATAATATAAATAAAAACATATATGAAATAGATTGAATATAATAAAAAGACAACAAATATGCATGGAAAAACATATAAAAAATATTATTTCAAAATAACTAATTTTTGTAAACAAAACCTACTTTTATAAAATAAATTAAAAAATATGCAAAAATCAAACTAAAAAAATATTTTTTTAAAATATTTTTATATTAAAAAAACTTGCAAAACTCGTGTTCTAAGTAATGAGAAAAAAAATGAAGGTAACCAAAATTTTAAAAAAAATATAATGAGGAAAATATAATGAGGAAAAAAATTCCTAGCCATATTAATATTTAAAACTTGTGACTTACGTCATTAAATTGGAAGTCTTACAACCAAAAAAATCATGAAGCTCAATTCCAAATAAATCAAATATCGAAGGACATATCCAAAAAAAATCAACCACATAAAAAAATTTAATTAAAAAATAAGGGTGGAAACCAAAATAAAAACTAAATGTAAGGTTATTTAAAAATTAAATTGCAAGGTTAAATCAAAAGGAAAAAAATAATTAATAAAAGAAAAAAATCAATAGATTGAAAGTGAAATTAAAAAAAAAACAATATAAACTTTGATTTAAGGATAAAATTAAATATTACTAAAACTTTTAAAAAAGATCTAGGGGTGAAAGTGACAAATCAATAGAATAAAGACTAAATTGGTGAAAATAATATATAAAAAATTATAATTTAAGGATTGAATTGAAAATATATAAAGCTTTTCTAAAATGGTCAAAGATGAAAATAAACAATGAAAAACATAAGAAATAAAATTAAAAAAAATAAGGACAAACATGCACTTTAATCAGAAAAAAAAAGAAAAAGAAAAGCATGCAATAGAAATAAAAAAATAACCACCAACAATAAACCATTGGGTCACCATCGACACACTCCAAGTCAGGAGGAAGATCATGTGATGGCGCTTCTAGTGATACAGTGGAATGCTATTTTCTAAAAATAGTAGTATTGCACGTGCCTTTAAAAAACACGGATATCACTAATACACTAATCCATGAAAAATACACATTAATAGCTTTTTAGATTTTAATATTAAAAAATATTAAATTACTACAAATCCCCTTCATAACCTTATAAAATGACAAATAAATCAATGTAAAAGTACAAAAATACATTTGTATGCATGGAAGCTATTTTGTCTTATCTACAGACAAAAACGTATTTTATCAATTTTCAAGTCTTTACAAAGTCAAAAACACCCTTAGTTAATGAGTTTAAATTTCGTTGATCTTGTGGATAAAAAAATATTTTTACCATACAAAATAACATGTAAAGACAATAATACTTATATTCAATCTTTTAATAATCAATGAGTCAATATAAAAAAACTAAAATACCCTAATTTCCTAACCTTTCAATCTACAATAAATTGTTTATTGCTGCTATGAATTCAAGTATTTTAGAGTTTTGGTGAATAACAAATTAGGTGAAAAATGATGGAGTCAATCATAAGCTATGTAACCTAATTAAAATTCAAGTGAGATTTATTTTAATTTTTTAAAAAAACATAAAATTTATTTTTTTTTAAATGTGAAATAGTATTACTTTACATTAGTCAAATTTAACCTAAATTGATTTATTTCACGTATAACAAAGATGTTGAATGAATCATGAGTCTTGCCGGATTTTATAAGTATGATATTCATGATTTATACAAATGGCCTCACTCACTTTGCAATGGTTTGTAAACGTTTTACCATGACCATGAGCCTAACTTACAACACATATTTCTAGTAAAAGATGAAAGAAATAGATGTGAGACATCAAATATTATGTGGTTATTCGATAATTTATAATTGTTTTAAAAAATATTTTTTATTATAAATTTATACCTTTTAAATGTTTTTTAGGTATGTTTTTATGGTTTTAATGTGATGATATCAAAATAAAAAATATATAAAAATTATTTTAATAATTTTTTAATTAAAAAAATATTTTTAAAAAAATACATTATATCATAATACCAAATATATACATAAAATATATATGTAAAAATTTTACCTTGCTATCCTCCTTTTAAAGTACTAAAAGCTCAGCTGGTAAATAAGGATTTTTGAAAGTTTTCTTTTTCAAAAGAAAATGAAAATCATATTTGGTAAGATTTTAAAAAGTATTTTGAAAGCTATTTGGAAATCAAAAGTAAAAAAGTAAATTATTTATTTATTTTTTATTTTTAAATATATCATAACATAAAATATTTTAATATCACATAGTATTGAAAAATTTATAACAAGTATAAAATCATAGATATCATCCATACTAAAAACTACAATTAAAAGTTATAACTTTTGCAATGAGACTTTAAAGACGTTTTTATTCTTTGTAATTGAAGCATTATATCATAGTTTGAAAATTTGTTTTGGGTGTGTGTTTTTGTTTTATTGCATTATATGCTTTGATAAAGTGTTTGTTTAGTAACTTAATTTGCATTTTAATATTTGATTCTGTATTTTTAAAAAATATTAGTACTCATGAGTCAAGTTTTTATTACATTCATTATTTATTGAATAAAAATTATAGATTTTAATATTTTATTTATTGAATCTTAGATATTTACTAGGGCATATATATATATATTATTGGTTTAAGAAATATATCAATATTTTATACATGTACGGTTTCAATTAAGTTTTGAGTTAAGTTTTGAAATTTTCATATCTTATAATTTAGTTGTGAATAAAATAATTATCTAGAAATCTAATTGTTCATGTTAATATCTACAAAATTCAATTAAATTACCATTTCTACCCTTTAAACTCATATAGTATGTCCAAATCAGTTTTATTTGCTCACCAAGTGTTGCTTTATAGTCTATGTTAGAGTCTCAAAACCACTTAGGAATTTACAAGAACTGAAGTAAAAGCCTGTGCTTTGTTAATCAACGAGTTTTGATGAGTTGAGTGTGTTTAGCATCATGGTGCAAAATGAGTGTTTTTTATTAAAAAAATTTAATTAAAATAATATTTATTCAGATTTTTTTTATTTTTAATATCAAAAAATTAAAATCATTCAAAAATACCTAAAAAATATTAATTTAATATTTTTTCAAGTAAAAAAAAAATTATAACACAAAAACAAATGATAAAAAAATTAATCATTTTCTTCCAAGATCAATTTGAACCTCCTTCACCCAACATTAATGTTGCTGAAATCTAATTGCTATTCCTTTTTCTCTTATCTTTTATATGGTGCAATGCTTTGATTTCTTTGTGTAAATCTTGTTTTTTTATTGAAAAGTAGTTTATTTTTTTAAAATAAATTTTAAAAAAATAAATCATTTTCTGATATTTGATAGTATTATGAAAAATAAGTTAGAAAATATTTTTCAGTATTTGGTTATGTTATGGAAAATGAGCTGTAAAATAACTTATTAATATTTTATTTTTTTTTAATTTTATTAAAATAATGAGAAGCAAATCTTACAAATTAAAAGGTTGAATGCGAATGAAATTGAAAAAAAATATAATTTCACAAATTATCTCAAATAAAATAAATAATGATTAAAATAATAAAGATCAAATCTAAAAAATATAAAAAAATAAAAGATGAAGAAATTAAAATAATAATAATTATCATTTCATAAATTATTTCAAATAAAATAAGTAATAATAAAAAGAATGATGGCCAAATTTGATAGATAAAAAAAATTAATTAAAAAAAAAAAGCAAATAACAATTATAAAAATGAGGACCAAAGTTAATATCAAAATTAAATTCTAAAGAATAAAATTGAAAAAAAAAATCAAAACAAAATATATATTGCAATCAAAATTTTGAGGATCAAATTTGATATGATCAGCAAATAATATAATATTTTTAAATTTTTCATAACTTCTAAAAAGTATTTTTTGCCCAAAATAAAGAAAAATACTTTTCTGGAAATCAAGTCAAGTTTTTCTTTGATTGGAAAGTGTTTTCGTTGACCAACTTTTTTAATGGCAAATAAACTGAAAGTTTTTGAAAAAATATTTTTCAAAAAATAAACACACTCATAGTTTAGATCCTTAGTTACATTTATCTTTATATATTTAATTTAGTCATTATTATCTTTTATTTACAATTCCTGTTCGTGCATATAAAATCCAACTAAGGACAAATATGAAAAAAAAATCATATAAAAAAAATTAGACTAAAACAAATATTATAAATGCTAACATGATAAAAAAAAAATCAAAGTTATTAAGATCAACTTAGCTTATAATCTAACTTAACACCAAGTTTTGATTTAGTTAATTTCCAACTTTTTTTTTTTAAATTCAGCTTGAGTTAGGTTTCAGGTCAGCTTATCGACCTAAGTGTCTAAGTTTAATAACATGACCAAAAATTACAAGTGTAAGGATTACAATTACCAAACCAAAAGCTTATGGGTAGTAGCAATGACTAAAAACCCAAAACACAGGGACCAACATTGAATTTTATTCCATTATCTCACTCTTGTATCTTGTCTTATGTTTGTAAAATCCTAGATAAAAATTCATAAGAAGATGGTATTGGATCAAGGGAATTTAAAATAAAAGGTTTATGTGTAATCTTAAAAAATAAAAATACAAAAAATGGTTGAAAAATAAAAAAATACAGGATTGCAAATAAAAATTTAATGGAAGTGATGTAAGAAAAAAAGGCATGGGAATATCATGCAATGAAATTCAAAATAGCCAAACTTAAAATTTATGATGATAGGTGTTGAAAGTTGAAAAATAAGCTGGCGTTAAAGTAAGGAAATGAAGGAAGGAAGAAGAAAGTGTTAAAAGCTTGAGTTCTAGTGCAAATTCTCCCTTGTTTCTTATGTTTAATAAGTAAAGATTCCTTTTTACTATGTGTAACTTTGATTTTTAACAACATTAGGAATTGATTATTTAAGATTGTATTATATAAATTAGGGTTTTACAAGAGAAATTATTTATGATGGTATTTTTTTTTGTTTGAAATGGTAATTTTGATCATGGAAAACATTAGGTTAGTGTTGGTTTAAATAAGTTTTGAAAGAACCATGTGTTTTTTTATGGATAAAAGGATGACAAAAAAAAAAGGATTTTAGATAAATTGAGTAAATAATTTGTACTTGTAAAAATGACATGTTTCTCGAGAATTAAGTTTGGAGAGGCTACCAAAACAAGAGAATTTGAGGGAAATTGGGTAAATAATTTGTACTTGTAGAAATGATGTGTTTAGTGAAAATTGAGATATGAATAGGACTTTGAAATAAATTATGGTGAGATAAGTCTTGAATTGTGTTTTAATTATATTGAGTGTAATTAATAAAAATATAGTAAGGTGGAGTCGAAATAATTGAATGATGCAAAAACAAAGTTATAATTTTTAGGGTCAACTAAATTAAAAAAATTAAAAGTTTTCATAGTTGTTATTTTTACTTACAAGAAATTGTAATTACTTAAGAGTATGAATCGTTGTAAAAATTAAGATATTGTGTAATCATGTATTTTAGAGAATTCTAATTGAAAAATTTATAAAAACATTGACAAAGATTATAGATGTTGAATTTGTCATAAAGAACCAAGTTATGGTTACCAAGGTTACGAGAATTTATGATAATGAATTAATCTTGTTTTGATAGGGATATTTCAACAGCTATATCATAATTAAATTAGTGTTGGGACATCACATATCACAAATAGATGCCTTACATTTATATTTTGTAATTTTTATACCAATAAAGTTATTAGATTTATTTTATTATGTTTCTTATTTTATTATAGAAGGTTGTTAAATAAATGGGAAAAAAAAGAGAGAAAGGAAATGGATGGAAAAACCTGGTTAAATATTCTTGATATGAAAGCTAGTGATGTCAAGGGGTTCTTTAGCATTGACATTACTAAATAATAAATTATAATATAATAAAGGACTTAATTAGCTTTTCTAGAATTCAAAAAGCTAATAATATTATGAGTTACATTGATATCAACATTTACTCAATCTTGATTAGTCGATCTTAACAAAAAAAACTAATGATGTTTAAGTGAATACATTGACATCAATATGTTCCTTAAAACTTTTGATTAGCCATCCATGGAAATGTTAGCTAATGATACTAGTGAAATGGTGCTAGCATTTTCTTGTTTACCAAGACAATTGTTAATTATATCAATTTAACATTGATATTGATAAAAAAAATCACCCTAAATTATGAATATCTAATAATATTAAGATTTTAGTGTGGGAATTAATAAAGAGAATCAACAAATGATAGAAAATATTTTATTTTCAAGTTGAAATAACAAAAAAAAAGATCTTATAATATTTTTCAATATATTGGTTTTTATTAGTTGTTTAAATAATTGTATTTGAATGTTGTAGTTTGTAGGATCATCCCACCTGTGTAAGTGTAATTTTACATTATCTCACTTAGACTAGGTAAATTATTTATAATTTAGGTTTGTAAGGTATCTGTTAAACTTTTGATTATCGATATATGAACATAATTTCTCTTTTTATATTTGTATTCCTATAATTTTTATATACATATGTTGGTTTTTATTTTTCTTTGAGAATTTTATAATTACTATTGTGTAATTTGATATGGATTAATGTAATATAATAAATATAATTAATGTGATTTTATATTTGGAATGATTGAATAGAAGTGAAACAAATCTTCCTTAATAGCTAAATTCTTGTGGGAGAAACTTGCTAAAAATTTGATAGAAATTATAATAATATTTTTTTAAAAAAAGTTTTTATGTTGAATTTCTAGTTAAGTGCTAGACATGTTGCCTGTGCTTTACCATAGATAAAACAATAATTTTTATGTAAAAAAAGTAAAAGTTATTAAAAAAAATAAATCGAAGTCTAAAGTCATTGGTCATAAAGTGGCAATTTAAATAATATGAAAAAAATAAAACACAACAACAATAAATAAATTGACCAAAAAAACAATAAGAAAAAGATAAAAAGGACAACACCCTAACTTATCTGAATTATCAAACAATTCAATACTAATTTAATTGAAGAAAAACTATAACAAAAAGAGTCAAACTTCAAAAAAAAAAAATCAACTTGAAAAAGAGAGAGGAAAAAACAAAGTAATTACAATTAAATCTCCTAAACCTTATCTAATCTAAAAACCTACAACTTGTTAGATAAATTTGGGTTCAATTAAAAAGTTTAAATATTATCTAATTTAATTTTTAATGATGAAATCGTTGAAAAAATACTAATAAAAAACTTAAAAAAGAAAAGGAGCATAAAAATATAAGCTTAAAATCTAATAAGAAAAAAAAACCAAATGAAGATGAAATTTGAAAAAAAAATCAAAATTATCCTAACAAATTGAGAAATTATTAGTACTAAATTTGACATTGATGGATGAAATTAAGAAAAACAAATCAATAGAAAAAATTATACAAAAAAAAATAACAATGAAAAGAATTGAGACTAAATCCGGCATAAAAATCAAATGAACTTAAATATTTAGGGATGAAGTTGTAAAAAACTAATTCATAACAAAAATGATTTAAAAATAACAACTAAAAGAAACATCACCAAATTTGACAAAAAAATTAAATGAAAATAAATGTTTGTGGTGAAATTGTAAAAAAAAAAAAACTAAAAAAATAAATAACAATTTAAAAAATGAGTATCAAATTTGAAAATAAATTTTAAAAATCAAATGATTAAGGGTGAAATAAAAAAATAAAATCTAATTAGAAACAACCAATATAAATAAAAAAATTACAAATAAAAAAAGATGAATTGAATAAAAAAAGTCAATTAAAGAGCTGGTTTGATTTTTTGTATTGCCAAACCACCATAGACACGTCATTCAGGAAAAGAGATGATAGTTAGATAAATTCAATAAAAAATGAATAAATTGTCAAGGGAGTGGTTAATGCACTAGTAGATGCTTTGCACACTCTAATGATTTTTTTTTTTAATTTTTTTAATTGTATAAAACAAAGAAACCCCAATATCAATTAATAATCACAAACAAATCATGAGGAAATTACTACAAAATCCCTGAATCCAAGGCTATAGAATTAAAATGGTATGGGTTATGTAACAATTCCACTATTCAACCAAGCATAAAAATGCATCATTGTGATGAATTATTTTTTTCCGGAGTTACATTCATTATTTTACTTTGCATTTAAACACACAATTACTAAAATAACTCCACTCAATTTCCAAAAAAACATTTATGTCATGAAAAAAAACCATCCTACTGGAAGCAAAGTGCAAGAGAAAATAATTAAGGGCGAATATACTAATTATATTATTAAAATAAATAGTAAATTATATTTTAGTGTACAGTAATACCAACATCAGCTTTAACTTTTTGTTAATATTCAATTTGTCTTCGAACCATGAAAAAATATATTTAAAAGTTGTGCTGTTGCAATGTTTCTCATCTCCTAATAACAATTCAATTACACTGCTATCAAGGCAGTAATCAAAATCAACCAATCAGTGTGTTTTTCTAAGGCTACTGGGAATTTATACGGAAATTAATTTAAGGGTTTGTGGGGTCAATTAAAATGCACATAAATTGATTCAAATCTTCATATTAATAATGATAATAAAATCAACCAATGGGATATAAATATACAACGCACCTTCTCGCTTGATATTGCCCTCAAAATCGCATTATCTCTTCATGTTCGAAAAAAACACTCAATTCCTTCTCTTTCTTAACCACAATGGTTTTTTTTTTCATTTGTTTTAAAAGTAAAACTTGATATTTTCTTCTTGTTTTTTTTTTAAAAGTATCGTAAATAAATTAATATGATATTTAATAAATTAATATTAAAAAATTAAATTAAAAAAATAATTTGAATTAACGCTAAAATGACACCCCTAATAATAAAAATAAGATAACTAAATATAAAATAAATTATAATATATAATTTTTTAAAAATTAATATTAAAACATAAAATTAAAAAAAATTGAATTAACCACATTAACATGATAAAATCACTACTTGAATTATAAGAGTAAAATAATCTAATATAAAATCAAATTTAAATTATTAAATTTTAAATAATATAATTAAAATTAAAAAATAATATAAATCAAGTCAACTTACTAATGATATATAAGATAAAAATAACCTCATTAAAAAAACAAAATAAATTATTAAAACTAATTCATAATTAAAAAAAGAAAAAACGATTAACTTGATAGTTAAATTGTGGAGGATGCAGTTGACTTGTCATTACCTCCACAGCAGCATACGAGAAAATATGACCACAACTCGAAATCAAAAGAGGCAGATGCTACCAATAATTGTAAAATAAGGGCAACAATGAGTAAACTAAAGATATAGGGTGAAGATGACTAAGAACTCAAACAATAGGGACCAGTATTGTATTTTATCTCCTTCTATCACTCTTCTTCTCTCTCATTTTACGTCTCATCACCATAAGAACAGGACCACTTCTTCTCCAAAAAACCAATTCAATTCTGCTTCTATCAAGGAATAATCAAAATGAAACTATCAGAGAGAAATATACAACGCACTCTCCCTCTTGATATTGCCCTCAAAATCGCATCATCTCTTCAGGTTCGAAATAACATTCAATTCCTTCTCTTTCGCAACCACAATGGTTTTTTTTTTTTTTCATTTGTTTTAAATGTAAAAATTTATATTTTTATATATATTTTTAAATGCTTTGAAGGTATTGGATCTGTGTTCATTGGGTAGTTGCTCTCAGTTTTGGAGGGACTCATGTGGGTCCGATTCTATATGGGAGTCACTTACCAAACAGAGATGGCCTTCGCTTCATTCTTCTTCTTTCGACCCCAACACCAAGGTTTGAACTTTTCTGTTTTTAATCGCTTTTTTCTGTTTCTTGCAGCTATTTCTGTGAAAATGAAGCAAACCCAGTTTTAATTCTTCACCTTGGCTGTGTTATTCAATCTTACCAGTGAATTTTGTAATTTCAATCAGCTAATTCTGTTATTTATAGTGATACGAGTTGAAATGAAGCAAACTCTTTTAGTGTTATTTTTATTCAAGCTGTGTTATTGAATGTTGCCTATGAATGTGCTTGTTGAATCTGTTAGTGATTCGTGTTAAAATGAAAGAAGCCCATTTGTTAGTTTTTCTTATTATAGGTGTGCTATTGAATAATGGTAATGGAATTTTGATTAAAGCTTCTAGGTGCTTTAGTTATGGTGAAAAGGTAGTTTGCTTTATGTTGATTTCATTTCACGGTTTTTATTATCAGTGTACCTTTTCACTTTCTTTATGATTCAAATGCCTCGGAAAAGAAAAGAAATTGCCTTCTTTGATAGAAGACTGTTGTGGCTGTGTATAAAATGTGACAAATTATTGCCAAGTATGCCATTGTGAGCTTGCTAATTTGAAAGTTTTGTGTGGAGGTAGGGGTGGAAAGAAATTTATATAAGGATGCACGGAGAGAAGGCAGGTAGTGCTGCTGAAGTAGTTGGGTTTGTGGAGCAATGTTCTCTGTCTGAATCAATTGATGTTGGGGACTATCAAAAAGCAATTGAAGATTTGAGTTCCATGCAGCTTTCTTTTGAAGATGTGCAGATGTTCCTTTTCAAACCAAAGCTTAATGTGCTCCTTAACTTGGTTGGCTTGCACTACTGCATTTTCTGCCTTGAAATGCCGGTAAGTCCCCGTGCACTCTATGTTCTGTCTAATTTAGCAAGTCAGTTGTTCCTTCAATTTAGAATGATGCATGTGGCAGATGATAGCATTCTTTAATGCCTTGGTAAGAAACCTCCTTTGGGCCTCCTTACAATGACAAATCACATTCAAGCAATCCCTTGTAAATGTTTAGAAAAGCCTGTCTATTGTACAAAGTTTTTGTACATCTGACAGCTGTGTGTGTCTTCGAGATAGATAGGGGACAAGAAAGTGATTCGGTTGCAGCTCAACTGTGGGCTTGGTCAAGTCAGTTCACCAGCTATGCAAGTCAATCTGCATTGTAGTTCCAAAACTTGATCGGGATATTATATTTGACGAGCGGCTAGCACAGATCAATTAGGCTTTGTTTGAGATTAATGTTTTGGCTTTCAAGAAATCTAGCCAAATAGGAGACCAAAGAGGGGAAAAAAGAAAAAAAGGAGCTATCCTTAAGGCACTAGCCAGCATCAATAGCAGAAGCAGGACTGGCTAACTTGTTATTGTTAAATTGTACCCCGTGCGCATCAATATGTTAGAAGTGCTTTGCTTTGTATTTGTGTCTCACTTTTGGCACTTTAACCCTCTATAGGACCAAGATCTTTTCCAATCATATATGCTGTTTGAGTGAATGGCTCGTTTCTGATATTTGAGTATTGCGGTTGGCAGGCTGACCGTGTTATGGACACGCTGGTGGGCTGCAACATCTTAGAGCGTAAAGTGAATGTTAAATGGTGGAAGCTTGGCAGGTGGTTTTATGGCTTCCGCATGAGGGATGAGTCTTGTTCTTGTTGGGTTTCTCTGGAAGATCTTCTAACAGGCAAAGGGGAAGAGGTCTTGGGTGTCCTTCGCCGAGGTGCTGTTCACGAGGTGTTTCGCGTTGAGATCTGTATTTCAAATCCAACATCAACTTCCTGGTGTCAAAGCACACAGGGACAAGGTTAAGAATGTAAAGTGGCGGGCTTATTGCATGATATGTTCGCTCTCTTATTATATTTCAGTGTACAGAAATAGAAGGTGCTCTTTGTGCTTCCCCATGCGAGATTTCTATTGCTGATTACACATTGAACTCCCTGGTCCTGCCGAAGCATGCAAGGAATGGACTATGTGATGTGGCAAGTGATCAGTTTATGTTCATAAGGATTTTATGCCAGTATGTTGTATAGTTGATGCTTATGTAAATTCTCTTCTCCGTCTTCTGTGAGAAGACAGGGGACCGAAGCTAAATTGTACAAGTGACAAACGTGAAAACTTTAAGCCTTAAACAGGTAGTAAGTGTTAATTGTGTTTGTATACGTTCCTGTAATTTCAAGTATCCATACCCTTTTAAATTATGTTGTTAGCTAAATGCTTCAATCATTAACCATGCACCAAGTCATGTTCCTCAAGACAAGACGAGTCTGAGACCAGAGGGGTTTGAATTATGTGATCATGAAGCAGCATCCCTTCCGTGCGATGTGGTAACCAACAGGGAAGGCAGCTGCAAACTTATTTAAGAGAGCTATATTATCTTCACTCTAAAATTTGGTTGCAAAAGGTGCCGAGCATCTGGATCTAGCAAGCGATATTTTTTATCTAAGAATCTTTGGCATCCTCATCATGTCAGTTTGAATCCAGAAAATCGAAAGCAGTATTCAATTTCAAGTTTCCATGAGAGAAATGAAAAGCTATCAAGAAGGCCAGCAATATTGCTGGAAACATGTTGAGTAGAAAGGAAGAACTGATGATGAATCACAGTAAAATGTCTGTTGTTAGCAAAGACAAGAAAAGAAAAACGTAATCTAAAAGTTTCTAAACAATAGTAAACCAAATTTCTTATTCTCAACGAGTATCTGATACAAATTCATGTTCCCAGCTCTTGGAGGCCGGTTCCGCCCAAAGACAATGAAATAGATGAGGTGGAAAGCGAGGCGTCAGCGACAACGATAGATAGCATAAGGAGTTGGCCGAGGTCGAGGGCTACAGATGATCATGAGAACAAAAACTATGATAATCACCATGAAAATTTTTGTCATATCAGAGGCAGCATCATCAGATTCGGAGCAGCAGACCTTCCCCATTGTATACAAAGAATTTGATGAATGATCTTGTGTTCTAAGCCTCTATGGAGAGAGAGGGATGGGATATGCAAGGCCATCGTAAGTCACGGAGCGCATAAAAGACGATCAATTTTGCCCCAAGTCAAGTTGACTTGGAATTATTTTTAGTGGTTGGTCTTTATGGTTCGAGTTTATGATTCTTTTAGTTAACTAGTTGGTCCATAAAATAAACAAGGGATATTTACTTATAGCATTGAGAAACTAGGTCAGATATGAATATTGATAAACAAATAAAAAAGGGGGAGTGGGGGTGGTGGGGCGGGCCGGGGGTTTAGATGTAAATGGATGAAATACATTGGCTGGCCCTATAGTTTCAGTTTATATATATATATATGTGTGTGTGTGTGTGATTTTGGTTTGATCATGATCATCCTTATACTTGTGATTCATGCATGGTTATGTCTGATCCTATAGTTTCAGTTTTTTTTTTAAATCATATTTTGCTTTTATTGTTTTGATTTGTTTTTATCATATTTGCTCCTATGATTTCATTTAATTTTATATATTGGTATAAGAACTATAAGAACGATCAAAACAAAATTATAGAGACAAATTATGAATAGAAATCTAAAGTATAGGGACCAACCAAAGTATTTCACCCATTTATATCTAACCTACTCTCTTTTCTTTCTTTAATCAATATTCATATCTACCCGACCCGCAAATTGCTTTAAGTAAATAACGAGGTGCAATAGTGGCCTCCTTTCTTGTTCATGGACTGTTCTAGTTAATTACAATTATCAATATTTCGTGTCAGCCATCTTTTTATAACTTGATAATTAATGTTTGGAGGATGGAGATGACCAGTCATTGTCTCCATTACAAAGCAAAGCAAAGAAAAAAAAAAAAAAACCTTTCAAAACGCAATTCTTTAAAGTTATGATTTAAAAGAATATTTAACTTGATTTAATATTTTTTCTATAATTTTATGTAATTTTTTTAGTGTTTTCTAATAATAATTTCGATGTGCTAATATAAAAAATTAAAAAAAATATAAAAAAATATTTTAATATATTTTCAAAAACAAAAACCCTTTAAAAAGCTTTGAACCACAGGACCAAATAAAACACAGTAATTGAAAAACGAAAAAAGAGGCGTTGATTTTCTTTTATGATGCGGTAGAACGCACCTACTCTTCTTTTCCTCTTTGGCACTATATTTTTGTTCAAATGAAAGTGTATTTTATTTGCAAGATAAGAGATGAAAAACACAATCTAAAAGTTTCTAAATAATAGTAAACCGACTTATTATTCATAAAGAGCAACATCAAATACATGTTCAGGTTTCCGCTTCTCATTGCAGCTGCCAGCCAAAAATAGTGAAATTGGAGGTGGTTTGTTGCCTTCAAATGTGAGGTAGAAAGCAGCTGCGCCAGCACCAAGCATCCTTTCCGTCACAACCTTGAACTTCCCGTCAGCTCTATGCCATCACCTTACTGCTGATAGGCATCGCATCTATTTTGAGACACCAAGAAAATGAGCGAAGCTAGGGTATTTTGGCTCCCAGCCTATCTCCTCGCGAGTCTTAGAGTTGTTTAATCTCTTGCCTAAAGGATCACTTGTACCTGCATTAACGAGACTTGTGATGTGCAAATTGCAGATATAGTATTTAATTAACATCAATAAGAATCTCTGTCAAACAAGGGGAAAGAGAAGAAGTCATGACGGTTCTTTAGTCCATAACTCATCATAAGGAGCACCTGTAAAGGCCACAAACTTTTTGCTAAACTTCCCGCTTTTAGCGACCAAGTCCATAACTTCTTGCCTGCAGATTGATTACAGAAGAAGAAGAAACTTTTAAATCTTTTAAATTTCAAGACAGGTTATCTATCATCAACGGCAATTACCTAGATAATGGATGGTTGTCACAACCCAAGAAAATCCGGCTCCGAAGTTTCTTCTTCAAGATTGCAACAGTGAGGGAAGCAGCATCCTATTAAAGTAACACAAACAAAATAAATTAACAAAAACCAAATCAACTTCATTGTTTTACATCACAAACAATAATCATAGTGCAGGGACATGCTAACAATGTGAGGACGTAAGAGGGCTGCTGACAATAAGAAGCACCATCTAAGGCATGTTGTATGACAAAAGATGAAAATCCTTCCAATCAATAAAAATGCATAATCTGGAATGCGAATATCTCATATCAGACACAAAATAACTACAGTGGAAGAGGATTACATGCATGACCGAAAAAAATGTCAATTGTAAATTCAGAAGAACAAAGAGTTCGACCTCATAGTGAATAAGATTCAGGATGTGATCTGGACGAACTTCAACAGTACCCTTCTCCAACCAGTAAGCATGCGCACCTCTATCTGCTTTGTGTCAGCAGTCAAGGTCAAGTGAATCCACCACAAATCTCTAAAGTTTCCATTTCAACTGTTTATGAAATCCACATAATTAAGGACTGAGAAGGATATATAAAGTCCTGCCAATCTAATAGCACAACCACCACTCTCCAGCACCACTTTTTCTGCTTTCAGAAGGACATCTGTTCTGGGGCTTCTCCCAATGGGCACTACCGGAGAGTCCTGCATGGAATATTATTGAGACTCAAACAAAAATAGCATAGTTTCAAGTTTTACTGTCCCCACGGCCAAGGGCCAGAGAAGGCAATAGAGCAATTCATTTGACTTGTCAATAAGCCAAGTTGAGCTTTCATTCACAGGAAAAGCCTGTTTCTGAATATAGAGAACAAAGAAAAGGTAAGCATTGTTTCTAACAATAATTCTTCAATTTTATGCATACCTCATTGCACTGTCCATTGTCAAAACAATCATACGGTGCAGAGCTTGATGTAAACACGAAAGAACCATCCCCATTCCAGCTCAAGGCAGCTTCTCTGTTTGATCAATGGTCCGAAGAAATAACATAATCATTGAGTAACATCATGCTGCCGATCACAGATTTTAACGTCCACTTCCTCTCATATGTGTGCAACTCTCCATCGTATTGTATACCCAATTGTTCATACCAAGCAACCCTAAACTACCCAGGTTGACTTAACCAAGCAACTCAGTTTTAATCGAACAAGTAACAAGGTGGATGCAATCAAAGCAAAGATAGCCCATCATTTTACAGTCACGAGAACACTTTAAAATTCTGATCAATAAAATCTATGCAATCAGGCACCACGTTACATTTGTACAACGACATCCTTGAACACATCAAGCACCCATTTTATAAGCAACAAAGACACTAATCTTTATTACCTTACATCACCAGGGTAATCCGAAGTTCGAGAAGGAGGAGCACAGAAAATGACATAAGGATACTGCTGTGATGCTTTAGTCCCTTTCAAAGATGGATTGATCCCCATTTTAATCAATTCATCATGGTGATCTGTAGTCATCGTCTGGCCATAAACTTGACAACCCGGATGTTCCTACTCAAAAACATAATCCCATTAATTTCTGATCTTCAACACAACACAAACACCCACAAAAGAAAAATCACACAATTCTCCTTCAGTCCTAAGCATTCAAAGTCAGAACTAGAGACCAGAAAAGAACAGATTGCAACGATAATGATGATTTTGTAAACCAAAATGAAAAAGAAAAATTACCTGGCGCCATTTCTCAGCGACTAAGCGACCAAGAACACCAGGACCAACAATCAGCAAATCATTCTCCCCAACAAGACCAGAACTTGCTGTCCCCAACTCCTCATTTCTTGCACCTTCAAGAACCGAATCAAGAAAACACTAAGAACCCAACACGGCAAAAGAAAACTAAAAACAAGAAAACCCCGCCAGCATATACCTATAGTAGAGAACGCTGAGACTTGAAGAGGTGCTGCCATTGAAGATAAAGTTAGGTTGGTCTTAGACTTTTGGTTTTTGTACGAAGATAGTAATGAGACGGTGCGTTTTGGAGTGGAGAGCTTTGGGGAATGATGGTCAGCAATGCCAAGACTGCGAGGTCTGAGAGTTAGGCAACATCCGGTTATGGTATCCATTAAAAAAGAAAAGAAAAGAAGATATTAAGGCGATGGGACTAATGGAGTTGCTGATTCGGTTTTATTGGACTTCGAGATTTTAACGTCTTGTTATGCGCTTCGTTTTGGTTGCTGCGGAGGATTAGAAACTGGAAGGTTAGCGTGTCGTGGCTGGGGTAAAGTGCACTTCTTGCCAACCACGTTTCTTTTATTTATTTATTAAATTTGCTTGAAAATGTAAAACATTTAATTTGTCATATATTTTGTGTACTTTATTTAGTAGAAATTAGTTATGAAAAGTTAAAAATAAAATAAAATATGTGAATCTCAAAAAGAGATTTGCAGTCGATGCTACTATGGGAAGCCTTTACGAAGGTAGAGAAGTGCATCATCTGCCTTCTTGAAGCTCCATTTTCGTATTATGGGCCAATCGACTGTAATTATGATTTTTTTAAAAAAGCCTTTTATATTAAAATAATTTTTAAAAAATTATTTTTAAAATAAAAAAATCCAAAATAAAAAAATTAATTTATTATTAAAAAATTAAATTTTTTGAGAATATGATTTCCCAAAAATTCTCTATATTAATATACAAAAGTAAATTGTTTCATATTTATTGATGAGTTAATTAAATTAAAGAAAACTAGAATATATTTTATTTTTAAAAAATAAATTTTATTTTTATTTCCATTAGATTTGGTTAAATTTAATTAAATCATTCAAATTAACTGGATTTAAATCAGTTTAATTGAGTTAATTTTCTTTTTAATATAACTTTGACTTACGTTGATTCTCAACAATCAAATTTTCAAGGTGATATTAAATATCAAGAAAAGTAAGCTAGGAAAAAACTCCAAAAACACATATTATGATCTTAAAACAAGATTTAACTGTAGGTTTCATTAATTCATTGGTTTTTTTTTTTATATATATATATATTTCTAACATTTGGCATTGCTATAACAAAAGAAACATGATATTGTTACAATAGCTATAAAAATATAAGGACTAATTAATACTCTTTGAAGTATAGGAATTATTTAACTCATTTTACAAAACGAATAGAACTAATTTATAATATACTCTTCAAATTATAAAAAGAAAGATCCTTGAAAGATTATTTTTCTCTTGTTACTTAGTCACCTTGAACTATTCAATAAAATCATGACTAAGTGATAAAAAGGTTTTTTTTTTTCTGAATGGTATTTTACTTGTAATTTAAACTAATTTGAATTATAAATAAAAAAAAAGCTTTGGTAGCCAATTGATTCAAGTCTAATACAATCAAAACTTAACTTTTATCCCACTATTTTTTTTTTATAAAACAAACTAACCCTAATGAACCCTTCTAAATCTGACCTAAGCTTTTTCTCATAAATTGAAAATTAAATTTGAAAACTATCATACATACAAACTATAGTTGAATGGAGTATGCGTCAACCATCGGATTGTTGATCAGGCAAGAAATTTGCAATGCATCCCATTTGAAAAAAAATCCAATGCTTGAATATCTTCCCCACAAGGAAGGCAAGTCACAATTCTAAGACCATGATAACTCTTTCAAGGCCTCTTCCACGTATTTAAGTTCAATGACACCATTTGTCGTGTTACATGTCTTGTGTGGTGTAAATGTCTGTGATTGTTTATTATGCAATTTAACCATCAATTTTTTTAATAAAAACCAAACATGATTTTTTTTTTTATAAATAATATGGGTTTGTTAGCTTAGTATTATTTTTGTTATTATATTATATCTTTTTAATTTCTTTTTTTTTACAATTTTTTAAAATATAATATTTTTAATATTTATAACTAAATTCTCACTTTATTATTTTTAATTGGAAGATTTTTTTTATTGGTTTGGATTTTTGAATTTTTTCTATTTCTACATATATAGTTTTATTTATCAAATAATTATCTTCTTAGTCCATGTAAAATTTTTAACAACTGTTATATGATTTAACATACTTAGTTGAATGGAATCCATAAAAGTTTCATAAGGCAAATTCCCATATAAATAAGAACACAAGAGCAAACATGTCATTAACCTATTTTTATTGGTTAAATGTATAGATGATTGACACATGATTTTTTAACTAAAAACATAGATAGAAACATAGTTATAAAACCTATATTGGTTTAGTCGAATTCTAATTTTTTTTAAAAAATCATTGAAGAGAGATTGTTTTGATTTTTTTTAAAAAATTAAGTTAATTCTCTAACTTTATAATCTCATGTTTTGTCCCAAATCAATTTTTATAATTATAAATAAATAAAATATAAATTTTAATAAAACTATTTTTTTATGGATTATAGAATCTATAAAAGAATTTGTATAAGAATAGAATAACAAGACACATAATATTACGGGTTTCAAAAGACAAGGTTTAGTAACAGTATCAAAAGGTTTCTTAAATTTTATTTTTTTAGAAGTAATTAGTAACAATAGCTTTAGTTACAACCGGGGGGGTTGTGGGTGGCGCGGGGGGTGGGGCGCTATAATCGAACGGACTATGGTTAGGTAAGACATGAGCAATGCATCCCACTTGAAAAAAAAAAAAAAAAAACTTGAAAATATCTTCCCTGCAAGCAACGCGAGACAAAATCCCGCGACGTCATAGCTCATCCGAGGCCGCCTCCACTTGCTTCGAGTTCAGTAGCACTGCTTGCCGTGTTTATGTGTGGTGCTGCGTGAATGTGAGTTTCGATTAAGCAATTGAACCATTGATTTCAAGCAAGGTTTATCCTGATGAAGTTTATATAATTGACTTAGTTAAACAGGGTGCTAATTAGGCCAAATTGCATCCAATTTCCTAGAATTATTGGCCAATGCCCCGTTTAATGCTCAACCAAAACTCCATTTTTAAATAAATTGTTTGTTTTGATTTAGTCCATTTATTAATTTTAAATTAGCAATGATGAATTATCATGTAACTTGTGCCATGGTTTGATGCATGGATTTTTTTAAAGTAAAATAACAGAAAACATATGTTACTTAATAATTGGTCATGGTCCATTTGAATTAAATTAAATAACTTGTTTCGATTCAATAACTAACTAATAATATTTTGATTGATAATTCAGGAAATTAAGTGACTAGGCTAGTGGAATATTCTAGAAGAAATTATTTATAAAATTCCTTGAAAATCATTCACAATGTGTTGTACAATCTTTATTTTCAAACAGTATAGATCTTTTCTTTAATAAATATCATTAGTGCTTGTAAATATTCTCTTGAAAAAATATTTTTACAAAGTCCATGACATGATTAAAAGATTGATGTCTTCTTCTAAGTGCAAGAGTATCGAAGTAATAAATAATCCGATAAGACCGTGGTCGAACCATAGAGAAGTTAATTGTATAAATTATAAATAACAATAATATAACAATAATAACAATAACAACAACAACAACAACAACAACAACAACAACAATAATAGTAGTAGTAGTAGTAATAAAGAAGAAGAAGAAGAAGATGATGATGATGAGAAGTTTAAAATAGAATATTAATGTAAGGATTAAATAATGATAATAACAAATGTCAAGGTTATAAGGATCCACTAATGGTATGTCAAACAAGTATAGTATAAACTCTTATTATTCAATTGGAAACTACACACAAATGAGGATCCAATCAGATTATAGATTGTTAATATGATTACATTAGTCATCTTATTCAATTAATGCTAATACTTGTAAATCTCCTTAAGTATTCATGATTATAATTTATGTTAACAAGAAATCAAGTTCCTTTCATAGTTCAGGTGTCAGTTATACCATACAATATGGGCTATAAAAGTGCTAAGCATTTGTTGTACCAAGTGTTATACAACATAAATTAAGATTAGTCATTTAACAAGCAAAGTATTAAAGAGTGAACAAGATAACAAATAGAAAACATGTTAGGATCAAATATTAAAGTTCATATTAAATTTATACTATACTTATTTTTACACCATTAGTGTAACTTTTTCACCTTGACATAATAAACTTAGTTAGACATAATGAAAGAAAGAAAAATAGATAAAAAAATAAGAACATAAATAAGATAAAAGTTAACTAAGTAAAGGAAAGGAAATGAAAGGCATAAACTTGATATTAGTGAAAACAAAGTATAAACATTACAAAAGATACAAAGAGAGAAAGAAAGAGTATGATTTTGATCTGGACACTAAGATGTTTAAATGCATGGAAAATGCCTTCTTTTATAGGCCAAAATTAGAAACTATTGATTTGATGACTAATTAATGAGTGGGTGACCAACTCTTAACTTGGTGAAAAATCCTTATCTTCTCTTGTCTTCCCAAAACGTCATTGATAACGTCAAAATTATAGTCACTTGAATGAAAGTTGTAGGAAATTTTCTTAGCTTTCTTGTGTAAAAAATTTAGCTCATTTCGACTTTTAGAACTCTAGATATGGCCAAAATACTGAACAGTGCTTGGGCTGGAGGACAAATTCAGGTTTCTTTGTTGTTACAACAATTTAGACTTGAAAATGAGCTTTTTAGATCTTAGGCTCCATATGAAAGTTATAGGTCCCTGTCTTACATTTCCATCCATATAAAATAGATCTAAATTTGAGATCTATAGCTCTGGATATGATCCAATTACCGAACAGTGTTCCTGTTTGGATTGCACCGACATCTCTTTTCTAAGTTTGACAATCTCTTTATCCTTTCAATTTTAGCTCTTAAATTCATCAATCAATCCTTTCATTTATGTGATATATATCACAAATTAAAGGTATCTTATATTATTAGATATATTATTATAAAACATGCTTTAGTTAAAGAGTTATTGATACTTCAAGTGCAAAATAATAATATAAAACCTTGATAAAAATACACTTTTAAGTATCAATCACACCCCGCAACTAGCTTATTACTAGTCCTTATAATCAAAGTGTTAAAATAGAAAAATACTTTGTAAATTCCACAAAGCAAGGTAGTCATCATTTAACTTCTATTAATCTATCCAGATAAACAAACTCTCGTTAAATTTATATACTTGTTCAATATCTCTTAACAAGATACTCATAAACTTTTCATTTGTGCTCAATGTATCAACGCATAATCATGAGGTTTTTCTTGGAAGAAAACAAAATTTTTGTTCTAATGTTTAAGGTTAACTTCCTAGGATTGAGATTATTATTTTTATCTTTTTTTTTTAAATATATATACGTATAATTTAAAACACCATGCATCTTTAACCCATGCAATGAGCTTTCAGCTAATGACTCCCAGACCAGTTGGTCTTAGGGCATTAAGTGTTAAGACACCCCTACGAGCTTAGTAACTTGGGTTACAGATACTAGTATGTAGATAGTACAATGTTTGATTCCCTTAAGCTTTTTTCTTCAACTCATGTAACAAGCGTTGTGCCAATAGCTCTCAAGTCAGTTGACTTTAGGGTATTAGGTGTTAAAACATCCTTTCGGGCTTAATTGCTTAGGTTAGGGAGGTTACGAAACCAAACTTATCTACATTATTATTATTATTATTATTATTATTATTATTATATACTATCCATTTTCCTTAGTTGGTACCTTTAACAAAAGAACATAAATAATGTAATAATCCAATATGCAAACCACAATCATATCTTAAAGTGTGTGTGTGTAAATTAAGGTTTAAGAATACATGTTAAATAAGTATATGAGGAGAATTAAGTGATAACAATGCAAGAGTTTGTAAATCTGAATATTTTAAGAAGTATTATGATAGACCTTGTTACGAATGATTACTAAAATGCGTCTCAAGAGTCATAAAAAGTTCTCCTTACTCTGCCATCATAGTAATAACAATTTTGCACATGCTTTATGAAATAGAAAACAAAGTTTTTTTTTTTAGTTACTACCCTCTCCCTCCAACCAAAACGAGACATTGTCCTCAATGTTTAAAGTTAGAAAGATAGAGTATAAAAGATATCACCTGAAATAACAAACACTGATAAACTTGAAACACACTAAAACAAATATAAAAAATAAAAAAACACAATAATTAAACCAAAAGACACAAAAATTCACAAATGAAGGCTCAAATCCAATCTAAGCTTTTTATGGCTTTCCTTAGTTAACCAATTTATACAACTCATGGAAGGATCAATTACAGGAATGAAAGATTGTAGTTGGTCAATCAATTGTTCAGCAGTAGCAGCAGAGATTATGATTTGTCATGCAAAAGATATTAGAAATTCCTGTTCCACAGTATGATCAAGAAAAGATAACAACTTATCATAATGACCATTAACATTTAACAAACCTATGAGTTTATGGTGAATGTGCAGTTGGGTCCAAGAGGAAATATGAAAGATCTTTTCCAATGTGCCTAGACCACCTAGTAAAGTAATAAAGGCATCAACATGATTAAACATTGCATTTATTCGAGCTGACATTGTGGAGACCTGAAGTTCTTCTCCAATTGTTTTTCTAATGATGTCCCTTTTTGCTAAAGTTTCGGGGACGACCCTTAAAACTTGACTACCTCCTAAAAATACAGTTATTGACTCACCTCTAATTAACCCAGACTGCCTCCCTATACACTAAATAAATCTTTTATATGGAGCTCAAGACTTAAAAATGCCATTTTCAAGTCCAAATTGTAGCAACAATAAAGAAGTCTGGATATGTCTTCTAGCCCAAGAACTCTTTAATGTTTGGCCCATATCTGGAGTTTTAGAAGTCTAAATGACTTGAATTTTTTACACAAGAAAGATGAGACAATTTCCTACAACGTTTATGTTTTCAAAGTGGCTTTAATTTTCATGTTATCAGTGACGTTTTGGGCAGATAAGAGAAGATAAGGATTGTCACCAAGTCAAGAGTTGGTCACCCACTCATCAATTAGTCATCAAATCAATAGTTCCTAATTTTAGCATATAAAAGAAGGCATTTGCCAATATTTAGGCATCTTGGTTTCCAAAATCAAGATCTTACTCTTGCTTTCTCTCTTTGTATTTTTTGTAATGTTTATGCTTTGCTTTCATTAATATCAAGTTTATGTCTTTCATTTACTTAGTTAACTTTTTATCTTATTTATGTTCTTATTTTGTTTATTTTTTTCTTTCATTATGTTTAGTTAAGTTTATTATGCCAAGGTGAAAAGATTTCACTAATAGTGTAAGAATAAGTATAGCGTAAACTTAATATAGATTTTAATATTTGATACTAACATGTTTTGTATTTGTTATCTTGTTTAATTTTTAATACTTTGCTTGTTAAATGACTAATCTTGATTTATGTTGTATAACACTTGGTACACCAAATGCTTGATACTTTCATAGGTCATATATTGTATGGTGTAATCAACACCTGAGTTAGGAAAGGAACTTGATTTGTTGTTAACATAAGTTATAATCATGAATGCTTGAGGAGATTTACAAGTATTAGCATTAATCGAATAAGATGACTAATGTAATCATGTTAATAATTTGTAATCTAATTGGAACCTTCTTTGTGTGTGGTTTCCAATTGAATAATAAGAGTTTATACTATAATTATTTGACATACCATTAGTGGAACCTCTAACATTGACATTTGTTATTATCATTATTTAATCCTTACATCAATCTTTCATCTCAAAGTTCTCATCAACTTATTCTTTTTCTTCTTTACTACTACTACTATTATTATTATTATTACTGACATGACAAAAAGATTGATGTCTTCTCCCAAGTGCAGGAGTGTCGAAGTAATAAATAACCTGGTAAGACCGGGGTCGAACCACAAGGAGAATATTGTACAAATTATAAATAACAACAATGCAACAACAACAACAACAACAACAACAACAACAACAACAATAACAACAATAATAATAGTAGTAGTAATAGTAATAGTAGTAATAAAGAAAGAGAAGAAGAAGATGATGATGATGATGATGAGATATTAAAGTAAGGATTAACAATGATAATAACAAATGTCAAGGTTAGAGGTTCCACTAATGGTATGTCAAATAAGTATAGTATCAACTCTTATTGTTCAATTGGAAACCACACATAAAGGAGGTTCCAATCAGATTATAGATTGTTAATATGATTACATTAGTCATCTTATTCAATTAATGCTAATACATGTAAATTTCATCAAGCATTCATGATTATAACTTATGTTAACAACAAATCAAGTTCTTTTCATAGCTCAGGTGTCGGTTATACCATACAGTATGGGCTATGAAAGTACCAAGCATTTGTTGTACCAATTGTTATACAACATAAATCAAGATTAGTCATTTAACAAGCAAAGTATTAAAGAGTGAACAAGATAACAAATATAAAACATGTTAGTATTAAACATTAAAGTCCATATTAAGTTTATACCATACTTATTCTTAAACCATTAGTGTAACCTTTTAACCTTGACATAATTAATTTAGCTAGACATAATGGAAGAAAGAAAAATGGATAAACAATATAAGAACATAAATAAGATAAGAGTTAACAAAGCAAAGGAAAGGAAATGAAAGGCATAAACTTGAAATTAATGAAAACAAAGCATAAAGAATACGAAGAGAGAAAACAAGAGCATGATCTTGATCTAGACACCAAGATGCCTAAATGCATGGCAAATGCCTCCTTTTATAGGCCAAAATTGGGAACTATTGATTTGATGACTAATTGATGAGTAGATGGCCAACCCTTGACTTGGTGACAATTCTTATCTTCTCTTGTCTGCCCAAAACGTCATTGATGGCGTTAAAATTAGAGCCACTTGAAAACATGAAAGTTTTAGGAAATTATCTCAGCTTTCTTGTGTAAAACATTCAGCTCATTTCGACTTCTAGAACTCCAGATATGGCCAAAATACTGAACAGTGCT
>SRLM01000874.1:0-13137 GCA_015708895.1 Populus ilicifolia
AACCATGATAAAAATGCACTTTTGAGTACTAATCAATATACATCCCTAACATTCCATTCAAATTGAATGATTATAGACATATATAATGTTAAAGTCCAAGTAAATGTTGCAAATCTTTATACGCTTGGGAGAATCACAATTGTATTATTTTTTTATATTATTTTTTGTCTTTGATTACAAAATAATTTTTCTATACAAATTTATATTTATTTTATATTACATAATATTTACATTGTTATATAAAAAACCCTCAAGTAACATTCAAGAAAAAATGATGAGAAAAAAATTTATAACCCAAAAAAAATAGAAAAAATGCAAGATATACGGATTTTACTTAATATTACGATCATTCAACCACCAAAAAATACAATCACATTAGTCTTTTAAAGTCAATATTTATAGAGATGATAATTTATTTTAAATTTAATGGATACTGACTTGACTCGACCCAAGTACACACACTTCAAGTTAGATTTGAGTGAGTTTCTATTTGGATTTGAAAATATCTATAACATATCTATTACCCATCAAGTAAAGTATATATCCAAAAAATACACATTTATTTGAGTCGAGTCAAGTCGGTATCCGTTGAGCTAATAATAAATTATTATCTCTATAAATATAGACTTTAAAAGACCAATGTATGTGTGCTTGCGCGTGCTGAACATTTATATTTTTAGAATAGTACAAACACACATATATGTATATATGCACATATATGTATATATATATATACACACAATATTTATAAACTCGAACCAATTAAATGAGTATTTTTTAGATAGACACTTTACTTGATGGGTAATGGATATGTTATAGATATTCTCATATTTGAATAGAAACTCGACTCAAATCTAGCTTGACGTTTATATATATGCAGAACATTTATATTTTTAGAATATTATACACACACACACATATGTATACATGCACGTGTATGTACAATATTTATACTTTTATTATTTAATATATGTGTCTATATTTTATTTATTTATTTTTGTTAAATAATAAAAAATAAATGATATTCATATAGATACTCAAAACCCAATGAATATGGTATGAATATTTAAATTTCTCATATAATAGGTAATAAGTAGAGTATTGATACAGAGAAATTTGACTCATGAGTGCCCATTATCATCCTTACATAGTTACCCATCATCCATAAAAGCATATTAATATATATAAATAAATATATCACATGCGTCAATTATAAACATATCTAAATTAATTTTTTGAAGTCATTAAAAGAAATTAGATGGTTAAATCCTAGATAACTGTTGTAAATCTTTATAAGTCCTTGCAAGAATCATGGTTATATTATTTTTTGATATTCTTTTCTTTCTTGGATTATAAAATAATTTTCCTATACAAATTTATATGTATTTTATATTACATAACTTTTGCATTGTTATATAAAAAACCACAAGTAACATTCAAGAAAAAAATGATGAGAAAAAAATGTATAATCCAAAAAAAAGAAAAAAAAATGCAAGACATGCAGGTCCTATTTAGTATTACAACCGTTCAACCATCAAAAAACATAATCACATTAGTCTTTTAAAATCTATATTTATAAATATGACAATTTATTCTAAAATTAATAGATAGATACCGACTTGACTTGATCCAAATAAATAAATATTTTTTGGATAGATACTTTACTGATGAATAATGGATATGTTATAGATATTCTCAAATTCGAATAGAAACTCGACCCAAATCTAGCTTCAAGTTTAAACACACACACATATGTATATATGCATATGTATATATGTACGATATTTATAATTTTATCATTTAATATATGTGTGTATATTTTTTTTGTTAAATAATAAAGAATAATGGATATTCATATGGATACTCGAAATCAATAAATACGATATGAATATTTAATTTTTTATATAATAAGTAATGAGTAGAGTATTGATGCAAAGAAATCTGACTCATGAGTGCCCATTATCATCCTTACATATTCACCCATCATGCATAAGAACACATTAATATAGATAAATAAATATATCACATGCATCAATTACAAATATTTGTTGTAGATGTATTTTTAAAATAATATTTTTAGTATTTAAAAATATTAAATTAAAGTCAATTTAATAATTTTTTAAATTTAATTTAACACAATTTTCTTGAAAATGTTATTTTTCAAGATTTAATAAGAAAATTAATTATATTAACTATTATTATCATTCTAAACTATTTTAGGATTAAATAAAAAATCCATCTTCAGAATATTTTTTTCTAATATAGAAAAACTATCTGTCTATATTATTTTAATACAACATTTTAATAAAATTCTAATCTAATTAAGATATTTTAAAAATAAAAATAGAATTTAATTAAACATGTTAAATCCTAAACTAGCTAGAAAAAATAATTCTATAATTAATTTTACTTGGGGATTAGTTTTGTTATGTACATCGTATAATTATAATTATGCTTTATGAATGCCCAAATTATAATTAGGCATAGGTTTTAAGTGTAAAATTGTAATTCAAACCCTAAAAGTCCTAAAATTGACTGTAACGGCAAAATCATAATTTTGCCTCTTTTTTTCTTCTTCCCTACAGTTGTCGACGACAATAATAAGAGCGTAAAGTGGTGGTCTGGCTCTATACAGCCATCAATGAACAAGCAAATAGTTTTCGAGCATAACAATCAAAATCAACATCACCAAGTGATGCTGTGGTGGGGCAATAGCCATTGGCTCCAACCCTTAGTTGGAATTTTTTATTTTTTAATAATTTTATATAAATTATTGAATTTTTTTAACTTTTCATTAATGATTGTATAAATGTTACTGGATTTTTTTAATTTTATGTTATTAATATAGTTAACTAATTGATTTATTGGTGTTAACAAATAGTTTTTAATTTCATGAAAACTAAAAATTATTTAAAAATAAAAAATAGTAGCCATCATAAATTAAAAAAATAAGCTAAGATAATAGTTAGGGCAAATGAATAGTTTTTAATGTAAAATATTGATATTATATATCCTTTCATGTGTTTATATTAACCACTTGTAATCATTTAATAAATGTTTGTAGCAAAGTTAATTGAAAATTGGGTTAAATTATCATGATTGAAACTATTCAATTGACATGGATTAAAATAAATTCAATAGGTTTGTGACAATTCAATTTAAATTATTGTGTATTTGTAGGTTTAAAATTTTTAGATAATATTTTGTATAAAAGAGGTGCTACCAAATCGTTTTAAATATGAATGGTTTAAGGTACATTCATTCTTTAATTTATGAAATACCTAGGGAAAAGTCAATATAGGATCAATATTGGTTCTTATAGTAGAACTAGTAGAACTTTTAATGATTAGGATTCGTTAATTGCCAACCAAAAATAAGCATTCCAAATACAAGCAGCCACGCTTGATGAGGGCTCATTGAATGCGACGCCTTTATATCGAGAAGGGTCCTTTCATAGCTGAATCTATTTACTAAGAAGTATTAAGCTTAGTGAAAGAATGACCTTTCAATGTAAATTTATTTTCTCTTTACATTGACATGTTAATAATTTTTGAAAAATTAATTCAAGTAACATCATTAATTTTAAGTTTACAAACATTAAAGCTAATAGAATAATACTATCAATGATGAAATTATTGATGGAGATTTAATTATTTTAATGGAATTAAGTTTTAAAGCATTCTAAATGGAAATTTATAATTGATGCATGATTCTGAAGGTTTAAGGTTCTTATTAACTTAAATATTTTTTATTATATTAATTATGTTAATTTATTAATATTAATGAGAACTTTCCAGTAAAAAAATTAACTATAAGGAGAAACTTTAATAGGATAAAGTCAATAATGCTATTGTAATAAGGAATTAAGATAATCATGTTGTAACTAGGTAAGATTACATTTAATCCTTTTAATCCTTTTATTTAATTTTATTATTTATTTAATAACAGATAATTCATATATACCATATAGATTACATGATTTTTTATATGAAATGTAAAAAAAAGCCAAAAAATATTCGAAAGAAAATTAGCTTTTAGTCCTGGTTTAGAAGGATTTTAGGCTTTCATTTATCTCAGAGGCCGTGTAGGTAGAATATATTCAACACGTGATGTCTGGTTGTTTTGTGTGATGATCACACTTCGATGCAGAGAACTAGAACCATAGGGTTCACAATTCTGTTACCACACATATAAGCAGCTCTATCATGTTCGTTTCATATGTGAAGTGGATGATAATTTTTTTTAATTACATTCATTTTTTATTTATTATTTTTTATAAATATATTTAATTAACAATAATTTTCTTTTTTAGACTATGGTTTTAGACTCGAACCAAGCCCAATAGAGCTTGTTGCGGAAATACATGTGCGAATTGATAACTGCTAAAAAGAGATGCATTAGCTCGTGGATAATGAGCTCTACACTTTACAATATGTTGTTTTCAATAATTTTTTAAGTTATTATTATTTTTTATTTTATTGTCTTATTTTTTTCAGGATACATATAACACCTAGTTGAAGGAAAGATACGGTGATGATATTTTGATCTATTTAGATCTCAATCCAGATATGTGGTTGAAGAAAGGATTGTCCTATAAACCTGATAGAAATTAGGTAAATAGTCTCTCTAATACTAAAGCTGGGATAATTTCCTATAACTTTTATATTTCAAGTGGTTTCAATTTTGATGTTATCAATGATGTTTTAGGCAGATAAGAGAAGATAAGGATTATCACCAAGTCAAGAGTTGGACATCCACTCATTAATTAGTCATCAAATCAATAGTTTCCAATTTCGGCCTATAAAAAGAGGCATTTGCCATGCATTCATGCATCTTGGTTTCCAGATCAAGATCATGCTCTTGTTTTCTCTCTTTGCATTTTTTGTAATGTTTATGTTTTGCATTCATTAATATCAAGTTTATGCCTTTCATTTCTTTTCATTTACTTAGTTAACTTTTATCTTATTTATGCTTTTATTTTGTTTATTTATTTTTCTTTCTTTCATTATGTCTAGCTAAGTTTATTATGTCAAGATAAAAAAGTTACACTAATGGTGTAAGAATAAGTATAGTGTAAACTCAATATGGACTGTAATGTTTGATACTAACATGTTTTGTATTTGTTATCTTGTTCACTCTTTAATACATTGCTTCTTAAATAACTAATCTTGATTTATATTGTATAACACTTGGTACAACAAATACTTGACAATCTCATAGCTCATATTGTATGGTATAACTGACACCTGAGTTATGAAAGGAACTTGATTTGTTGTTAACATAAGTTGTAATCATGAATGCTTGACGAGAGTTACAAGTATTAGCATTAATCAAATAAGATAACTAATATAATCATGTTAACAATCTATAATCTGATTGGAACCTCCTTTGTGTGTGGTTTCCAATTAAATAATAAGAGTTTATACTATACTTGTTTGACATACCATTAGTGGAACCTCTAATCTTGACATTTATCATTATCATTGTTTAATCTTTACATTAATATTTCATCTCAAAGTTCTCATCCTTTTCTTCTTCTCCTCCTCATTCTTTTTCTTTATTATTATTATTATTACTACTACTATTATTATTAGTATTACTATTATTGTTGTTGTTGTTGTATTGTTGTTATTTGTGATTTATACAATTAACCTCTCTATGGTTCGATCCCGGTGTTACCAGGTTATTTATTACTTCGACACTCCTGCATTTGATAGAAGACATCAATCTTTTAGTCGTGTTACTAGGTTGGGCTAAGCTAAGACAAATAATATACAACATATTAAGCCGAATTGTTACATTTATAATATCTCATATTGGTAGGTAAGGAGTTGGTTGCTAGCTTAATTAGTAATATTGGTTGCCAATATATTGTACTCATTTCGGGACTCATGGGCTACTAGAAATAAAATCATGACATAAAAGCTGAGTTGGGCTAAGTCAAAATAGACAATATATAACATGTTGGGTCGAGCTATTATATGCTTGGAACATACAAGAGAGATAGTGTTCTAATAGCATACAAAAAGGGCGACGTTGACACATGATTTTATTATTTGCGAGGAACCACCATCCAATCATATGGATTAGGACTAAATTAAAGAAATTGTTTATTTTTATGCTTTAAAAGTGTTTAAAAAAAATTATTTTTTGATTTTTTAATTTAAATTAATTTTTTTGGTATTTTTAAATTATTTTGATATGTTGATGTCAAAATAATTTTTTTAAAATAAAAAAATATTATTTTAATGCTTTTTAAAGTAAAAAAATATTTTAAAAAACAACCATAACTATATTTCTAAAAACCTTACACACACAAACACTTTTTATCTTTAGTTTATCCTATCACATCAACCTATTGGGCTCCTTATAGGAGATATGAATTTCAAATTAAATTAATTATGAATTGAACTAATATAACCACATCGATCTAGGAGATGATTGGTCCGATCAAAATCTAATTTGATTTGAAAAAAATTATAACAATGTTATTTTTATGCTTTTTTAATATTAAAATGACAATATTTTAGATTAATTCAGATTAATTTGAATTAATTTACTTCACTCATGACTCAAATCATGATCCTAACTAAGTTTAATAATTTTATTTTATTGAATATATGTTTTATTTAATTATATAATAACAAAAACAAATGTTAATAGGAATGACAACAAGTTATAGATAAGAAATATATTTTTTTACCTTAAAATTGTTTTTTTTGGTTTTTTATTTTTATTTTTTTACAATAAATAGAATAACTTATTGAATATAAAGAAATAGCAATTAGAAATATAGAATTTGGAAAAGCTTTAACAATTATATATTTTTTTATAAAAAAAACCTATTTTTATTATTGACATATTTCTTTTATTATTTTGACAAAAACATTTGTTTTAGTGAGAGAAATTGTTTTAAGCAAAAACTTATCATGATCATAAAATCAAGTTTCAATAAAAAATTAAAAATTAAAAATTAATCATGTTTATGCACTTATATAAAAAAAATGTGAGAATAATAAATTAAAAAAACAATTGAGTAAAGATATTTTATTCTCATTCAATTTTAATAAGCAAATTATTTAAAAAACATTTGTATATTAAGCTAATACATAATTATATGTAAATCATTATAAAAAAGTTTTAATATTCTTTATAACGATAACATGTTTTTTTTTATTATTAGCATATTTTTTTAAATAAAAGTTAGCAATAATTAAAAAAATTGTTGAAAATTTAATCATGTGAAATAAGTAGAAAAAATATATTTCTTTAATTTAATACACCTATGTATTGTGTTAACAAAAATATTTTTTTAATTAGAAAAAATGTTTTTTAAATACAAACACATCATAATCTCAAAAGCAAGTTTTAATAAAAATAAATTATTATAATAACTTCTTAATATTTTGTATATTAGTATAGGGAAAGAAAATTAATTAATGTGGAACATCATATAAAAAATCATGTTAAAAATTAGAAAAATAAAAATTTTATTTTCATTGAATATTCATTAGCAGATTTTTATTTTATTTTTTATTTGCAAATTAGGTATATAAAATTTAAAAATAAATTATTAATACTCCCATAAAAGTAACATTACTTAAGAATATGGAAAACATGAAAAAATAATTTAAATATCATATCATGTTTAACTAAAAATCTAAAAATAAATTGGAAGATAGGTGCCTGTGCTAAGGAGATTTATCAACGACCCTGACGCATGCCAACCTTCTTTATTTTGTCTGCCCTTTTATTTATTGAAAAATAAAACAAAAGAGATGACGTGTTGTCTTTAGTAGCGAACAACGTATTATCTACTGATTCACAACGTATTAGTAGCGTACAACGTATTCGATCACCATTTGCCAAGATCATGGCCATCAATGCATAAGCCTTCTATGACCCATGAAAATGGATTCCAAGAACCTGAGAATCTTGCTCGAAAGCTCAAACTTTGCAGGACGTGGATCGAGAAAGCGACGCCAGTCCTCGACAGAACCATGGCCGAGCTGTGAATGTTGAATAGTGGAGAAAGAAGCTTAAACAATACACGGACATGTCAATGGAGTCTACCTTTTGAGACTAATAAATTGCAGAACATGGAGAGAACTGTTGAAACTATCTATCATCATCTAGGCGATGCCTTAAAGGCCTCCATTCTGGGAGATCTGAGGAAACGACTGGCTGGTCTCAAGGATAAGATCCCGTCTCTCTTTTGTCTTCGATTAACCATGCGAGCAAAATCCTGATCTGCCGACGAAGCTGAACCAAGCAAAACTACATTGCAAGCTGACGATTTCAGAGCTCACAAGTGAAAAGCTAGACTTGAAGTGGAAATTCAAAAACTAATCGAGGAGAAAGAACCTGTTCTTTCTTAAATAAGAGGTGGACAGAAATAACATTACAGAGATCAACAAAGAGAGGAAATGGTTTTTGAACGAGAGAAAAGATCATATGTTATTTGGTCAATTTTTTTATTTAATATATACGGGTAATTTAGTATTGCATTATATTTGAAAATTTATGATGATACAAAAAATTGTAATTGTTCAGATTATAATGAAACAACCAAATTGTAAGATGTTAAAAGGTTTTTTTTTTAAATTACTGATGTTATTTTCACATGTAAACATTTAAATTTCAACAAACTATTTTCTGATCCCAAAACATTCATAAACCTTTTAAAAAAACATAAAATTAAACCCAATCAAAAAATATTTATTAGTCCCAATCTATTTTCACTAATAAGATAAAAAGTCAAAAACATCTAGATGACACTTATCTGGTAAAGAAGAATCCATTGATACTATTTTTTTTTAGCAAGAATATGATTATTGGAATTATTTTTGGATGATTTTTTCTCTTTTTTTTTTAATTTAAGAAACTAAAAAAAATTAATTATAACTAAAAAAATTATTGTTTCACTTTAGCATGTAATATTGTTTATTATGAGTGAATTTATTATCGATTGCATTGTAGCGCTGATACATTAGCGTCAAGACTCAGTTATTATTGAATTCTCCATTAAGATCCAAGGTTCCCATGTCCCAGGATTTTAAACATTATTATTTTAAACAATATTATTATTTATACTATAACTAATATTATTAATAAAATAATTAATAAATTTCAAAGAAAATGTTAGTGTTAATATTGAAAACATATTATTATTTATATTATAAATTTTTATGATATTTTTTTATAAAAATAAAAGGTGAGCTTGCAGTGTAGTATTATTAAACATATTAAACAATTCAAAGTATTAATATAAAAAATATTATAATTTGCGTTGTAAATATTATTATTTTTCTTATAATACAAAGTATTTATATAAGAAATATTGTTATTTTTCTTAGAATTCACATATTCATATCAACATATTATTTTTTTCTTAGAATTCAACATATTCATCTCAAATATATTATTATTTTTGTTATAATATTATCATTTTTATAATAATTCAAAGTTTTAATAAAACAATATTATTATTTGTGTTCTAAGTATACTTGGAATTAAAAATAGTATTATTTATGTTATTAATATTATTATTTTTACTATAATCAAAATTATTAATATTATTTTTATAATAATCAATATTATTAATAAAATAATTACTAAATTAGAAAAAAATTATTCTTAATATTGAAAAACAACCAAAGATTTGATTTAAAAGGTAAAATTAAAAATTACTATTACTATCATCATCATCATCATCATCATCATTATTAATAAATTTTAAAAAATTATTATTACTATCGAAGAAAAACCACATGGAGACACATGACACTTAGGCTTCTGTGTAAAATCTCGAGAAAAAAAATATAATAAGGAATAAATTAAAATGTTATTATATACATGATAAATAAAAGTAATAATTAAGAAATTAAATAGGAAAATATAAAGACATAAAGAATGTGTTTCAAATTGTAAAGAAAAGGAAAGAATAGAAGCCAATGTATAATTACAAAGAATGAGGGCCATAATACCCCGATTCATTCTTCTTTCATAGCCGACCAAAAACAAAAGAAAAAAAAGGAAATAAAGCAGATTTTCTTTTTAAAAAGAGAAGGAAAAACACCATATTACTTAGGAATACAAACCTAGAAACTTTAAATTAAGAGGATTCTGGTGTGTTATGTATGTTTTTATTACCCTTAGACTAAAATTGACCAAGAGCCAAATAAAAAGAAATGATAAGAATTCTGGTGTGTTATGTATGTTTATGTAGGAAACAAATATAGAAGAAAGCTCACTTAGGAATCACCTTTGTGAAACATCTCATAGAATTATAGCATAAGATGTTAACTTTCCAATGAAACCAACCTCACTTAATTTGGAGCTCCAGATATATATAAAAATATGAGGAAAGGTCAAACTATTGCCTTTACTAACAGATCTGATAAGAATTAACAAAACATGAGATTTAGTTGTAATAGGGGTAGAAAACTGTTTCTTCCTACCAAAATTCTTGTAACATTGAACCTTAATACCAGTAGGGGATAATCTACATTTGAATAGTAAAGTTGATGATATGCGTAATGATTTAAAACAAAGAAATGTAAAGGGTAAATGTTATTATTGTTGCCTTACTATTTACGAAATGGAAATCAATCATGGACTAATGTAGTATATTTATGAATTTAGGAGGAACAACAGGGGGAGTATAATAATAATAAGGGAATGAAAATCCAGCATCGGTGGCAGGTAGGTGTCCCACGCCTATATTCTGTTTAGTTGATAATAAATTTTGTACTTAAATTGATGCTAGAAATCATATTTGTGAATATGACTAAAGAATGGAAAGATATGGTGAAATGGACATAGATTTAAAATCTAAATTTTAGTTGTAGACTTTGAAATTTGAATTTTAGATATGAATCTATATTATGTATAAAAAAGACAAGAAAGAAAGCGACCACCTATAGAAATGAAAAGCCGACCTCGAATAAAGGCAGCTAATGATATTAACAAATATTATTAACATCGGTATGACCTTGATGAAAATATAATGAATATTGAATTTGATTAACTATTTGCATAAAAAATAGTTAATGATACTGGCAAATAATGTTGGTATCGATAACCCAAAATAACTTGATTAACTTCATAAGGAGAAAGTTAATGGTTGGCATCGGGATTATCAAAAAACATCTCCAAATGTGACGTAGAATAATTGATTAACTATTTCGGGTTATAAATAACTAAATGGCATCAATTGATTAAGTTGGTACTGGAATTGATTAATAGTTTCGGGTAAGGATGATTAATGACACTAATAAGAGTTATTAGCGCCGACAATAACTACCTCAGAATTTGAGGAAAAAAAAAGGGTAAATCAAAACAAATAATAATAATAATAATAATAATAATATGTGATAATTGAAAAGAAAACCATGAGTAGGTTATAGAAAGATAAGTTTAAGATGTAGCAAAGGATCTTCTTTTGCAGATTAACTATGATTATACCTTATCGAGTGGGTGCTTGTAGTAGTGACCTTCTATTATTTGGTTGTATTTTATTTATGTAATATAATTACTCTCTGATTTTGATGTTGTAGGTCCTTCCTATTTATACTAGGAGTAGAATTTAGGTTCTTTGATCCTTTTTTTGTATAAGTTAGGAATTTAAGGATCATCCATGTAATTTTGTTATGTAGTAAATATGTAAACTAAACATAATAGTACACTCTTTATATTATTTTATGTTTGGAATATTATTAAATGTATTAGCATATGCTTAGGGATATTATAATGTACCAGTTTATGTTTAGGAAGCTAAATTGTGTTGTGTTTATAAATAAAATTTCAACGCTTGGATAATTCTTTTAATTGCTGATTTATACATGTGATAGGAGATGGAGATTAAGATTGAAGTTTTGTCCATAGTATATTTTTGAATGAATCAAATGGTTGAATTGAACCCATTCTTGATGAGATTATCAATGAGATGTGATCATAAATGCATGCAAAGTAAATTTTCGACAACTTGGGACTTCCTGGTATAGGAGAGACTCAGCTGAAATTTCATTAGAATTTTTGGTGAACTCAATGTTAAAAAAATAATTATGCTCCATTTACCCTTTACTTGGAAGTTAAACAGATAAATGAACCTAACTATTGGGATAGTTACAGTTGGTATTAGAGCCTCTAGTTCAAGTTTCAGGGATTGAAATACTAATGTAATTTTGAAAACTTGTTGCAAGATGGCTTGTACATGACAGGAAGCAAGAGCAGACCTGTCCCCTTTGCAAGGGAGAGAGTATGACTTATTATATGAGAACAAAACCAAAAGGGATCCACTGATGGACACAGTCTCCTACCAACCTGTAACATCAACTCATTCAGAAAAGGGAGAATCGAGGGGGCATTAAGATGACCTTACCTCTCATCGAGGCAGAAGTGTTACTGCCTAGAGTAGGGGTGGCCAAGGACCAGAAGACAGGCCACCACCAGTGGCACCAACGATTACCCCAAATCCATATTCGAACCCCACTTTTTCTAGAGTAATTGGTCAAGACACTAGTAGTAATAAAAAATATTATAATTTGTATTGTCAATATTATCATTTTCTTAGAATACAAAGTATTTATTTCCTCCCTCAATGCTAGGCACACCCTATGGACACATGACGCTTGAACTTTTGCTTGTGGGGTTGCATTACTTATCAAATACGCAACGTTTGACATGCTCTGAGGGAGCCATGATCAGGCCTCAATGGGAACAGATGGCACTTACGTGATGGCTCCAGATTCAAGAGGAACAATTCGGGCGTCTGATTAGTACTCAAAAGTGCATTTTTATCATGGTTTTATATCATCATTTTGCACTTAAAGTATCATAACTCCTTAACTAAAGTACGTTTTATAATAATCTATCTAATAATATAAGATACCTTTAATTTGTGGTAAATGTCCATTTTAAATGCAGGCCTATCACATAAATAAAAGGATTGATTGATGACTTTAAGAACTTCAATTGCAAAGGCAAAGAGATGATCAAACTTAGAAAAGAGATGTCGGTGCAATCCAAACCGGAACACTGTTCGGTAATTGGGTCATATCTGGAGCTATAGATCTCCGATTTAGGCCTACTTTATATGGATGGAAAGGTAAGACATAGGCCTACAACTTTCATATG
>SRLM01000874.1:14396-245039 GCA_015708895.1 Populus ilicifolia
GCCTAACTTTGGTGTAGGCGCGGTCATGTCGAGGCCCAACTTCATGGTAGGGGTGGATGCCCCTAGACTTTTAATTATAATAAAAATAAAAATAATTATAACATAAATAATATTATTTTTAATATTAATATTTTGATTCATAATAAAAATAAAATAATTAGAAAACAAATAATATATTTTTTAAAATATTAATTATATTTTTTTTCAAATTTATTAATTATTTTATTAATAATATTAATTATAAGAAAAATAATAATATTTGTAATATTCATACAATTAATTATACTAAAAATAATAATATTTATAACATAAATAATTATATTAAGAATTTCAAGGATGATCACAACACAGAAATAATATTTTTTATATCAATACTTTAAGTTATAATAAAAATAATAATGTTTATAACACAAATTATAATATTTTTAAACAAACACTTTGAATTATTAGAGAAAAAATATTTACAACATATAGTATTATATAAACATACATGCGGTAAGGTGCAGACGTGTTTGGACCAAACTTGGAGTTGGACGCTAACTCATTCGGACCCGAGCACCATATAGCGGTGGGGCTGTCATACTTAATCATGTTTTTTACTAAGATCCAAGCGTCAGGTGATACTTAGGTTTGCCCTTAGCATTGGATATACCCAAGCACTAGGTAACGTTTGGGTTTTCCCAAGCCTCACATAGCTCCAGGGTTGTTATAACCAATCGACTTTTGTCAAAACCTAAGTGCCAGGTGGCACTGAGGTCTGCCCAACTCATTAGAGCCACCTAAGCACCAGGTGTCCTAGAGTGGGTAGCGTTATCACTAAGTGCCTGCTCCTCATAGCTTGTAGCCCCATCAAAACTTGTGTTGACCATTTTTTCCCCGGTCATCCCTTCAATACAAAATGCACCCTAGCAAAAAAGACAACCTCATCCCTTCTTTGTTGCTCTTACAACTCTTTGTGTCAAGAGTTGAGCTATCATTACACTTCTTAAATCTATAATGTTTTGTGTCTATATAAATGGTAATAGAGACACTAGACCCTTTTAGTATATTTCATAATTATAATGTGTCTAAGTATATCACAACAACAAAATAAGCATTGAAATGGAACACACTATAATGGACCTTCTTGTAGAGCAATAATAAATAAATAAATAAATAAAAAGTGAAATAGCATCTTGTTTTAGTACACTGCTACATATTGCTCCTAAAGCAATAGTAAAGGGGTATACAAAATAAAAGTGAAATAGCATTTAGAATAGTTGAGAGAGTTGTAGATCGCATATCAAAAATGTAAGTTATAAATGTTATATGTGATTTCTTTAACAAATGCGTCTATAAACAGTTTATTCTGCCATTAACTTATTGCAAAAAAAAATCACAATCACAAATAACTAATTATTCATTATTAAAATACAATTCACATAAAGAATATATAATATATTAAATTGTAAATAATAAATCTACACTAAAATTTAAAACAACATAATATTTATAAAAAATTAAACTAACTATACATCTCTCACCTTGTCCAACTGAAAGTCAATTTATTATATTCATGTATGTTTGAGGAGGACCATTATCATCCCAACTCGTGGATAAGTCTGGAACACTTGTGGACATGTTTAGAATACTCGTGGATGGGTTTGGGATGCTTATGGATAGGTTTGGGATGCTCGTGGATGAACTAACATCTCCAACACTCCTACAGTAAGTAATCTCATATTTCGGTAATGCTGCTTAAGACACTCAACCTCTCCAATCTCTTGAACTTTGCCATAATATAAATTGAGTATGATGTTAGCTGCAATGCATTTCATCTTATCAACACCTTTATGGATAGTTGTTGTTACTTTCCAAACTTCTTATACCAAGTAATTAATTTATATACATAGATTAAAAACCAATTAGTAGTTATAATCCACAATAAAATTATTTTGATATTTAATCTATATACATAGTTGTTGCTACTTTCCAAACTTTCTATACCAAGTAATTAATCTATATACATAGATTAAAAACCAATTAGTAGTCATAATCTACAATAAAATTATTTTGATATTTAATAAATATAAAACAATATTGTATACCAATTAATTTTGTCTTGTGTATCGAAGGGCATAATGCATCAGGTTGCATGGACATCTAAGAAAATGCTATTAGGTTAGTGTAATAAAATGAGACGTAATGGATATATATCATGCCATGTAGGTGTTTGTATCAATCATAAGTTGTTGCTCCTAAAAAACAAGATCTCTTCTAGCATTTTAGAGAACAAGATAGGGTATATGAATTACTAACCAATTCTCCTCGTGCTTACCTTGATGATTAACACTATGCAATTGTTCTCCAATAATCAGGTATATGCTAAGATAGTCCATATTATTGCATTACCTAATTTGGATAATGTATCTCAACAATGTTAAAGCAGTGCAAAGGGATTTATGCTATCCAAATGTCAAATCCCTCATAATATATAGGCAAAACTAAAAGTATCAAGTCCTTCATATATGACATATCAGAATATATAAAATATTTATATCAAATAATCAATTAAAAATACATAATTAACTTTAAAATAACAAAAAATTAAATACATTTGTAACATATATCTAATGTGGTTGCGGTGAGTTCAATTCATCATAATAAAATTTGTGGATATAAGCAAGATTTACTGTAAAATATTTATCCTTACACTATTTGAAAAGACAAGTCACAAAGTTAATAGTATATTTTTTACATTCAATTTATAATTTAATCTAAATTAACACTACCATCTCAAACACATAATTTTATTAATTCACAATCAACAACAACCTAAAATAATTGATAATTAAACAAAATATGATAATTATATCTAATTTACAACTTCAATTACATCTAATTAACCTAATTTCTAATTCAAGACCCTAACATTTAATGAACTCAAATTAACACTAATTAAACATAAATTACATTAAATTAATTAAAAGAAAGTATTTAACATACCTCCAGTAATGAAATGTGGGGGGTGAGGGTAACCAATAATGGCTAGTTTGACCTAAAAATTCAACACGTATGCTGATAAAAAGAGAGAGCTTGGTTGCCATGAATTTTGCTAGAAAAAAAGATGAGTGTTTTAGAAAGAGAAAGAGAATAGTGTTTTATGGCTTCTAGGGGATGTTTTTGGTGATGGTAGAGAGAGAGAGAGATCTTGGATAGTGGTGAGAGGGGAAAAATGAGGGGGAGAAAAAAGATGTTTGATCTTTAATTTAAAATAATTCATAAATGACATATGCAACTCAATTAAGTGTGCTAGTTTCCTAAATATTTTTTTTCAACTATGTTACTTTACTAATTTTTTTATTTTGTTAAAAAATAACAAAAAAAAACTCTTTGTTTTACTACTACAGATCATGCCTAAAGCAATAATAAAAAGGAATCTTATTTTAGTTTATAGTATAATGTAACTAGATAGGAGACCTTTTAATGTTATGGTTAGGCTAATTTTTTCTTAGTGTAAAAAAAAAAGATGTCTAGATAATGAAAGTGTTTCTAAAGAATTAAAAATAAATAAATTAGGACCTGAGCTATTGATTCAAATAGATTTAATAAGCTCTATTAATTTAATAATATAATTATATATATATATAAAAAGCTAATGGCAATAAAAAAATTGACTAATTTAAAAAAATAAAGGCTTATTATTATTATAAAAAATATTCTCAAAATATTCTCAAAATATCTCACAAATCTAATTTAATAACAAAACAAAAATTCTCAGTTAATAACAAAACAAAAATTAAATGAGAAAAAGATAATCTTAGAAAAAATAAAATAAAATAGAAGCTCAATTACTAGCAAATCAAATAGACTTGACTCAAATTGCAAAAGAACTAAAAAACTTGATTTGAGTTAGCATGTCAAATTCAAGACCTAGTTGTAAGGGTGTTACAATCATACAAAAAAGATTGAATAAAATAATTGAGGTTAATTCTTAAGCAAAACAAATAGAAAAAGGCAAAATAGAGAAATATTGATAAAAAAAAGTTTTTAAAAAATCCAAGTTAACTCAACTTACTCACAACCTGAAATATGAGAATAAGATAACCCATTAAAAGGATGAAACCAAAAAAAAAAAATAAAAAAAGACCAAAGTCAAATATAGCTAATTTTTTAAACCTATAACTTAAATCATAAGATTAGATAATGTAGTCAGGCTTATATAAATAAAAGGTTTGGAGTATTCAAGAGATAATTTTGACATAACTAGATGGAGATTGAACCAAATAGATTATATGAATGGCTTAACATCTGCTTTTATGGACCATTAAGACATGTTTATTTCTACAAAGAGATTTGGTCGCTCTATATCTAATGAGCACCTTAAAACAAAGGTAACAGGAAATCCGACTGTTAGCTTACACTTAAATTTTTTTTGGTGATTCTATATGTATTATTTTTTATAAAAAGACGTCATGTCATTTATCAAACCATTGGATCTCATTAGGTTATAAGTTGTTGTTAGGGATATTTTTTTTTAATTTATTGTTTTAATTTGGATTTTGTTTGAATTTCTCCTACATTTTTGAATTCCTATTTGTTTCCAATATAATTTTTTTGGTCAAATTAGAGGTATTTGTAAATCTTATAAGAATGCAATCACCATATACTTATTTTGTAAAAAGTAAAATTGTGAATTTAGACTTCATATCTACAATCTTTTCTAATCATTATTTTTTTTTAATATTTTTTATATTATTGCTATCCTGTTAATTTGCACTAGTATCAAATGATATCAAAACCTAACAATCTCAAATTATTTACTTGTTGTGTATTGTAATTTTATATAAATTTATTGCTTGTTGTGTGCTACTACAAACATGATTAAAGAGATTGCAGAGCAAAATGTATTTAATAAAGGGATGATCAGAGGAATGTTAAAAACCATAACCAATATTAAAAATCAAATAAATGATAAGATGATAAGAGGATATATTTTTAATTAAAAAATATTTTTTAAAACCATGAATCGGTTACCAAATACACACTAAAAGATTATTTAATATTAATGTTGCTTTGACCTTTTGCCCAACAATGGAGAAAAAATAATATGGTTAAAAAATAAGTTATTGCTTCTTTCACTAGGCTCCACGTATAATTGCATTTTAAATATTAATTTTATAGAAACTAAAATAACATGTTTTCTATTCATGTACATCTACTTTTTATTTATTTAATATATAAAAACTTATCTTACAAATCAATTTTATCTAATCATATATAAAAATCTATTTTTCTTAATATTACAAATGTTTTTTGTTTTTTATTTTTTTAAAACCAATACCACGATACAGAACACATTGTAACTCCTGCTTCACACGGCAATAAAAATACATCAATTTTTTGTATCCCAAGACTGGGTCATCATTCTCAAATTCCTTTTGAATCTGTCTCATAATTTGATTTGTACTCCAGTTCAGATAAAGCCCGGATTTCTACTCTTGAAGTTTTTATCCTCTTGACTTTTCCATGAAATCTGAGTAATATTTACGTTTCTTTGCTTCTCTTTAGTTGTATCGCATGCATTGTGGAGAGAGATCTGTCTCATTTCAGTTTGGAATTGGATCTCCATTAACTACCAAACTCGCTGACGAATATTAGATCGATCTTGGAAATCGAAAGTGATAATGGACAACGGAGATATTGAAGGTGGTGGTGGTTTAGAAGACGAATTCCACATCAACCAGAGTGGTCGCAAATACAGGCCTGTGGTGGCTCACGATCCCGCCGTCCTTGAGATGTCTTCCATTTCTCCCGGATCCTCCTCCTCCAATCACCAATCTAACCTCAAGTAAAAAAAATAAAATAAAAAAAATGAAATCTCTTGTTTATTATTAATTACTTTAAACAAATCATTATCGAAATCCCTCTGTTGTTCACTGGCAGGAAAATAATAGCAGGAGGTTCCACCCAAGCAAAAACAAGCACGAATACTGATGGTGTGAATGATAATAGTAAAAATGGGTCAGAGAGGGAGCACAAGTTGGAATTGTTTGGTTTTGATTCCCTTGTCAATATTCTTGGTCTTAAGAGGTACCATACCATATCTAACTACTTCATTCTTTTTAAGATCTATTGCGTAGTCATCTTGTGTTTTTATTGTTTACTTGCTGCTGCTACTTTTTTTTTCCCAGTATGACAGGGGAGCAAGTTGCCGCACCGTCTAGTCCCAGGGACGGTGAAGATGGTTCTACCTCTTTTGATCGAGATCGCCCAAGGGTACATGCTACCTGCTTTTTATTACCAATTTCTTGAATTGCGTTGCCTTGCAGGTGGACAACAACTATTAAGTTATATGTTCCTCTTTAACTGCTTCATTTTCTGCTCATGTATCATGCAGCCCCATGACCTTAAACTGGGAACAATGATGGGTGTTTTCATCCCATGCTTGCAAAACATACTTGGAATTATCTACTACATTCGATTTTCTTGGTAACTCTCTTGCTCGATGCTGTCTTTCAGCTTTCTTTATCTTGTTTTAGTGTGATTTATTGTAGGGCCTGTGCAGATGAACATCACCTTCTGTCTTGATTTTAATTGTTAGCAATGAAGTTTTGAAATTTCAAGGAGAAATCTAGCTGAAACTTCTGCTGAATATTTCTGAATTTCACAAAGTTCTGTAATTATCTGCCCTCTCTTTCATATATTAGGTGCATCATTCAAGTTTCCTTTAGAAATATGCTTGGAATTGCCTTTTAATATATGCAATTCATCATTTAACCAATGTCACATTTTTTATAAAGTTTGTCCATCTATTAAACATGCTAATAATGCTATTATAAAGTAGTGGTAACAAATTAAGAGCTCTGAAATGCTTTCATTTTATGATATACCCCCCTCTTTTTCCTTCTTCTTTATAAGCTGTGGCCTAACTGTCAATTGAATAAAGGCCCATGACGTCTGCTTATGAATGTGGTGCTGATTGTAAGGTTCAATGTACCCACGCCATGGACATTCATAATGCTATTACAAAGTACTGGTAACAAATTAAGAGCTCTGAAATGCTCTCATTTTATGATATACCCCCCCCTTTTCCTTCTTCTTTGGAAGCTGTGGTCTAACTGTCAATTGAATAAAGGCCTATGACGTCTGCTCATGAATGTGGTGCTGATTGTAAGGTTCAATGTACCCACGTCATGGACATTTATAAGTTGTGTGTTGTATTTAGATTTTTAAAGGTTTTTATGGTTTGTAATCAAGCTTGAGTTTAACATTGAGATCAAGGAAAATAAATTGGCATTCAGGTTTGGTTTATTAAGGGCTGGTCATTAATATTATCAGTGGTTTTTAAAGCCTCAAAGCTTCTTCTTCTTCTTTTTAAATCTATTAATTATTTCTAAATATATAAACTGTGACTTTTTTTTTTTTTGGGGGGGGGGGTGTCCGTGTTAAGAGACCTAAGCTCACAACTTTGTATAAAATTTAAACATCCAGAATGTTCAGTATTGAAATTGGCTTGATGCTTGTAAAGGTTTGGCCATAAGATTGGGAAAGGCTTGATAAGAGACCACAATTATCTGGTATTTGAATGGGGTTATTTAGCCAAATGAGAAGAATTTTTGTTCTTTCTTCCTTTTCTGTTTCTCTTTTCTTAGGAACACCTGTGATATATGGAAGAAATTGCTGGTATTGCTTCCATGAAATGATTTAACTTGATCTATTTAGTACTGACTGGATGTTGAGGATGCACTTTTAGTTTCATGCCTTGGTGTTCTTAACCATAAAGTAGTGTTTGATTCTCTCTGTTCTTGCAAAAATGGCAGGATTGTTGGTATGGCTGGCATAGGTGAATCTCTAGTGCTGGTAGCTTTTTGTGGATTGTGTACTTTCCTAACAGGAATTTCACTGAGCGCTATTGCAACTAATGGTGCTATGAAGGTACATACAACAGTATTAAATCTCTTCTCACTTATGTTTTGAACAAAGTATTGATGGAGTCTAGTATTTACAAGACTATTTTTACAGCCTTTTCTAACACCAGCTTAATTGCTTGCAAAATGTTACACAATCTTTTTTTGAATGAGAATATGGGATATGTTTACTATGATTATTCTTTAGCTCTGACTTTGAGCGTTTGATGGACATTGGTGAAAGATGATTAATAAATTAGTTCTTGTCAGTTATTATTTTTGAATAAATTTGGTTCTCACTAAAAGAGGGAACTTGTTTTAATTGATATTTTTGGTCCTGCCGTGCTTTCACCATTTTGTTTTACCTTTTTGGCAGTACTATTATATCCACTAGATATTGGTATGACTATCCTAAATGTGCTTCCTCCTCAGAGGTTGATATAAGTTGTCTAATACTTGTTTGGACCAGAGAAGCATGGTATTATTGTGATTTTTAATTTATTTGGTTCATTTGAGGATTATTTCTGGACAATTTAGTTATGATTTAGTGAGAACTAAATATAAGTTTGCTCTTAGATACACATGCAAGGATATTTAATGTGTGGAACTAGGGGTGTTAAGAAGAATTGATGAGTCAACAAACCATGTTTTATTTAGTGTGCTGTTTATACTCTGTGATTAGTGGGTAGTTGAATCAAATTGATATAAATGGTAGGTAATCGACCCCTTGGTTATTTCCCATAATTTCTTGTTATTCTCCAGTATTCCTTTTTGTTAGACATTCTCATATAGAATTATGTAAAAAGCACAAAAATTAATATTATATATCATGTATTCTTTCCATCCCAAAGTTTCAGTTGCTTTTGACTTTCATCTAGATTAAGAATGAGCAATTCATTAGATGCCATGTCATGTATTCTCACATCATTTCTTTTACCCTTTTATTATATTTTAGAATCAAATACTCATAAACTTAATGGGATTGGGCTAATAGTGATAGGTTTGATATACAAACTAGTTAAACAAGGTTCAAGTTTTTTGAACAATAGAATAAAAGTTTTTTTTTTGTTTTTTAACAAACACACACACATAGGTAAACCATAATTTTCTAAGAACCAAATTTTTTGAATCTCACAATATTATTGCTGAGATAAAGAGTACAATAACTCTTAAAATTTTCATTAAAATTCCTGAGGCATTTACTCCCAAAATTCTTATGGATTATATATGAAACTCTTATTTAAATATAGGTTAATAAGGTAGAAAATAGTTAGATTAAAAGAATTAAAACAGGTTTCAATTAGGGGTACAATAGGACAATCAAATAGTTAATACCTTGAATTTTTCACAATGGACAACAATTTTAGCCATCCCAAAATGGAATTGAACAAACACTTTGTAGTGGAGGGAGGACATGGATAGATTAATTGGTAAGTAACAATAAAACTATCAATGCTATTTTATTTGGTTCAATAGGTTTGTGAAAGTATTGAATCAAAGTTTCATTTTGAATTGAAAATTCAGTTTGGTGCAAGATATAAGGTCCTAGTTCAAGTAATCAAACAATGAACAACACTTGTGTGGAACACTTTATGCTGATCAAAGTTGTTAGAATAACATTCGAGATATAAATAACATGTAGTTTTAAGTTAAATGATACATTCATAACTTAGCTAGTTTGTTCAAGAGATAGGTATAACTAAGAAGGGGAAGAATACAAAGAACTATCTTGTGACTTTGTCAATTTGTGCTTCAATGACTAAGCTTTAAATTTTGATACTTCAAAGGCATGTGGTTTCCCTTCCTTAGCATTTGCTTGATCCAATTGCATTATAATTCCTCAAACTTTTTATTTTTTATTTTTATGTCATTGAGTTGTAAGCCTTTGATTTTTAGGATGGACCAAATTTATGTTATGATATATCTTTGTTCAACTGACGTAATCCTTGGCTCTTGTGTCTTTAAGGTGTGGAAAATGGATTCGATCTAATAATCTTATTCAATGTGGTGTCGTTGAACGAAAACACTGAACTTAAAAATGTAGTGGTTTTTAATCCATATGTGTTGTGTTTTTATCATAGTTGTCATATTTGACCCGGACATTGACCTGGAAAAAGGCTTAGGTCATCTGGTCAAACCCAAAGTCATTAGGCTAACTTGGGTTAGCTTTTTTTTTTAAAAAAAAATAATGTTTTTTCTTGAAAAAAAATCATTGGTATTATTTGGCTTGGTTTTGCCAAATCAACTAGGTCACAAGTCAAACTGCATGGTCGAACTGAGTTTAATAACTATAGTTTCCATTGGTCTTGTATGGTTTTGTTTTATGTAATGATAAAAAGTAGTGTATTTCTTGTTTTATTTATGTATACTCTGTTTTTTTTTTTATTTTAATGTTTCAATAGATGATCATGATATGTACATAAAATACCGGTGACATTTTCATGTGTAAGAGGTGTTTGGTAGAGCATTTGAAAACATCATAGACAATTGTTAGAAATTAGAGGTTTAGGATTAATTAGAAAAAGTACAACCACAAAAGTTGCAGGGCTAATAATACAATTATCTCTTCGATTTAAATAATGATTCAAAGGCAAGTGTTAGTGAAGAAAAGCACGAGCTTAGTGGCCAAATTTAAAATTGAAAATCAGTCACTAAGTGCAAATGGGCCTAACAAAAGGGTACATTTTTGCATTTACGTAGATTAAGAATTATGCAAAAAGTTCAAGAATTATGGTACTATGTTGGATCACTGTTGTTAAAACCGTGGCATAGGCACATTTTAAAAGCATTACTTAGGCATATTTGAGGCTTATGGCAGGAACGCTAAAGCCAATGCTTTTATTCAACTTGGTAAAGATCCAAAGGCTTAAAGCCATGCCTCAAAAGGAAAAAATCTTCTTTTTTTCTTTTCCGGGAAAAGGTTTCCTTTCAAAATATATCTTAAACTATTTATCCACTCTCTCTCTCCCCTCTCTATCTACCATATTTTTTCCTCGGGTGAGGTCTATGGCCATTTTTTTCCCTTTGCTATACCATTTGAGCTAATACACTAAATAAAATATTGCTGTACTTTTATACCCTCATTATTTCTTAGATATCTTTCCAAGCAACTTATCATGCATTCTGCTAAAAAAAATACATGCCTTTCTCCCAATCTCAGACCTGCACCTTCATGTAGGCTCCAAGAGCTCTTGATGCATTGGTGCACTTAGCACTCTTAACAACTGATGCAGGGCAACTTTGGCATTATGTCCTGCAAAGGGTTGGTGAATTAGGGTTTGATAAATGTGGATTTGGGGTTGATTAGGGATTGTTTTACAAGAATTAGGATTTGAACTGAGGCTGTAAATATTACCTGAGGCACTATAGCTATAAGAAAGAGAAGAAGAAAATAGCATAAGAAAAAAGAGAAGAACACTAAAGGCTGCAGCCCTCAAGCAAAACCAAAATACTCACGATCGTGTTATCAACATTCTTCCCATTACACTGAATATATGCTACTTTTATATGCACCAAAGCGCTAATAGTTCTGAGTTAAATAGTAAATAGAAAACCAAAAAAGAAAAGGAAATCACACTTAATAAAGAACTAATTATTATTCTAATATCCTACTAGAACAATATTCCTAAATATTATTAATACATTTTTAAAATAGAACTCTTCAATGGACTAGTGTTACAAGAAAATCTAAAATATTTGGGTTTTGAAGTTGAATGAAAACAAATTCTAAGCTTTTCTCTTGTTGATTGCATGAACAAAACTTCTTGAGGTACAGTTTATTAAGCTTGTTGTTTGCATTTAATTTGAGTGTGCTTAAATTACATGCTTGTTTCTTATCACAGGCGGACATTTGTTTGTTTCTCTAATTCTTAATTCTTTCAGAAGTCTATGATAGGTGTTTTTATGATTGGGAAAAGCAATAACTAATAACCATTTTAACCTGTAACCTAATTAATCGTTTAAATTATTTTATGATTATTTGTGTTATTGCCATCCTGATTCTGGAGTAAGAAATTAAGCTATCTTCCATGGAATAGCAATTCTTGATTCTGAATTTTTTTTGTGTATGGTGATCTGCGCTTGTATTGTGTAATGCCGTGTTTGCACTTGTGAAGGAGTCTTTGATGCATGAAGTGGTGTGTTGTGTGTCTTTTTCTTTAATTGCTCACCTATATTCACTAAGATTGATGACTGCAATTGATTTTTTCTCATATTCAGTGTCTTATAGTTATCTTCTGATGAGAAGTTCAATTTTGCAATTCACTTGTTGTCTGAATGTAACATATAGGGTGGGGGGCCATATTACCTCATTGGTCGTGCCCTTGGTCCAGAGATTGGAGTGAGTATTGGATTATGTTTTTTCCTTGGGAATGCAGTTGCTGGAGCTCTGTGAGTAAATCTTGTCTTTTTTCTGATGCCACCATGATATATATGGTTCATTCCCTTGACCTCAGGTCTTAGGAGTTGAGGCTCCTATTAGTTTTTAGCTTTGTAGCCTTATTGATGTATGCTAGTATTTGTGTAACTTTTCATTTGCCCTTTGTCATTTGTTTTAGTTATGTACTAGGAGCTGTTGAAACCTTTTTAAAAGCCGTGCCTGCTGCTGGGATATTCAAAGGTAAAGATTCAGAATTTTCTCCTGGTATTATATATACTTGGTGGTTGGTAGCAATAGTCTAACCATAATCATCACAAGATTTCAAAATGATTAATTGAACACTGCTAATGTATATCGTTGGCTGTTCATGTTTTCCCTGTAGAGACTATAACAAAAGTTAATGGCACAGACATTCCGCATCCCATACAAAGTCCAAGTTCACATGACCTCCAAATTTATGGAATTGTTGTGACAATCATCCTATGCTTTATTGTGTTTGGTGGAGTGAAGATGATCAATCGAGTTGCACCTGCTTTCCTCATTCCTGTTCTATTCTCACTGTTCTGCATATTTATTGGGATATTTTTGACGAAGAAGGATTACCCTGCTGGTGAGTGTTTAGTTTTATATAGATCCTCCTCCTCCTCCTTCTTTTTCAGAACATGGTCTCTCTCTCTCTGCAATGTTGTCCTATCACTTGTTATCGCCACTTGGGGTGATGTTATGAGCACTTAAACCTGATAGAAGTCTGGCACTGGAATGGTGTATTTTAGTAGACGTTCCAAAATCCTTGACACTGCCCTTTGTACTGAATTTAATGTTGATGATTACATACTTGGTGTTTTTTTAGATGACACATTTATCTGTTATAACTTTGGAATAAAATAACTATATATGGTAGTTTTTTTTTTCAATTCACGGCTGTCTTTTCAATTCTAATTTTGATATATATTTGGCCCATTGAAACCCAAAATCAAACCTTGGTATTATTAGAATCAGAAGACCTGCCATATACATGATTTTTACCAAAATTGGTTTGAGTTTTGAATTGAACTGTCAACGACAAACCTAACAAGAAACTAAATTGGCCCGGGCAGACAGGCCAATGAACCACTCAAACTAGTGAACTATTGTTTTCCAAGCATTTTCAACTTAGCAATAATTCTGTGTTTATGTTCTTAATAATTTGTGAAAGTGAATTTGACAATATAATATGTGATGTTTAAATGTGTATATGACCTCAGTTAGTAATAGAGGTGACAAATAAGCGGGTATGAGTTAGATCAAAATGGGTATGGGTAATGTTTTACCCATTGCCATTTAATGACCCATCTATTCTTAAGATGGGTACCCACACACACTTAAACTCACCTGAGCTTACCTTACCTTACCTGTCAACCCTTTTAAATTGTTTAATCAAGTTTACTCTCTTATATTCAAGGACTTAATTATAATAAAAAATATAGGACTAAATTGTATTTAGTATAGATTATGAGGACAAAAACTTCCAAATAAGGTCTTGTTAAAAAAATGAAATACATAAGAATATAAAAAAAAATCATTGAATAAATGAACATTAACGAAAATTTCATTCTCTCACAATGCTTTGAGCTATGTCTTTGAATGGGTCGCATGGTTAACCCTCACCGAACCCTGCCCAACCCATTTAGCTTAGGGTCTTTATGGGTCAGTCCATTAGTGACCCATTTAAATTATTTACTGACCCTTTTATGACCCATACCCCTTTAAAATATATAGATGCAGGTTGGTTAATGGGTATGGTTGGCTTTTTCCACCCTGGTTAGTAATTATGGAAAACATATTAATAGTTCTACCAGTACTTATGTGTTTTAACAGATTCACCAGTTCAAATAGTGACTTGATATCTTGACAGCTTCACTATCTAACCACTTTTGATAACAATGAATCGTGGTCCTCAAAATTGTGTTTTGACATTAAAACTTTCCTTAGAATTATCTACAAATAATGGAAAGCACTTGATGATTATTGAAAGCGATGGCATGAGATTGGGTTATAGAATTTACATGCATCTCTCATAAGTAGGAAATTGAATGCTTTAGTTATCAGCTCTATGACTACCATAATGTATTTTTCATAATGTTTTGCTGGGATGTTCCACAGCTTTTAGTTGTCCGTCTATCTTTTGGATGTATTTTTTGTGTTTTCAAGGGAGGAATGAATTTTGTCTTGCCCAAAGGGGATTTACTGTGTCTGTAAAGTGGAAAGCATTTCTTATTTGTTCAGTTGTGCATCTTAATTATCAATCTAGAGGGCTTTGTATGGTATTGATTAACTCACTTAGAATGTTTCCATTAACCATCCTATTGGATCTTTCTTAAGATGACTCCTACCATGGGGTTTACCTATGTCCGCAAACATGAGGAGGCGGCCATTTTCATATCTTTGTTTCTCGTATAGGGTGTTTTGCAACGAATCTTTTATATAATGGATGGTGCTGCATTGTCAAAGAGTTGGAGATTTCTATAGTGTTTATTGAGCCTTCTTCATATACATACATGCATACATACATACATACATACATATATGTGTGTGTGTGTGTGTATTGCTTAGATACATTTAGTCGATGAATAAATTTTCATACTGACTAACAAAATTGTTTGAACTTGCATGATGAATGTTAGTAGTGGTTTAGTTTTATAGGTTGGTGGCGTTAGATCTCTTTGGAACTTGATTATCCACTTGCATCTCTGCATAAAACATGGTGTAGCCAAGTTATGTTGCAGATTAAAGCTATCAAGGCATGCAGTTTCTTTGATTGGCAACTCAGGATTCACTTTTAATCTTAACCTATATGCTAATCATGGGAAATTTTAGTTGTACATGTGGCATGATGTTTTTATGGTCTTGCTTTCATTCTTGTTCCTTGTTCTTTCTTATTGTTTGGTGGAGGAATAAAACCAATTGCTTCACTTTCCATGATTATAACAGATGGAATCACAGGCTTGAGTTTGGAAAGTTTTAAAGAAAACTGGAGTTCTGATTATCAATTTACTAACAATGCTGGAATACCTGATCCTGAAGGAAAGGTCTACTGGAATTTCAAGTAAGCCAGGACAAGAATTTTCAATCTCATTAATATTTGTTTCTTGTCAAAGTTAAAAACATAAATGGATCTGATTGCAATATTATTAAGTGATATATTTCCCTTTTTATTGTCATGCATATCTCTGGGCACTTGCAACTGAATTTGAACGGATGATTTTTTCTTGTACTTTGTTTGGATAGAGATATGCATGTTCCTTGTACAGTTCAAGGAAAATAGATAGAAAACCAAATTTGGAGCTCTATAACCATGGAGAAGAAGCTGGTATAATCAGTTTTTCTACTTTACACTTGGTTTTTTTCCCATGTTCAAGTAACCAAACACAAAGAGCATGCCATCACTAGAAAAAGAGTAACGAACAACGTCTAATGGTCCAGAAGTTGCCAATTAACAGATCATATTTTGTCTAGTTTGTATCATCTTAGTTGCTGTAGATAATGGATTTGAAAGGTCCTGGAATTAACTTTGAGCTTGATACACTTTGCTTTTCTGCCACACCCTCCAAGTTAAACCCACCATTCTCTTTTTAATTACCATCATTGGAACCACTGGACATTATACAATCATGTATAGCTTTGAAGCATTTTGACTAATTTTCTTCCTAATTGGTGTTGACTGAAATTGGATTTTTCATAGTTTTCATGTTTCTGTTAGATAATACTTTATCTAGATCTCAGTTTCTTGCTGAGAACACTTCTATTTCCTACAAAGTGTCCCTTTAAAGCATGTAATTGCATTTTCTTGAAATAAGGGGTGAGATGAAATCTTTTTTATGCTTTTTCTATTTTTTTCCCTTACTTCTTTCAGTGCATTGGTTGGCCTATTTTTCCCTGCTGTAACGGGAATTATGGCAGGCTCTAATAGATCAGCATCACTTAAAGACACGCAGCGTTCAATTCCCATTGGTACACTGGCTGCAACTCTTACAACTACCGTTCTATATTTAGTTTCTGTGTTATTCTTTGGAGCACTTGCAACTAGAGAGAAACTCTTGACAGACAGGTATCTATCTGCATGGCCTTCTAAAAAAGTTGCCTTCATACTTGTTGCAACATGTTACATTTTTTTTCTTCAACTATGGAATGAAATCTCTCAATATTTGCTGGAAACTGTGTATCACAAACTTCCTTTTTCTCTAGCACCTAACCATATCCATCCTGTAGACAAGTGATAGGACATATACAAGGCCACCTATATGGTATATACTAGTACTAATAGCTGGCAAAGCATATCTGCAGAAATATATCATCACTTAACTGTCTACTGGAGTAGCCTTGTAGTTTCTGTTTATTATATGATTGACTTGCAGAGTGTTCTTCATTCATATGATGGGTTTTCTGACAGGATTGTAGGCTGTGTTCTCTTTTTCTATTTTCTTTAGAGGCTTCCACCTTTAGCCAGCTTGGATTGTATCTTTATGCTTTGACTCAGGATTTATATTTTTTATGTGTTACATGCAATAAATGCTTCTACTAAATGCTCTTAACGATTTGTTTGATTTCTAAAGTGTTGCTAATCGTATTTTAGTTTTAACTGTTTAGGTTTGATGCATTAAATATAGAAAGTGTTTCTAGTCCTATTTTAGTTCTAAGCCTTTTATCACTAGTACATACTGATTATTGGATTGTTCAAATAGTATTACTGTAGCATTAATCTATGCTTAAAAAACTTTACTCATTTATAGAGTTGGGGCTGTTGTGAAAATTTAGAGAAAGATGTTGTTACCAATGTCTTAATGCAGATTATCTTTCATTATAATCCATTTTTTTCCCATACTTATATGATTAATAAAAATTGTAAAAATTGCTCAAAATTAATGATTTTATGAAAAAAAGAGTTCATTTTTATAATTAAAGATTTTATGAATTTTGAATCATAATGATTCATGAATTATGTTTTGTCATGCTATAAAAAAGAGAAAGATATGATGTGAGAATGCATTGTTATGGTTTGGATCTTTCATTATAATCCATTTTTTCCCATACTTGTATGATTAATAAAAATTGTAAATATTTTTCGAAATTAAATTAATGATTTTATGAAAAAAAAAGAGTTCATTTCTATAATTAAAGATTTTACGAATTTTGAATCATACTGATTCATGGATTATGTTTTGTCATGCTATAAAAAAAAGAAAGATATGATGTGAGAATGCATTCTCATGGTTTGGAAATTCCTCAATGCCTTCAAAATGGCTAAGTAGCCTTTGTCTTCAATTGCGCTATTAGCAAGTCACTGTTGGTTCTTCTTTTACACTTTCATAGCATCAATATATATCCATGCATGTAGAACTTGTAATACCTTTAAATTCATTCAGTGATGCTTTCATCCCAGTTCTTTACTGCCTCCCTTTTGCTTTGAATAAAGATTATGCATCATGGTCTAAGCACACAATTGGGTGAAAATCTGGAATTAGATTGTGCTGATTCGAAATACGGTGGTGTTTTTCATAGCAGTCCAAGGAGTTGGTTTGGACATGCTCCATTTGCCCTTCTCGCTGACGAATATGTGTAGCTAATGTACTGGTTCAAGTTGTAGAATTTGGAGGACTACATCAAAACCCTCTACTATACTTCTGAACTGTACTTTTTATGCAGGCTACTAACAGCTACAATTGCCTGGCCTTTCCCTGCCATCATCTACATTGGTATCATTCTTTCAACCTTGGGTGCTGCTCTTCAAAGCATGACAGGAGCCCCGCGCTTGCTTGCAGCCATAGCCAATGATGACATTCTGCCTATTCTTAACTATTTCAAAGTTGCAGATGGACAGGAGCCTTACATTGCTACTCTCTTTACTGCATTTCTCTGTGTTGGGTGTGTCATTATTGGGAATTTAGATCTTGTCACACCAACTGTAACTATGTTTTTGCTTTTGTGTTATATGGGCGTGAACTTGTCTTGCTTCCTCCTGGATCTTCTAGATGCTCCCAGCTGGCGACCACGGTGGAACTTTCACCATTGGAGCCTTTCTCTTCTTGGAGCATCACTTTGCATAGGTATGCCTCTTACTTTTCCCTTTCAAGAAAATAATCATATATATATATATATATATATAAGGCAAATACTGGCCTTAGCAATGTAGGACTTTGGTGTTGCTACACCTTATAGCTTCTCTTTTATGAGTTTTTAGTAGTGTCCTGAAAGAACAAATATACAGTAATAAGCCTGACATTAACCCACTTATTGGATGCTTGTGGAAATGTGATATCCTTTCCAATAGGTGAAAAATGCAGAGAGTTCTTTTACAATCTTTTGGCTTTGTTTGTTAAAAAGCTGAAATGCTGTCAGAATTAAATTCAATTAATTTTCTGGAATGTCATGCTAATCAGTGTAGTGTGTGAGGTTACTGCCCATGTGTATTAAAAATGGATTGCTTTAGGTGTATGCGCATATAAATGAACCTCAACCGATCCATGTTTTTGGCTGGCTTTGTCAAAATCGTGAATGCTTTGGGCAGGGACTGAACTAAGTTGATTGATGGGGAGGCCATGGCACCCCCAATCTTTGAAAAGATTTACCTTTCAGTCCTAAAAATTTGAAAATGTTTAATTATACCCTTCAATTTTACATTTTTTGCACCCCCAAAAATCAATTATTTTCTTAACCCCCAATACTAAATTGCTAGCTCTGTCCCTAGCTTTGGGGGCGCTAAATTAAGTGAGATATGCTGGAATATTTTGCTACTCATTATAGTGTGCGGTTGTCATGCCCATGCCTATAAATAGTTGATTATTTTAATACACATATATGAATGAACACTTGAAACTCAACCCGAAATTGATGGAGGTGCTATGATTATTCTTAAAGAACTCTCCTTGTTGGAAACTAAGTGGTCCTTCATCAAGTAACAATCATTTTGGTCTAAGTACCCTGTTTAGGAGTGTGGCAGCTTTCTTTTTTAGATGCTTTTCTAAAGTATGTTTATCTTGAAAAAACATCAAATTGATGCTATGCTTTAGTGTTTTTCAGTAATTTTGATTTGTTGATTTCAAAATTAAAAATAAAAAATCTGAGAAAAATCATTTTAATACATTTTCAAATGAAAAGCACCCTCCACCACGATATCAAACATGCATAAATGTCTGTGGTGGATTTCTTCATTTGGACTTCAGTTTTTTGAATCATGGATTATTCTATAAGTAGGAGCAAAATTGTATTTTGCATAGTCATGTAAAACATGAGTATTTTGGTTATTTTGATATTTGGTAAAAGGTCTAGGAATTAGTGTGTTAGTCTGTAATTGTTTATTCCTATTTAGTTGCTTTCCTCGTCAAGTTGGGATTAGTTATGCCAAGTTTATTTTCATTTTCCTATTTTCTAGCCTTAGTTTAGCTAGGAATTCTAAGCAAACACCCCTAGGGGAAAGATCATCATGATGTACTATAACTGTGGTTCAGACTAGTTTGGTGTCCATGAACTAATTTTGCATGCCTAATTTCTGCTCAGGCGGGTGGTTTCATACATTCAATATCATTAGTATATGCATGCATGCATGCTTGCAAGTTGTTTGTGTTTGTTTCAGGATCTTACCTTCTGTCTTTGATTTGCTGCAGTCATCATGTTCTTGATTTCTTGGTCATTCACTGTTGTGTCTCTGGCACTAGCAAGCCTCATTTATTATTATGTCAGCATTAAAGGAAAGGCTGGGGACTGGGGTGATGGCTTCAAGAGTGCATATTTTCAACTAGCTCTCCGCAGTCTTCGATCACTGGGAGGTATATTTCTGTACTAAATTCACTATAATACAACTTTTAGAGTTTTTGAGTTGTTGCACCTTACTGGTGAATATTGAAAGCATTGTGTGCCGTGTGGTTGGTGGCCTCTTATGGCAATTTGCAATGAACAGTGGTACTGCTTCTAGGAAACATCTTGCATCCAAGGAGTTCATTTAATATGTTTTTAGCTGGCTCCACTTCTCTTGTATTTCTTCTCATTACCTGTTTTCCTAGTTGTGTGCATGCATGCATGCCTTGTCATTGTGAGTGACATTTATCACCATTATTAACAGCTAACCAAGTGCACCCAAAGAATTGGTATCCAATCCCCCTTGTATTCTGCCGACCATGGGGAAAGCTGCCAGAAAATGTTCCTTGCCATCCCAAACTTGCTGACTTTGCAAACTGCATGAAGAAGAAAGGCCGTGGGATGTCCATATTTGTCTCGATATTAGATGGAGACTACCATGAGCATGCTGAAGATGCTAAGGCAGCTTGTAAGCAACTAAGTGCCTACATTGATTACAAGCGTTGTGAAGGTGTCGCAGAGATAGTTGTAGCCCCCAATATGTCTGAAGGTTTTCGTGGAATTGTCCAGACTATGGGCCTTGGCAACCTGAAGCCCAACATTGTGGTGATGCGGTATCCTGAAATCTGGCGTCGTGAAAATCTAAAAGAAATACCAGCCACCTTTGTTGGAATAATCAATGACTGCATTGTTGCAAACAAAGCAGTTGTTATTGTCAAGGGTCTTGATGAGTGGCCCAACGAGTATCAAATGCAGTATGGAACCATTGACTTGTATTGGATTGTGAGAGATGGTGGTCTAATGCTGCTTCTTTCCCAGCTCCTTCGTACAAAGAAGAGTTTTGAGAATTGTAAGATACAGGTCTTCTGCATTGCAGAGGAGGATTCAGATGCAGAAGAACTCAAAGCTGATGTGAAGAAGTTTCTATATGATCTTCGGATGCAGGCTGAAGTGATTGTAATATCTATGAAATCCTGGGATGCACAAATAGAGGGTGGATCTCAACAAGATGAATGGTTGGAATCACTTACAGCTGCTCAGCAGCGCATTGCTGGTTATTTAGCTGAGAAGAAGAGGTCAGTTCAGGGGGATGGGGATGAGCTGATGGCTGACGGGAAACCTGTAGTCGTGAACGAGCAACAGGTAGAGAAGTTTCTTTACACAACCCTGAAGCTAAATTCTACGATACTGAGATACTCAAGAATGGCTGCTGTTGTGCTGGTGAGTCTACCCCCGCCTCCAGTAAATCAACCTGCGTACTTTTACATGGAGTACATGGATCTATTAGTAGAGAATGTGCCCAGGCTTTTGATTGTCAGAGGATACCGTAGAGATGTTGTAACTCTATTCACATAGTTGCCAGTGGTTTGCGTTCTGGATGGTAATCTGCAGCCTCCCTACTTGTTCATATCTTTATATCTTTCCAATTTTTGTAGTTTAAATGTCACATTCATTCTTTTTACGGCCATTCTTGCAGAAGTGGCAATTTTACTGCCTGTGTAATATTCACGGTAGAAACTTGGTAGTTTTTTCAATCCTTTGGGGACGTGAATTTTAAATATACAAGGTTAAATTGTGGGGTTGAGAGATCAATCTTTTTTATTTTGTGAACATTAAAAAAAAAAAAAAAGGGAAGAAGAAAAGGGAGTAATCTCAATTTGCCCTTGTCATTTCTGAACTTTTTCACACACATGCATAAATCCATTCCTTGGCTAAAATATATGATTGTATTGTAGGAGTGATGCCGAACAGAGCAAACAATCTTACCCTTATAAATTATAGTTTGAAACCCGCGAACAACAGAGCAAACAGCATGATCATCTCTCTCCCAAGTCTCATGAACTAGATCTGCCACTCTCTTTGTTTCTCGTATCGAAAACATTATTTCGCCTACTTTATAAAATATCAAGCTAGATTTTTATTTCACGGGGTGGGACACTTGAAAATCTCATAGGTGTAGCGTGGCTCATAAAACTTAGGTAGTGGAAATATGTCGTTGCTTTCATCGGATAGACCAAAAATAAGTCATCTCTAAAAAATCAGCTTGATAGCTATTGAGACTTTAATCATTAATTCCACCTGTTGATAAGGAAGAAAAGAGTGAAAAGATTCATCAATTATGATAATTTAGATTATATATATGGTATTGTATAACTTTATATTTCTATTCTTTTTTTTTTCTCGTAGTCGAAAAATATGTTATCTTTGCTTAAAGTAAATGGATAGCTTTATGCATTTATGCAACCTGGGTATTAGAAAAATGCTTGTTTTGTTTGGAAAATCCTTAAATCTGCACTGTGACTCAATGTTTATTAACATGCCTTATAGGATTGGTGCGTGTTGTACTTCTTCTCTTTTTTCCTTTTTCTTTTTTTGTCTAATCTTGCATTCATCCTCGTGGCCAAGGAACATCGTTAAAGCTAGATTTACTCGTATTTTGTTTGATTTTTTTTTTCATAAACCTTTATATTTTATCTTGCAAGTTGCAAAATGTCAAGTGTGGGTGATAATATTAGTGCTTCTAGTATATTTCATGTTATGAGTTATAATATGGGAGGTGATAAAAGATATAATGTGATGACATGGGGATATTGTGAGACTTGATATTGATGATGATATGGATGTTATAGATGATATTGATAATGATTATATTTCTTCAAATAATTTTATTTCTTTAAAATATAATTGTTCTTACGGTGAATGAAAAATGAATGATATACTTTGTAAACCTATGGTGCCTTGTGTACAACATAAAAGAGTTGATATAGATGATTTATGTCATTTGTAGTACACATTTAAGAAAATTAAAAAAGAGATGCTTTGAGATTGTTCACTTTTTACCAAATCTAGATCCTATAAAGAAACATTGGACCTTAAAAGGAGTATGGGTAGAACAACCAAAAACAAACACAAAAGAAAAAGAAGAAGAAAAAGAAGAAAATCCATCGAGTAATGTAAAGATAAGGGTTGTTATGATTTGGTGCAACATTTGTAAGAAGTATGAATATAATTCAACATGTTAGAGAGATGTTACTGAATATTTTGGTGGTTTTAGAGTAACTATCTAGTAGTGGTAGGAGAGAATTGATAGCTTTCACGAGAGAAAAAAAAATATTTCTAAAAGATGGATAAGAGGTTCAAGACGTGAAAAATCTAGCATGGATAAAAGTAGTGGTGCTGACACATCTCTTCTAAACATACAACACAACAATAACATAGGTGATTCATATAAATTTTTAAAGTAGTTTATCTTTATTATTTAAAATTTTACATTGACTTAGTAATTTTTTTTAAACTATAAATTGGTGTGTCCTTTTAGCAATTAACTCAATCCAGTTGCATTCCATGAATAATATAAATGAACATTGTTGTATTTTAAAATTTAGAATTTGTTGATAGTTTATACTATTAAGAATTAAATGATTATGAATTTTTATTATGGATGTTTATTATATGCATGCTTGTCATTTGCATGCTTATGATATTTATATGTTAATTATAAATAATTATGCATGCTTTAACATGTCAAGAAGACATGCTTTTATTCAATTTTAAATGTTTTTATAGTGTTTCATGGAATATATTAGATGAATACATTGAAAATATTAAGGGAAGCGGTTGAGTTTTATTGGTTCTAAATGATGTTGATGAGTTGTTTGATTGTTATAGTTGGAAATGTTAAGAGGAATAACTAAAATAAATTATTAGATTATGATTGAAAATATTGAGGGAAATGGCTAGAATTTGACAAGGAAAATGTATGTAAATTGTTTGTGATGTGGTGGGAAAAGGTTTGGAAATGGATAAAATTTATTGGGAAAAAAGTTGGAAAAAGTATGGGAAATGACTATAATGTTTTTAAAATAATGACTAAAATTGAAAAAATATTTTTTGGTTATGGAAATGTGATGTTTGTTGTTAATGGTAAAAGTGTGGGGGAGCTGAAGTGGAATTTTTGTTTTTTTTTTTCTTGAAAGTCTCTTTAATTATTTTTCAAAAAATAATAGAAATTTTGTAAATATTTAGACAACTTTTGTTACCTTTTTTTTAGGACGATGTAACATGTTATTTGGGTTACAAATTACATGAGGTAAGGTGTAATTCATACCAAATCATAAAAAGTTAAATGTATTTTCTCAAAATAAAAGAAAAAGTTTAAGCTTGGTGGGATCGAGACTCGACCGCTCCTTCTCTTTTTATTAAAAGATAAAGAAGATTTTGAGGTTATTTATTACTATTTACAAATAGTATTTTTTTTAACCCAACTAAGTTTTAGTTAGACTTGATTTAACCGAGTTACAATTATAGAATAATTTATTATTCATCATACTTTTTAGCTAAAGCTACTAGTGGAAATTACTACAAAATAAAACTATCACTTTGATCAACTTCAAATATTTTTTTTTAAATATTTTCTAAGGATATATATTTTAGAAGGGAGATAATTCATCTCAATAACGTTACATATAGAACTTATATTGAGATAAAACACACACAAATCTTTTCTCTACTTATAAAAAAAATATTTTATCTTATTGATTTTCTACATGCTAATCACTTTATTAAATGAAATACTAACTTAAGTATAAGAGTATCCCTTATTACATTTAAGACTTTTCTTACATGTACAACTCAAGCCAAGAACTCATCCATTAGAGAAAATCCTTTTACTTTAATTAAGTTTATTCACAACTTCATCATAACTTATCTAAGTATATTTATATTTGAATAAAAAGACTATAAGTAAGATTATACTTTACTATAGATACAAAAACATAGGGGTGCTTCTTTTTCTTCTTTTTTTATTATTTTAATTCTCAAACTTTTTTAACTATGATTTTATTTTTTCAAATTATAGATTGAGATTTTTTTTATTTTTTCATGCGTATAAAGTATTTAAAGACTTCTTCAAATTGAATTGAGGATCAATTTTGTGAAATAAAAAAAATATCAAAAGTTAAAAATTAAAATTAAAATAATAAGTATCAAATCTAACAAAACAAACTACAGTTTGATATTGACAAAGAAAATTGTTATTCTTTTTATATTTGCAATTTATCTATTATTTATCTTTTGATATTTGGCATTTCATATTTAGGTACAAAACTTCATTTTTCATATATTTCAATCCTTAAAAATTGAGAAGGGAGAGAGGAAGTGTTGTCGACATTTCTACCACTAAAAATAATGATCTTGATGTTAATAAATTGAGCTATGCAATGCAAGTTTAACAGAGAGAGGAACGCAATGCCAAAAAAAAGAGACCAGGGTTGTTAAAGTTTTATTTATTCGATTATTTTTTGCTTGTAAGAGAGATTTGGAGTCATTTTGTGATTGAAAATGAATGTGTAAATATTCTAGGGTGTTTCTAAATGTTTTTAGGTAAAATAAGTAGAAAAATAAGTTATTAGATTTCAATACTTTAGACCTTGAGTTTTCAATCACTAGAGATGAATAAATCATTTGTTATAATAAATGACTTGTTGTCCATTGAAAATAAAATTAAAAAAACAAAACAAAATAGAGTGGATGAAGCACAATCCACTCCATCATTAGAAAAATAAATAAATAAAATCAACCCAAGCACACTCAGGCTCGCTTTTCAAATTTAGTAGTGCCTGACAACTTTTTTTTAATTGTAATTATTTTTTAAAAACCTTAATTAATACCTTTTCTCTTTTATTTATGTTTTACTTTGCATAATATTTTTAGCTAAAACTTTCTAGTGCTTTTAAAAAATTGTTGTAATTAATCTTTCAATTTTTTCCCTTTGTATAAAAATAAATTGTATTTTCCTAATGTATTTATAATTTCATGTTAAAAAAATTGAAAATAAAAACCTTAAACTCTTGAATCACAAACACTAATTCTCTAGTCACAAAAGGTGGCCAAAAAATATTGTAAGGGATGATAAAATGAGTGGTTAATGCTTAATAAAAATATCAACTTAGATTCTCTGTTTTGGCTTTCAAACTCATGCACATTTAGATTTTTGGATTATTAACTAGACATGTAGCCTTCACTTGATAGACGTTTTTAATACCTTATCTCTTTTTATTTTTATTTTTATTATTTTTAAAATATTTAATTAATATCTTCCCTTTATTTATTCATTTATTTATTTTACTTTGCATTAGTTTCTTATTTTAATTTTTATTCATGCCCTCTGTTTTATTTAAAAAAAATTATCCTTGATCTTTTTAAATCATAGTTATTTAAAAAAATTATAATATTTCAAAAAGATTATAAAAATTTATCTTTAATTTTTTTTCTTAGATAATTTAAATAAGTAAATTGTATTTACATGGTGTATTTATAAAATAAAACACATTTCCTCTTGGTAAAAACATAAACTTTAACATAAAATAAAAAATTGTTAAAGTTAAAAATAAAATTTAGGTTAAATATTTGAATATATACATGTCATTTGCTTTTAGAATAAAAAATAGATTTCTATTTTAGCTGTTAATTAGCATGAGAAATTATTTTTTGGTTTATTGGATTATATATATTAAGTGTAAAAACCATCTTCATGTTTTTAATTATAACAAATCATGATATTTGAAAACATATTTGCATTAAGAATTAACATGAAATCTTACTTCCAGCATAACATTAGGAACAAGTCTAGTACAAACTAAAACCCTTCAAGCTTATACACTCCATCATCATTATTCATATGAATACTAAAGCAAGTTGTTATTTATTTTATTTTTATTTTTTTTGTAAATTTTATCCTCAAACTTTTATTATTGGTTATTCAAGTTGCTTTTGAGCCAACCAAGTCAACTATATTAAATAAAATCTCATGTATATTAATTTTAAACTTAGTTTAGAAAACGAGTTAGGTGAAGAGATTTTTTAATGTGAATCTAGAGGGTAAGAGTCCTTGAATTTCAAAATGCTAAAATCAAATTTAAAGATACCAAAAAACATGACACAATAATTACCTGAATTAATGCACCAAATTTATTGGATGAAAGAACTCATGATATGATCCGTGAAAAAGTTGGAAAATTAGATTTCGTATTTGGCTTAATTTTTTTATTATGTAATTTTACGATAATAATTATAACATTAAATTTGACCATTGAAACATACTGAAATTTTACTAAATGTTTTTAAAGTTCTTTTTTATATTAGGCTAAAGCTTTAAGTCACCCGAAGTTTAGGAAGACATCTTTATATAGCTTATAAGTTCTTATATGGATTTTGCTATTAGTTTCCTTATGATTTATGATTTATGGACTTTTTATTTAGTAAGAATTTCATTTATATAAGGAGAATATTTTAATAACAACAACTTGTTTTTTTCTTTTGTTTTATGGATTTTCTCATTGGCAAGGTTTTCTTTTCATTTAAAGACATTAGAGGCAATTTTGAAATTATTTTTTTAATATATATTTTTTTACATTGACAAATATAATTTTTTTTATTTAGTTATCGGATCAAGCTAACATTTTTTCATATGATTTTAAGGGTCTTGTTTTATAGACAATTAAAATTTTATAACAATTGAGAAGACCTTATAAGACGATCTAGAAGCTATTATGTGAGATTTGTATCAGTTTCCTTTAATTTATAATTTTTTTATTTTATTTAGAACTCTTTTATTATTTTTCTAGATTTTATTATAACATTTTTATCTATTATAACTAGGGTTATTTAGCTTGCATTTAGTTTTTTTTTTTACAAACTTTAGTTTATGAATAATATTTATAGGTGTGTGAGCAAAACTTACACTTTTTTTCTTCATTGAATTGACTTTATTTATCAAATAATAATTGTCTTTGTTAGGTTAGTTTTTCATTAAACTACTCTTACTTAAAAAATAATTAACCAACATTTGAAGCGTCTTTTATACTTCTTAACTGCGTCTTTTTATAAGTGTTGGGTGAGATTTAATTTTTATGATCTTGGTGCCTTGATACAAGTTATAATTGTGTCAAAATCAATATCAAGCATGAATTTAACTTTTAGAGGAAAGGTCAATTTGACTATCAGTTTTTAGATCTTTGTAATAATGAGGTTCATATAATTTGGAATTAGAGTAAAGCTTTTAATTTAGATTATATTTCTTTATCTTTTAGTTTTTGTGTTATTTCATCTTTATTGTTGTCACACTTGACGTCGTGATGAAATTTAAAATATTCATGTGAAAAGAATAGATATTTAGCATCTTGTTCTTTAGAGAGAAAAATGTTTAATTGAAGAAGTTACCACCTAATATTATGATTACTAAGAACTCTAACTGATCAACAAAAATTCTATAATACATAACTATTTACATGAAATAAAAGATATCATCACCCTTTAAAAGTCCTGCATGAAGTACGATGCATTGCTGGTTTGTCTCAGATATTTAAAGGTTTGTTTAATTTTGTTTTTAATTGTCTATTTATAATATTCTTGATTTTGATACTAGTAAATATTCTAATAGAATACTTTTAACTCTGGCATTGTCAAATATTACATAACAAAAAAAATGGTATTCTTGACTTTAACGCTCATGAATAAATCAATAAAATGTGGATTTAAAAGAAAAACATATATTTTAATTTTTTTTAGAAAAAAAAAGCAAATATATATTGCATACATATTCATATTTCATAGTAAAAATCTAAACTCAAATACTCTGTAAATAAATCAAAAGGGTCCCAAAAAATTTTTGGAATTTTCTAATATATAAAAAGACTTGTTTGGCTATATATATATATATATATATAGATGGAATAAAAGGAAAATGGTGGAATGGTGTGTTTTGCCTTAGCTCAAAGAAAATTAAGCCGATTAAGACCAAGACTCAGCCTGATCTCAACTGGTTTTTTTTTTTTGTGTGTGTGTGTGTGAATCTAGCCAAGTCTTATGGACTAGGCTGGATTTAGCCAACCTAGCCTGGTTACAGCCCCCATCTAACCCGGCTGGCCATTATCATTTATCAGCATGCGTATTTGAATTGTTCTCGCACGCTTTCTACAGGGTCAGGGTAATTAAAATGATAGAGGGTGAAACGAAAAGGCTTACGTGATGTAGCTAGACATAAAGCTAAAGATGATGGTGTCTTGGCTAGACGATGCTGTCTCTATTTCTTTTTTCATTTGTTGAAAATCTTTTGTTCATCCTTGTCCCCCCCCTCCCTCTATTTATGTCTTTTTTATGCTCTTATCTTGTTCTCTTTATCTTTTCTCCTCCATTTTTTTTCCTGGCCCCCTGTTCTAGCCTTTATAAGACCAAAACAATTGGTCGTTCCTCTGCAAGTCTCTTCCCTCCTGAGACGAGGATAAGCATGGCTGGGGAGTGTTAGTTTTTTGTTGGGACTAGGATACCAAAAGTCCTGCCATGATCGACTGTGGGTGATAAGTTTTAATCCGGACGCCAAAGGTGTGTCGCTGGTTGAAGGAGACATGGTTGATATGGGAAATATGGTAGACCATTTGGTCTGCATTCTTCCTGGATTAAGATGATGGAGTCTTAGTTGACCAGCATTTCTTTTTTGGCTGGTGGCTTCCTCTGTTCTAAAGGAGGGAGGGGATGAACAGTAGGATTGAAACTGCGCCGTTTTGGGATGGAAATGATCACCTTTCAATTTTCCCTTTAATATTCTGACATTTAGCAATTGGGCCCTTATTAATGGAAATCTTTTTTTTTCGCCCCGGATCAATTAAAATTAGACCACTGGATTTCAATGAAATTTACAAAACAGTACTTGGTTTTCAATTTAATCAATTCAGTCCTTAATTAATTCTTTAACCTTTAATCCCGCTTATTCACTTCGGTACTTGAACTTTAATTTCTTTCAATTTTAACCTAAATCTCCCTTAAACTTTGATATTTTTTCAATTAAGCCCTTGATTTTATAAATTAAACTAATTCAAAATTCAATTAAGTTTTCAAACCTATCGAATTCTTTTCATTTTTGATCGAATTGACTTTCAAATTTATAATTCCATCCTTATTAATTCTCAAACTTTTAATTTGTGTAGTCTTAACCCAAATTTTAATTTATTTTTCATCATTTTATTTTTATTATTATTTTACTTTATTTTTTATTAAAAATAAAAAAATGAATTACAACAATCACCATCTAGAATTTAGTTACGATAAAAAAAATTTAAAATCAAAAAATTATTTGCGATCTAGTTGGCTATACTTAAAAAAACAAAAACAAGAAATATGGAAGAAATCACAAAAACAGAAAATAAGCTTTAGCCACAAATTGTGTTTCATCAATATCTTAAATTCAACAACTCTAGAAAAAAAATTACAAATATAAAAGTTTTTTAGTTCTGGGATATATTAGTGTCAAGCTTGATTTTGTGATTATTTTGAATTTTTTTTGGTAATTATGAAAATTTGACTTAATTCAAAGTCAACATTGTTTGCATAAAAAATTCTTTTGTTTTTTATTTCGGGTTTTTTACATAAAGATTGGTTCAAATAATTGTCTTTTCTTAGTTTAGGATGCTTAATTCTTATTTTATCAAAATTCTAATTTTTTTAAATTTTCTTGTGTCCTTGTATTGTTCATATTTCATGTGAGTTAGTTTTGTTGCTTGTTTTTTTTTATTTGTAGTTTCATGTTGATAATTTTATTATTATTTATTGCTTCCTAAGTTTATACATTAATTTGAATTGCATTAGTAAGTTGTTATTTTTTTCAGATTAGTTTCTTAAAGAATTAAAAAGGTGAGTATGAGAGATAAAATGCAAAAAGATAAGCGTATTATTGTGAAACGTTAAATTTAAGTGAAACATGAATGGAATGATATTTTACTGATTATAAATACATGAGGATATAATTTCTTGCAACTAATATGATCTTTAGATTTTGATAATGACTTTTGAAGATGATACATCCCTATCAAAAAAGATAGAAAACCAAGTTTTTTATGATATAAGCCATGAAACAATAACTTTAAAGGATGAATATAAGATTTGATGAGTTGTTTGAACATACAAGTAAAAGAAATGTTAAATTATAAAAGAGAAAATCCTAAAGGGTTTTTAATTGCCAACAATAAAAGAACTAAAGTTCCAAGCTCTAAAGGGCGAAAGTGCAAGAGTTTATATAAAGCTTAATAAAGAAGTACAAGGAAATTACAATGTTATTTATATAAAAGAAAAAAAATGTTATTGATGATTGAAAAGTTTATATTATCATTGAAAGGATGCAAAATGAGAGAGAGAATCTACACACCAAAAGGATGCAAAACAAGAGAAAGAAAAATTGTTATATTCATAATTGTTATTGGAGATAAAAAAAAAGAGCAAAAAAAAAGCATAAAAAGCTTAAACTAGAGGCTAATGGAATTATATAATATACTAAAAGCATTTAGTATTTCTTTTATTATTTACCTAGAAATAAATTATTATGGATTAGAGAAGTGTAATAACAGAGTTGTTCTTTAAACATGCAGTGAGAGATGCGATTATCTTTTCTAAAAGAAACACTTGGCATTGAAAAAGTAATAAGAGAATAAAATGGTCACTTTGAATTATGCTAGGGTATTGTATGGCTGTTAGGCCCTAGGCGGGGGGATATGGCATAATTGCATAATTGGTCACTTTGGTTAGCACTTGAGTTAGATGAGTTTATTATTATTAAATTTTAAAAAATATTATTATTATCAAATGAAAACTATAAATTTTATTTAAAGACATTAAAAGCTATAAAAACTTGGATCATATGCCCAAGGCTTTTGGATTTGACGTCTGAACTCAATGATTTTGGATTTGACATTACAATCATACCCGAATGTAATGCTCTTAGATCTCACTTTGCAAATAAATCCAATGCTCTTGAGTCTTAGTTTTTTGAAATATATTTTTTATATCAAAAAATAACTTATAACGTTGCGTAGGCCACCTAATTAATAGGTGTTATACGGCTCTAAATTTTATCATTATTCATATTGGTTATTTAATAATAAATTCTTTTAAAGAGAAAGGAAATGATACGATCAATACAAAGTTTGGATAATAGAATTTATTTTTTTATCTTAGGATTTGTTAATATATAATTTATATTAATAAATATAATTTTTAATTTAATAATTTAATGGAATTGAAATTTTATCACAGGTTTTTAGAGGTGCTATGTTATATTATATTAAAATTTAAAGTAAATAAAAGAGGAAAGCATTGCCAATAATTATTATATGAGTTTTGGTACTAGCGAACGTTAAAAATTAAAAAATTCTAATAACAATATTGTTTTTAATTAAAAAATAATTTTAAAAAAATCTCCGCACATTACAAAACACACCATCTCCATCCATGAGTCACGAGTCTTCGGTGGACCAAAGCCAAATTGGGCCTTCACGTGTTCATGTCCTTTCCAAGCCGAATAATATTCCGAAATTTTGTCATTCCTTCACTAACACAGTGTCCCAACATTAAATAAGTATATTTTGTGGAAATTTGACCATAAGCGATTGGCACTCCAAATAGCATTATCCATTCCAACACATGGCGATGTCGAGGAGAAAATATGGCAGCGATTACAAGTAAAATGCTATTTGGCAAAGATATTATCAAATAAGCTCCATTTCCAAATACAGTAAACATAAACAGTTTGTTTTTTTAGATAATTTTTATGATTGTGGTTTAAAAAATAAATTTTTTAAAGATATATATAATTGTGATTAGTTGAATTTAAAAAACATGTTTAGTAAAACTTAAAGCAAAAATTATAATTAAAATTTATGCGTAGTAAAACGTATGTGTAAGGTATTTGGATAAATTGTTATCTAAATTGATGTTGTTAATTACATTACCGAAAAAACCATGTAATTATTTTCCTTAATTAAAAAAGTACTACTAAAAAACTGTATTTTAAACAAACACAATTAAATAAATATATTAACATTTTAATCCCTTGCTTTTTAGGAATACAAACAGTTACATGATTAATAAAACAACTATTAATACCCTCCAACCATTTATTATCTCAAAAATTAAATGTTTTTATCATTACATAAAGACTATCAAATCCTAGAAACTCAAAAAAAAAAAACCTAAACTAAAAGAGGAGGAGAAAACATCATTCATCTAGATATAATTTATTATAGATGGCAACAATGTTTTCTATTTTTTGGCCTTTAAAGAAAGTTTTTTGTCGTTCGTTTAAGAGTAAAATAGTCTTTGCCTTGGCCTTGAGATAATTTTAGTGTTTTAAAATTGATTGGGGGCATAATGAATGTTTTGTGTTTAGATTATATAATAAATTAACAGCACCATCTTTCAAAGAAATGAAATTTTAAACTTTTACCCAAGGTCAATTTTGTATTTTTAATTAAAAATGCACAATGAAATAATCTTTTTACCTTTAGAATAATAAAAAAAAAACTAACAATCAAATTGAAGGCCTTTTTATTATTTTCAATATTATTGCATGGTAAAAAGATCATGTCAAATAATTTAACTACTAGGTTAAATGGTATTTATATCCTTTTGTTGTTGTGTTTTTCTATGATTAATTGATTGGTTGAGGTGGGGCCATTTCAGTATTTTAATAATTTTTCTAAAAAAGAAAGAGATTGATTGTTGGTGTTAATCGCTTCACTATTTTTTAATGGCATATGCAACTAATTTCAATAATTGAAAAAGTTATTTCGAGACTACTTTAGTTTTATCTTAACATCTTCTCTCTGAATATGTGGTGTGTGCACCAATTGAAGATCTAGTTTGTCATTAATAATTATTTTTTTCCTTTTTCTTTCCTTTTTTTTCTCGGTGTTTATGCCCTGCCATCCGATTTTTCAAGTTAGCCATTAAACTTCTTTTTCTTTTTTTAGTCCTGTTTTATTTATTTTAATTGTTTTTTGAAATAATTCATAGAGTTAGATTTTTCTTTTGATTTCATCCTCATTTAATTTTTTGCTTTATAAAATTTGATTCATGTTTTTTTATTACTATTTTTATAATTTAAGATAATTTTTAGAGTTATTTTTTTATTCTACCATCTATAAAAATTTTTCCTAATAGATTTCATTATTATTTTTTTATTACTTTTTTTTCTTTGAAAAATTTTTTGGAGCAGTAGTTTTTTCACCAAATTTAATTCTTCAATATTTAATTAATTTGGATTTAATATTGTTTAAACTCGTGTCTAAAATTTTACAAATTGCAAACTTTGAAAATTAATCTACCTTCTTGAGGTTTGCCTTGGATTGCTTTAGTTTTTTTTATTTTTTTAAGTTACTGTTTTTATTATTTAACACTTAATATTTATTTAATTGGAGATTGAATTTTTTTTTCATGCTCTATATGAACTTGGTTTTATCATTTTTTATTTAATTGAATTATCTTAAACATAATAATCAAACCTAATCTGGCCTAACAGGTTGACCTAGGCAACCTGAGGCCTTGACTGGGTTTGAAGAGGGCCAAACTCAAGCATGTAGTTGGCTCAGAGAGACCTAGGTGATCTGACACAACTAGTCAAAGACTAGTATTTTTTTAAGAAAATAAAAAATTAATCTAAGTATAACTAGTCTAACATATTATTTTAGAGGTGGAAGATATTCACTTATAGATGTATTCCTTAAAAACACATTATTTTTTTCCCCTAACAAAAAAAAAATTCACAAAACCTAGCCTCACATACTTTTATAAAGTTAGAACACATGTGGTATTACATATTTTTTTAGAGGTGAAAGATATTAGCTTATATGAGTGTTTCCCAAAACAAAGCAATTTTTTTCTTAATAGATAAACAAATAAATTCAAAGCCTTACATATTTTTTTAGAAGTGAATTTTTTTTTATGGGTGTTCCACGTAACAAAGTTATGTCTAATAGAATTTTCACGAAGGAGCTAAAATAGTGGTTTTAGTAAGGGCCAAGGATAAAAGATTAAAAAGCATAGGTGTTGGCTCATGCATAAAAAGGAATCAAAGATTTTCCTCTTGCTTGATCCAAGCTTATATGCATAAGTCTACCACCTTTTCCTTCTTGATTACTAGCCTATATTAAAATTTACTATATAAACACTAGAAGAATATTTTTTTTTAATTTGGAATTGAAAATCCATTAGTATATATGTTTCATGTTCACAAGAAGAAAGTTGTGTTTTTTCAATGTAAGATAATAATTTTTTTTGTTTAAATACTTTAGCAAAAATAGTGGTTTTAGTATATGCCAAAGATAAAATGATCAAAAAGCATAGGTGTTGCCTCACATATAAAAAAAAGACCAGAGATTTTCCTTATTGGTTACTAGCTTGTATCAAAATTCATTATATAAACACTAGAAGAATGTTTTATTTTTTTAATTTGGGATTGAAAATCCATTAGTATATATGTTTTATGTTCATAAAAAGGAAGTTGTGTTTTTTCAATATAAGATAATAATTATTTTGGTTTAAATACTTCAGCTTAAAAAAAAAAGATATATCTTTTCAATTTGAGAAAAAAAAACCTTTTAAAATAATATTTTAAACTTTATTATTTACAATATATATAGTTTACATTCACATGTATTGTTTCTTAACATTTTCATATGGACTTCTTTTTATGTCATTATCCAGAATTTTATAGTCGGGTTTGAACCATCTTAGTAAGCTTTTTTTTTATAAGATTGCTTTAGTAATTTTTTTTTATCATTTTTTAAGTTAATTTTTTTTTTATCATTTAATATTTATTTAATTTGAGATTGAGCTCTACTTCTTCTTTTTTCATGCTTTTATATGAACTTGATTTTATTATTATTTTTATTTACCTGGATTATTTCAAGCATAATTATTAAAACCCAACCTGGCCTAACAGGTTGACTTGGCAACCTGAGGTCTTGGCTGGGTCTGAAGAAGGCTAAACGTAGTTGGTCCAAAGAAACTTTGGTGACCCGATGCAACCGCCTATAAACTAGATTTTTTTATTTTTTTTATTTTTAAGAAAATAAAAAATTAATATACAAATAACTAGCCTTACATATTGTTTTAGAGGTGAAAGATATTCACTTATGTGTGTGTTCCCCAAAAGCAAATGAATTTTTTCCCTTTAAACAATAACAAAATAAAACAATTCATAAAATTTAGCCTTACATACTTTTATAGGGTTAGAACACGCGTGGATGACATATTTTTTTAGAGGTGAAAGATATTTTCTTATGTTTGTGTTCCTCAGAACACATAATTTTTTTCTTAATACATAAGAAATTAAATTCACAATCTTACATATTTTTCTAGAGGTGAATTTTTTTTTTATGTGTTTCACGTAACAAAGTAGTGTGTAATAGAATTTCCATTAAATAGCTAAAATAGTGGTTTTTGTGAGGGCCAAAACTAAACATATAAAAAAATATAGGAGTTGCCTCACTTATAAAGGGGAATCAAAGGTTTTCTTGCTCGATTTAAGCTTATACATGTAAGCCTACTACCCTTTCCTTGTTGGTTACTAGCCTGTATTAAAATTCACTATATAAATACTAGAAGAATATTTTATTTTTTCAATGTGAAATTAAAAACCTATTAGTATATATACTTTATGTTCACAAGAAGAAATTTGCATTTTTCCAATGTGAGATAATTTTTTTATTCAAATACTTAAACTTAAAATGAGAAGATAATATCTTTTTAATGCGGGATAAAAAAACCTTTTGAAATAATGTTTTTAAATTCATTATTTATAGTATATATAGTTTACATTCACATGGATTATTTATTAACTTTTCATGTGAACTTCTTTTTATGTCATCGCCCAAAATTTTACGATTGGGTTTAGACCATCTTAGTAAGTTTTTTTTTTAAATGGACGATGTCCACAGAGAAGTGATAATGGTTTGCCAATAATCTTTTTTTTCCTCTTTATTTTTAAGTATAATATATATCACTCGTTTGTTTTGGTTGACTGTTGCTAGATGTTTTTTTTATGGTTTGTCTACCATTGTTGGCTGTAGTTCATATTAAATTATTAGATGATTAGTACTTAAAAATGTATTTTTATCTAGGTTTAATGTTATTAATTTGCACTTGAAGTATCAATAACTCTTTAACTAAAGCATGTTTTATAATAATATATATAATAATATAAGATACCTTTAATTTGTGTTAAATGTTCATTTTAAATGCAGGTCTATCACATAAATGAAAGGATTGATTGAGGAATTTAAGAATTGAAATTGAAAAGACAAAGAGATGGTTAAAATTAAAAACGAGATGTCGGTGCAATCTAAACTGGAACATTGTTCGATAATTGAGTTATATCTAGAGTTGTAGATCTTATATTTAGATCTACTTTATATGGATTGAAAGGTAAGACATAGACCTACAACTTTTTTATGAAGCTAAGATTTAACAAGGTTATTTTCAAGTTTAAATTGTAGCAACAACAAAGAAGTCTGAATCTGTCTTCCAGCCTGAGTTTTGTTCAGTGTTTGGCCCATATCTAGAGTTCTAGAAGTCCAAATGAGTTGAATTTTTTACACAAGAAAAACTGAAATAATTTCCTACAACTTTTATGTAAGTGACTTCAATTTTAATGTTATTAATGATGTTTTAGGCAGAAAAGAGAAGATAAGGATTGTCACCAAGTTAAAAGTTAGTTAACCACTCATCAATTAGTCATCAAATCAATAGTTTTCAATTTTAGCTCATAAAGGGAGGCATTTACCATGGATTTAGGCATCTTGGTTTCTAGATCAATATCATGCTCTTGCTTTTTTTCTTTGTATTTTTTGTAATGTTTATGTTTTGCTTTAATTAATATCAAGTTTATGCCTTTCTTTTTCTTTCCTTTACTTAGTTAACTCTTATCTTATTTATGTTCTTATTTTATTTATTTATTTTCCTTCCTTTTATTATGTTTAGATAAGTTTATTATGTCAAGGTGAAAAAGTTACATTAATGGTGTAATATAAGTGTAGTGTAAAGTCAATATAAACTTTAATGTTTGATACTAACATGTTTTGTATTTGTTATCTTGTTCACTGTTTAATACTTTACTTGTTAAATGACTAATCTTGATTTATGTTGTATAACATTTGGTATAACAAATGCTTGGCAGTTTCATAGCCCATACTGTATGGTATAACCAATACCTGAGCTATGAAAGGAACTTAATTTGTTGTTAATATAAGTTATAATCATGAATGCTTGACGAGATTTACAAGTATTAGCATTAATCGAATAAGATGAATATAATCATGTTAACAATCTGTAATCTGATTGTAACCTCCTTTGTGTGTGGTTTCCACTTCAATAATAAGAGTTTATACTATACTTGATTGATATATCATTAGTGGATCCTCTAGCCTTGACATTTATTGTTATCGTTGTTTAATTTTTACATTAATATTTCATCTCAAAGTTCTTATCTTCTTCTTCTTTTTTTCTTTTTTTTTCTTTTTATTATTATTATTACTATTATTACTACTACAACTATTATTATTGTTGTTGTTGTTGTTGCTATTGTTGTTATTTATAATTTATACAATTAACCTTTCTATGGTTCGACTCTGGTCTTGCCGAGTTATTTATTACTTCGACACTCTTGTACTTGGGAGAAGACATCAATTTTTTCATCGTGTCATTAAACTATCTAATTTTATTAGGTCCATTATCATGTTTGTCTTGCTTCTTTATAAACATTGTCATCTTCTAAACATTTTTTTTGTGTGCTGAAAAGTTTTTGACTGGCTTGCAGCACAACGCGCATCACTAATCTAGTAAACCACTAAAAAACATTATATTGAAGGTTGGATTAACCTTTATACTACCTTTTAGAATGATAGAATAAAAAAGGCCATGGTTATTTTAATAACACATAAACCCAAAGCTTGTCTTTATCATCAATAAAACCTTAATTGAGCCTCGTTCACAATAAGTTTTTTTTAATATATGCCCTACTAACAAATTTTAGTTGGCAAGTTTGCTTTCAACTCACTAAACTCAAATGACACTTATCAATTTTATTTTTTACAGATCAAAATTCACTTGCATAATTAATAACTTCTAATGAGTAGTCTCATGGTCTTTATTGATTGCTTAATATATAAAGGAAGTGATGATCAAACAAATTGAAAAAAAGTTAATTGATGCGGAAGATACAATTTATCAAATTAAAATATTGCTGAATGTCTTTTCAATTAAATGATCATAAGTTGAATTTTTTTTAAATATTTTTCTTTATTAATTTTATTTTTTTCTATTTTAATTCCTTGCGTCTCTAGTTTTCTTTTTATTTAAAGAAATAATTTTTTATTTTATTTTTTCATTTTAATATCGTTAAGGTTTTCTAGTTTTGTATTCATTTATTGTAATAATTTCTTGACATGGAAAGATATGAATAAATAAAATAGGTATTTTGAGAGTCTCCTCAATGTTATAGTGTTCTTAGTTTTTAAATGTTTTGATTTCTAACAGATTTTATTATCCTTTATTGCCGTGTCCATTAATATCAAAGGCCAACAATTTTTTATAGTTTTGGTTGGAGATCATAGAGGATGTGTATCAGAGTTAAATGATTTTCAGTGATTAATTATTATGTGTTGTTGAATAATCATGGCTAAAAAATATCATAAAACAAGATATGTTTATGTAGGAGGAAATGACAAGTTTCTCCCTTTTATAATGAGATGCATTAGAAACAATGTGTTGTTTTTGTTGATATTAATTGTTGTTATTTGAAATCCTATTGATTGAATCCATAATAGAGTAACTCCTACAAAGGTGTAGTGTTAGGGATCCATGACGAGAGGTGTATAGAAGTATTGTGTTAGAGACTCATCATGAGTAGCTTAGAAAAAAGTGTTAAACACATAAAATATAGTGATTCACACACAAAAAGAATATTTATTATGGAAAAAGTTTTCAACTAAGATCTAAACTGAAGAATAAGTTCTTTCTAATATGAGAAGACTAATACATGAGCTTTTTTTTTTAAAATCAAATATTTTCTTAGTTAACTTTTTTATTTAGTTAAGAAAATTAAATAATATGCTTAAGAATTTTATTTTTTTTGTTTTGTTTAGAACTTTTATTGCATTTTCTTTATTTTTAGGTTTGTTAGTTTTTGAGTTATTTAAGGAATTGTAAACCTTTTAGGAGGTCACAAATTAAAAAAATATTTAGTAATAAAATTATAAATTAGATCACTATACAATCCTCTCTTTTGAAAAATTTGTGTTATTTTAGTATGGGTTAATTGGTATCAAAGAATAGTTCCCTTAGTTTTTTTTTTCAATCTTTTTCTTGTTTTTCTATTTGAAAAGAATAATTTTTTATTTTTTTATTTTTTTAATTGCATTTTAACCAGCAAAGGTATTAATAAATAAATTAATTTTTATAATTATGATATTTTTAGTATATGAGAATTTTAACGTGTAGCAAATCCGTTATGTTTTGTTTCCAACTCCATCATGTTTATAATTAGGCCATGAATTTCTGGCCCCTGGATATTCAACTAGAGCCCAATTACAAGCAAACCCATTCTCTCTCTACACATAGCGTGAGCTAACTTTTCGAAAACATTAGAAGAGAAGAAAATCTTCGTTTTAGCTGAGCTAACACATTGCTGTCCCAAATATGCATAAAATAAATTTAAATAATTAGTCACCGCTTGAATTTGATTAACGGAGGCCTTCATGGATATTGCCAGCAAAGCAGAGGATTAGACACAGCTGGACCCCATCTACTCACGAGTAAATGATGCCGCTTCTTGCATAAGATGAGAACGATGCTCATGGTACAAAACAAATAGGTACACGCTCTGTTACTGGAACACGTTCATTCAGTACAGTTATTTTTTAAAATATTTTTTTTATTTATAAATATATTAAAATATTTTTTTAAAATAAAAATAATAAAAAATTAATTTTTTTTCATTTTTTTAAAATATTAAAACAAATAAGCTTTTACTTTAATACTGCAGGGTTGTTTTTTATTTTTTATTTACAATTATGTTTGAAGGCATTTTAAAAATATATTTCATTTGAAAAATTATTAAATTTATATTATTAGTTTTTTTAAATAATTTTAATATAATGATATTAAAAATAAAAAATATAAAAAAATAAATTTAATTAATTTTTAAATAAAATATATTTATAAAAAATACAACGAATAACAAAGTAATTATATAAATAAGTGTAATTTCAAGAGAAATTATTAGTTATAAACACAATTATTTCTTGATTGGGTAAGAGTTGGGTAGATATTATTTTTTAAAATGATTTTTATTTAAAAATATATTAAAATAATATTTTTTAATTTTTTATACTATCACGTTATAAAAAAACATTAATTTAAAATTTAAAAATTAAAAATTCTAAAAGGCACGGTTGGATGCTAAACGAGAGTTTAGAACATAAGATCTACCGTCAAACAGCAGTAGCCAAACAACGCTCATTTTCAAACAAATTAACCACCCTCCCCCTTCTCTCTCTTACTTTATTTTTACTTTTTCAAGAACAAAAGACACAAAAAGAAAAAGCAGGAAGGCATTCGTCATTTGTTCTGGGGGGTTTGTAAAGCACTCCACTCCATGTTTTTGAAACGCGGCAGCTGCAATTCCTTCACTAGCTAGATCTACTTGTTTGGCTTTGTACATTCCTTCGACTTGGATCCACAGAGAGGAGAGGAAGCTTGGAGTTTTGCTAAGGAAGTTGCATTTGTTTCTGGATCCAAGCTTCATCATTTGAATCCAAGGATACATGTTTCGCTTTATCTTCTTCTTCGCTTTTAGCATGTAAGTTTCTAGTTTGTCTTTGAGTTCTCTTTGTCGGTTTTTTTTTTGTGTGGGAATATTGCGTTATTATTTTACAGAGGAGTGAAAATGACTCCCTAACCGAAACAAATAATGGCATGACAGCAGGTTTTGCCTGAAATTTGTGATTTTCTCCTAACGTTGTTGTTTTTTTTTTTTTTTTAAATTTGCTTGCTTACTTTGTGACATTTTCTCAACAACCCAATACAAAACCGATCAATAATTCATTGCCTTTTGTTTTCCTTTCCTTTCTGGGGTCTTAATAGTAGTTTCTTAATCCATGTTGTGTTTTTTTTATATATATAAATTAAATTCGTTCATTCTTACAGTATGATGTCTTGTTGTTGTGGTGGTTAATTGAGAAGCAGGCTTGTTTAGCTTAAAAATGGAGGAACCAATAGGTGACGAGGGGGCTAGAAAGGCCCCGACTTCAGAGAGACAGAAGCAGCAGTCCTCTGTCAGCTCAGTGGAAACTCCCATGAAGGTTTCCAAAACCACGAAACCTACCATTTCAGCCACCTCAAATCTCTCGGCACCAAAGAGGAGTAAACTAAAGAACACTTCGGATTCAATTTCAAATGTGACCACCACAACTGCATCCTCCAGCAAAACCAGTTCAGTTCCAATCACAAGAAGAAACAGCACTGGAGGGGCTCCTGAGAAGCTATCCGTCTCTGCAACGAAACTCCAAAATACGACTACAGGTTCTGGCGGAAAGACGAATGCTGTTTCAGATTCAGTGAAACAGTCCCTTCCACAGCTTAGAAGGAGTTCCTTGCCTTCCGCAAAACCCATGATTCGAACTACTAGTGTTTCCGAGGCTAGGAAGTCAGTTCCCATGGATAAGAGCTTGAGAACATCAATTGGGTCGGGTGTACGTAAGCCAGAGACAGTCAAGAAATCTTCAGTTAAGCCAGCATTGTCAGTCTCTTCTTCTTCTTCTTCTTCTTCGAGAAGACTTCCTTCTTCATCACTGGACAGTACTGGCAGTAGCATGAGCAGGAAGACAATTTCTAAGCTTTCTTCACCATCTGCTCGCTCCCCTTCCAGTTCTAGTGGTTTGAGAGCCGGTTCCCTGTCAATATCTCTGGACAGGAGTTCTAATTTGTCTGGTCGGAGAAGAGCAGGTACTCCTGAAAGCCGGGATTCTCGCTTCATTATTCTTCCACAGGTGGAGATTAATAAAGCTGGGGATGATGTGGTAAGCATACTATTACTATCACTCTCAAAAGAAAATAAAATGAAAAAGGCATACGTTCTCTATCATGCAAATCTCAAGCAACCCTCAGTAAAGTGCAATAACAATATGAAAGCTAAAAATTAAGTTTAATAAAATCTTAATCTAAAAATAATCTCATATTTAAGAATTAAAAAAAATTAAATTCAAAGGTAATTTTATATCTAGCAACCTTAAATATATAAATAATATTACAAAATTAATTAATATTTGATAAATCGATATATGATTCTTGTTCTTGCAAATTACTATATCATAAATAAAAAATTTTTATTTTTTAATTTGTTGCTAATTTTTTTTAAATATAATGTAGTTTTTTCTAACGGATTCTAATGAATTTTTTAAGGTTTATAAGCTAATAAGCTTAATTTAGTAATCATTTAATAATAATAAAATAAATCTTTAAATAATATCTAATAGGCCTGAATAAACTTAAATTAAAAATACTTATTTAATATTAAACAAACAAATAAAATATAATAGTTTTCATGCTAATTTTTTTTTGATATATTCTGAATCTTTAATTTCTCGTATTTTGAGTGGATTTTCAGTCTTAATTTTAAGTATCTTATTTTTTTTTATCTGGATAAATTATAAATCTAGTATATATGATTTGAAAAGTTAAGATAATTTGTTTCTAAACTAGCTTGAATGGCAGAAATATTGTAGCTGTAGCTTCAGATATGTCTCACATAATATGCAAAAGTTTAGTTTGATAAATTTGATAAGATTTGTTTAATAATTTTAATTTTCTTAAATAATATGTTTTTAAATTTTATTTGATCTGAAAATTTATTATAATATAATTTCAGGTGTTTAGTATTTTTTTTTTATAAAATTTTAACTTACTTTTATATACAGTTTGGAAAATATACAAAACTAATCAATAAATATTTTAAGATAAAATTCAAATTTGAATCTTCTCTGTCACATTTATACGGTAGCATATTTGGAGACAGAGACACATTTTTTTTCCATTTTGTATTCTATTATTTTGATAGGAAATCAACATGCTTGATCCAGTATGCACAGAGGAGGAGACTGAGACATAGATTGTCTTACATTTCGTTTTCTATTATCTTGATATATGAAAATCGATCACATGTGATTTAGTTCAGAAACGAGTCAACCCATTTCCTTATGTCTGCGTTTTTACTTCATTTTTTCTCTTTTCTCAGTGAAGAAATGCACCACTATCTTTTTGTATTTTTAGCTGAACAGAATTAATCATCAATTGTGAATTTTGTTCAACAGACATAAGAATTAATCACTCAGGTTTCATTTTTAGATGCCTGTCCAAGCATAACTGTTGAATTTCCTTTCAAGTTATGAGCTGGAATTATTCTTTTGACGTTATGAAAATGCTGTTGTTATATTCTAAGGTGTTAAATATGCGTTTAGGATTGGAGGTATGGCATTTCTGTTCGACAATTATGATTGTTAACCAGCATTATCTTAGTAGTGCCCCTTGTATCCGGAAAAGATGAGGGAAACTGAAAACACACTGTATTTCATAGATGCAGGTTGCTATTAAAGGCAAATACACTACAGAACCCCAATCTCCTTTCTTGGTTTATAAATGCTTCTTCACAATATTCTAAAGTCTTGATAGTCATAGTAATCTTGAGAATGGGTTTTGAGAAGAAATAAAGTGTAAATTTGTAGAAAATGGACTGGTTACAGTTCTTTAGTGGAAAAAGGGACAACCATCTTTGGCTGTTCTTTTAATAAACAGTTAAAAACACATAGGGGCATGGTGACGCGAGATCCTAAATAATTGTGTGGCGTTCAAATATTGTGTCTTTAATGTTTTTTTTGTTTAATCATACGAAACTGGAGTTGTTTCATGTATTGTTAGAAAAAACATAGGGTGTTTTTTTTTTGTTGTAAAAAATTTACCTTTTTCTGGATTTTATTTTGTTTCTTTTGTGTAACATATTTTACAAAAACTTGACCAAGGTAAAATGTTTCATCGACAGCCTATATGCTTAGTTCAATTGCAATAAAATATTTTCAATTCATTAAGTTCTATTATATGTTTATTAATCGACCTATAATTTTCCAATTACAGTTTCATTCAGCTATTTCAACCTCATCGAAACATATGTTCAATGTAAAATATTTCAGTGAAAAAGATTTACATGTAAAATTTTTTCAATTTGTAAAATGTTTTTGAGATAGGAAAATGCTATGCATACGAACAGATCATTTTAGAACTCCATGCAAACATATTGGCAAGTGATAAATGGTGAACTGTGGATCAAATAAACATTAGATGATTGGTTAAACTTGAAAATAGGTAATTGCCACATTAGTTGTATGAAAATTATGTATGATTTGTTTGCATTAATGGCATTGCTCTTTGAGATATCAATTAGTCAGATAATTGTGTTTATGTCTTTTTTCTAAAGGTTCAGTAAATATTCGTGTGAAATAGTGGTGTAATGTGGCTGAATGACATTGAGAACTCTAGAAGCTATGAGCATTAGGCATGCTTTTAATGAGTCAATGTCTGCTTCACAACAAGATTGACTATGGTTGCTTATTTTTCCTTTTCCCCACTTTTTTTGGTCCTTGCCAATTTCTTTGCGATTTTTTTTTGTTGCTTCAGAGATTGGATCTTAGGGGACACAAAGTTCGTAGTCTTAATGCGAGTGGGTTGAACTTAACACAAAATCTAGAGGTAAACATGCACTATCTGGATGCATTGGTGCTTATATCTGCTAACCTTAGTGACGAGAATGTTTAACTGAAACTCCTGTTTGACAGTTTGTTTATCTCAGAGACAATCTCCTTCATACATTGGAAGGAATTGAGATACTGAAGCGTGTGAAGGTGTGTTTCATGTTTTATCATGATTCCATTTCTTGTTACAACACTACATGGCCATTTTCTGTGCATACAACTTTTGAATTAGCAAAATTCAAAACTTACCAGAGTTCTGCATTAGACATGTCTGTTAGCAAATAAAAGGAGCTTAGTTACTGATGGGCAATGCTGCTTTTGCAGGTCCTTGATTTGAGTTTCAATGAGTTCAAGGGGCCTGAGTTTGAACCTCTTGAGAATTGCCAGGCCCTTCAGGTTTGTTTCTCATGTCCATTCATCTCTTAAGTTTCATGATTAGATATACTATAGACTTTGATGGTTCATTTAATAAGGTGATGACATATCTATTACCTGCAGCAACTCTATCTTGCTGGGAATCAAATCACGTCACTTGTTAGCCTTCCTCAGCTTCCTAACCTGGAGGTAAGCCTTTAAATTGTTCAAGTCTTGCTGCTCAGCTATTGTAATTCATGATTTAGAATGGATTTCTATGTCTGCACTCAAAGTAATTAGTGGTTTGATATCTTTCTTTTTGTTTCAAGTTTCTTTCGGTTGCTCAAAATAAGTTAAGGTCTCTGTCAATGGCTGGCCAACCTCGACTACAGGTGTGCATGTTGTCTAAAAATACTCCAGCATATTACAAAGTCATGATTGAATCATTTTCTTCAAATTTTTCACCTGTTTATTTTTCTCTAGGTATTAGCTGCCAGCAAAAACAAAATAACAACTCTGAAGAGCTTCCCACATCTACCAGTCCTTGAGGTTAGTTTTAAGTATTCTAATTCTGTTCTTTTAACTTTTGGAGCATGAGACAGGATTGCTAAAATGGTCTTGTATTTTCACATTCTTTATTGCCTTGCCAATCCTTCTGTTTCCTTCCGTGTAGTTTTGTTTGGGTTCATACAACTGTAGCTAGTTTCTGAGTGCAATTAATTGATTAATACTGACACAAGTAAGTTTGTTTGACAGAAAAATTGATATGATTCTCTTACTTGACAGAGATAATGTTTTATATCACTGATGAATATGTCACACTAAGGTTTAGAAATCATGAAGTATTTTGCAACTATTCAAGAGTTTGTCTCAAGGCTTTTCTTGTGCAATGTGAATAAATATTGGATGATTGGAGGTATATCATTTTCATCATTAAGATTGCTTTATCTTTTACTTTGTTAAGAAAACTAATTCCTCATGTTTAAGAAATATTTAAGGTTAATATGGTGAGATGACAATGCTTAGGGTTATGGACTGTCATGGAATCTTTTGCAGTGGTATTTTGACTTGGGAGTGGTAGAAATTACTGAAATATTTTTATTTTCTCTCAGCTTTCTGCCATCAATGTCTGAATTCTTAAGGATTGACATGCAGTTAATATATATATTTTTCTTTATCTTCTGAGCACTCATTTATTTTCTAGTGGTGTAAGAGTTGGAGACAAGATTTGATGCATTGATAACAGATGAATGGAAACATTTTGCTCATCTTCTTAAACCCACAAGCAAGAGTACATATGTAACATTCTCAATATTGTGTTGTGTTGCAGCATTTGCGAGTGGAGGAGAATCCTATACTTAAGATGCCCCATTTAGAAGCAGCCTCAATTTTGCTTGTTGGTCCTACCTTGAAAAAGTTTAATGATAGAGGTATTGTGTCATATTTCAAATGCCTTTATACAAGATTGAATGATATGTTTGTTCCTCATATACAGAACATGTGTCTGCATTTGGTTTCAATTTCCTTTGTTTCTTATTCTTTTTCTCCGCCTTAAAATAGGGTTTTTACTTTATTAGGTTTTCTTGCTTTGAAGATAAGTTGTTACTTTTCTTCATTGTCTTATAAACTTGGAAATTCTGATAGATCTTTCCCGAGAAGAGGTTGCAATTGCAAAACGTTATCCAGCATGCACAGCGTTGTGCATTAGATATGGTTGGGAGCTTTGTCGCCCTGAGAAAGCAGCAGGTATGTATTTTGTAAAACATTCTTTGTTGGTGCATGGTTGGGACTTCAGACACTACATCAAATAATCATCACATCTCTATTGATGTTGATTTTGTCTAGGTCAGGGGAGAACCCCCTATGTTAGATACTTGATTTTTATGTACTATATTCATTTTATTGTGCTTAATTTGTTATAGGAGGGTGATTTTTCATACTGCACACATATGCTGTATGCACGTATCAACTTCATGAGATATCTAAATGGACAACTAGCTAGGTTTGCATAGTTTTATTAATTAATTGCTTGTTTTTTGGTGGATATTAGAATTTTTATATTATTTTCTATTTGCTAGCTAATTTTTTTTATTCAATCACCTATTAGATGGTTTTTTTTTTTTTTACCATTCTTTGGAGTTACATTAGAGCTTGTTGTTGATATAAAAGTTCCCTGTTCTCCTTTTACTTCTTGGTTTCTTTCCTTTCTTTGTGCTGTTTCTCTCCTCCTTTCTTCTATCATCTCTGCTCTGATTCTCCTATCCTCTTTCTCCATGACCGAATGCTTAATCACAGCAATGATGAAGGCAATGGCTCTGAAATCAGTAACCTAAGGGCTTATTACCTGAGTGTGGACGTGCTAACTCATGTTTGTTGTGCATGCCACATGAATTTGTACATGATGAATAAAAGTAAATGGGATCTTTTAAATTAGTTATGAAGGGGGTAATCAATATTTGTAGGTTCAATTAGGTCCATGCCATGGTACTTCATTCCACCTTCATCACATGTGAATTTCCAAACAAAATAAATAGTCAATAAGGATTCAGTAATATTCCCCACTAACAAAAGACTGTTCCATATGTCAATAGTGCATGGTATTGAAACAAATTTCATTCAAATAGGTGAGAGATGATAATTTTCCCTTAAATGCTCTTTCGTGGTGTTTCCTCAGAGGAACAGAAAGTAGCTGGTATGATACAATGCCAAACATCTTTTGCTTCCCTATATGGAACAATACGTCTCACCATGCATTCATGCCCACCTCATTATACCTGCGATACATTTCACAGCATGAATCACAGCTTCATGCTCCAATTCCACAAGCACTTATCTGACACACATGTTAAGCAACAGAAGGCAATTGACAAATGTGGCTGTTACTTTACACAACAAAGACCGGTCCACTCATTGTTGTATTATATTTGTATCAACATGCTGAGCAATCCTTCACTGTGTCTGCCTCACTATCACAAAATCAAGCATAAAAGAACTTATGTCTGATTAACACCTCTATCTAGCTCTCGTTTTGAGCAGGCAATGTAATCAGAATTAATACATAGTTAATGTGTTCACGTTGAGGAAATAGCTGGACCTCCAAATATGAAACATATACCAAGCTATAATGCAACATAAGCAAAGGTGACTTTGTGGATCTCCACTGCCATGTTAAATAACACTATGTGAATATTAGGCTGCTGTGACGTGTGAAGCTATCTTGCAACAAGTATTTATTGTTGATCATGCCAATTCATGAAGGTTCCTGTATGAAACTTTTTGAATTGAACTGTGGTCTGCTGAACAGATTCAACCTTTTGCTTTCTATATGAGCAATGGAAAGAGCATTTCCCTCCAGGCTATCTGCTCAAAGATGCATTGGTAGATCAACCTTTTGAAGAAGATGCTTGCCACTGCCATTTTGTTTTTGTTCAAGACAACAATCTAAGTGCCGATCCACAGTTAGTCTTAAAGTATCAATGGTTTGTGGAAGAAAGAGCACTTTCAAGCTTTTCTGCTATACCTGATGCCACTAGAGAGGTAATTGATTCCTGTCATATAATGAACTTCTAAGCAGATATCTTCATTTTTTGCCATGCTGATAACATCATATGATGACCAGGTATACTGGCCAAAGCATGAAGACATTAGTAAATTTCTGAAAGTGGAATGTACTCCCATAATCGGAGAAATAAAGTATCCTCCTGTTTTTGCCATATCTTCACGAGTTTCACCTGGTATGTTTTGTTCCTATTTTCTTTGTAAATGGATGGTTGATATTGGATAAATTGCATGTTAATTTAGCTTCCAATTTATTAACATGATGTTATTTATTTTTATCTGGATAGTTTTGTAATTTGTACTTGTTGATTCATATCAAAGTGGCATCACACTCTCTATAGAAAAGCCCTTTTAAAAATGCAGAAACAGACAAATATACATGCAAACATTTGAGAAATTGTAGGTTCTGTTATTCTCAGTCAGAAAGAGCATGGTATAAAATTCATGATAACTTTTTCTTTAATCTAACGTCTTTTCAATCTTTTCTTCAACCATGTAACTCACATCTTACTGTCTTTCAACCTCACTTCTCCACCTTATAAAGGAAATGGAATTCCAAAGGTTGTGAACCTTGAAGTGCAAGGAGACTTGGTGGAAGGAAATGTTATCAAAGGCTATGCTGAGATTGCATGGTGTGGGGGGACTCCGGGGAAAGGTGTTGCAAGGTAAGGTTGATAACATGGTTGCAGGATATACATACCCGAAGTCAAAATATGCAATTTAAGTATATCATTCCCGTTTTTCATTTTTCAGTTGGCTGAGGAGAAGATGGAATAGCAGCCCGACAGTTATTGCTGGAGCGGAAGATGAGGAGTATTGTTTAACTCTAGATGACATTGATTCAAGTTTGGTTTTTATGTACACACCAGTCACAGAAGAAGGAGCCAAAGGGGAACCTCACTATAAATATACTGATTTTGTTAAAGCAGGTGTGTAGGGATAAATTTTTTGATTAGTTAGGTACTTTCTGTTTTCTCATCTTGTTCTTTTTCTTTTTTTTCTTTTTAATTCTAGATTTTTTAATTTGAATATATGCTCAGTTCCGTTACTAGGGGAGGATCCCAAAGAAATATCCCAAGAGAAAAGATTGACCCACTCTAAGACGTATATTGAATTTAATCAAAATGAGTTTCCTTTGGTCAACTATTTTTGGCATCCATGACAATTGATATTCTTTGTTCTGAGAGTTTTTATTGGTGCATGTGAACTTTCTTTATGAAATAAAAATCATTTCAAACTTTCCATTTCAGATACACATCTCTTTGCTTAATGTAGGTACACTTAGTATGTTCCTTAAAAAGACGATGGAGTATTCTCTCATTTATTCAAATTCATTGAATGGACCTGAAAATCATACTTCTTCAATCAAGAGTGATGAAATATTCTCATATTTTGCATTACCAGCTTTTTTATGCTCAACAATTATAATTCGTTCAATAATGGAAGTGATTCCTCTAGCCTCAAGCAGTTGACTTGAGAATTTAGTTTGAATTTCATAGAAAACACAGAATGCTTGACCTCATCCTCATCCTCTAACTTTTGACTCTCTTGAGTAGTCATATCTATAATTGCTAAATAGTTTCTCCATTTATTTTTAAATGCAAATAGTATGGCATTGGATACTGAAAGATTATGTAATGTTTCATTGTGATAGCTCCTCCATCGGCCAGTAATGTTCGAATTATTGGAGATATTGTTGAAGGAAATATTGTAAAGGGAGTTGGGAATTACTTTGGGGGGAAAGAAGGTCCTAGCAAGTTTGAATGGTTACGTGAGAATAAGAACACTGGGTAAGCGTACTCATTATTTCATATTCTACTCTGCTATTCTTATTCTCTTGATGTTGTTTTTTATTCTTGTCGTAAGAGCTTACACTTCAGTTGGTTTTATGCCCATAGCATTTCATATCCAAAGCCTTCTTTCCTCCTTGTCTGTTTCCAACTTGGGTTTGGATTGTTTATGTGTATTCTGAGGGATGCACCACTGTTTCATTTCAAGTTTTGTTTTTTTTGGTAGAGGTTATTTCAATCTTCTTGGCTGTTTTTTCTATTCCTAGAGATTTTGTATCCATATCAACTGGTACATCTGAGTATGCTTTGACCAATGAGGATGTTGGGCGATGCTTAGCTTTTGTGTATTCACCCATTAATTTTGAAGGTAGGTCCACTACCTTTTTTGTTGTTGAAGATATAACAAGCATGTTTGCTCATCTTCTGGATTTCTAATAGATTATATTACAAAACTTAGCATAATAATTTGCACTCCTTGCAGGACAGGAAGGGGAATCTGTTACAATATTGTCTCTCCCAGTGAAGCGAGGTAGATTGAAATAATGCTGACAAATTTTGTTATGATTATTTTTATTTTTTTATTCTGCCGGGGGGTGGGTTGGTCATTCATTCTTAATGAAAAATGTTTGATAGATTTGAAGTTCATATCAGTTTGCAAGTAATGGGTCTTTTTCTAGAATAAATTCAATTTTGGACCTCTTTCAGTCCGTGGTACCCTAATTCAACATAACACCTAATTCAACATAACTGAAGCGAATGTGCTAGTTTAAATAAATATAAAAAAGTAGATTCACTTTTACTTGTGAAAATGGGAACTAGTCAATGTCTCAGCATAGTTCAATATAAATGTACGAGTAGTTCTTGATAAGTGTCCTTGATAAGTATATACTCTTTGAATTTGGTATGGTTTTCTATATTCTATTCTTGATAACAATGTTACAATGTGAATTAGCTTTAATGAAGTTCCTCGTATAGTAGTTTTCTAGTAATATTTTTTACAGTATTTTGTTGTGGGGTATCTTTGTTATGTTTTTGCAGTTTATAATTTTGCATAAAGGTTCTAACTTCCATATTCATAGTGATGGTATTCTTTTTCCTGATTTCAGCTCCTCCAAAAGTAAAGAATGTGAAGATAATTGGTCATTTACGAGAAAACAGTAAGGTCACTGTAACTGGAACTGTCACTGGAGGAACTGAAAGTTCTAGCAGAGTTCAGTGGTTTAAAACAAGTTCTTCAACATTGGATGGTGAGAATAGTCTAGATGCATTGAGCACTGCAAAAATTGCAAAGGTGGGTAAATCTGTATGCCTGTGTATGCGCACTTAAATAATGAATCAGTGTCTTTTTTGGCTTTATTTTTGATACATGATTATAGTTGAACTTTTGCCATAATTTAGGCATTCCGCATACCCTTAGGAGCAGTTGGCTATTACATTGTTGTGAAATATACTCCTATGACTCCAGATGGTGAATCTGGAGAACCAACATATGCAATATCGGAAAAACCAGTTGAGAGTAAGTAAATCTCTTTCCTCTGCCTTGCAAAAGAATGTTGAATATGGATTTGATACAAGTTAAAGTTCTGTTTCGAAATTCACATCTACTACATATAATTTATTCACTTCTTTCAGCTCTTCCTCCAAGCCTAAATTTCTTATCAATTTCGGGCGACTACATTGAAGGTGGAATATTGACGGCATCATATGGCTATGTAGGTGGTCATGAAGGAAAAAGTGAATATAATTGGTATCTTCATGAGGTAAACACTTAAATCTAAACCATGTGTGCTACAACCTCAATTTTTTTTTTTTGTAATGATGATTTCTTTTTCACTTGTTTGGACCTGTGTTCCTAATGACGATTAGATGAGATTGAAGTTTTGTTAACATGCTTGCTAGAAGAACTTTAGCATATAAGAGAAGTTACTTTTGTAATCATGCAACTGCAACATTCTTGTATTTGATGCTCTTGTACCCATGTAGGAAAATCATCTTCATGATATCCTTCTTTTATTTCCTTGAATGTATTCTTACATATAAACCAAAATGGAATCATTCATCAATTGAAAGAAAAAAATAACTTACCTGATTTTCACAATTGAATTCTTGATCTTTAATTTTGTTCAAATAGGTGTTCATTCATTTTATTTCGCAGATCTATGTTACTCAAATGTTGATACATCTGTTATCTGTTAAGTGATGACATGAACACTGCCATCTAAGATACCATTAGGATAATGTCATTAACGAGATGCCACATCAGCAAGTAAATGGGAAGGAAAATTTCCTCTAAAACCTAACTGCAAAATTAAAAAATTATTAAATATATATAAATTACAAAATTTCCTTCCAAAATCTAGCATATATGTATATAACAATTATTATTTTAATTTTATAATATATATATATATTTAACATTTAGTTTTTTTATAATTAATAATTTTCTAATTTTCAACTAGCTTTTGGATGGAAGTTTTCCACCCATTTACTTGATGTGACATCTCATTAGTGATATTCTATGTGTTAGCGATCATGTTATCATTTTATATATGGACATGTTAACATTTGCTAACATACATCCACTTAGACATTTTATTATGCAGAATAAAAAGATTGAACACCCATTTGAACAAAATTAAAGATTGGACACTCAATTGTGAAAATCAAATAAGTTCAAACACTCAAAATTGTGTTATCCCATTACTTTTTTCTATTGATCTACAGCGATACCTATATGTATCCCTTAGTATGTGCATATTTACATGTTGCAGCCCTGTTAGAATTTCAAAATTTTCTTTATTCATATTGACTGGCTGGTATTTTTATTATTTTCGGAAAACAAATGTAGCTATTTATTTTTTCCATGTTGTGTGGATTGCATTGCTTACTAGAAGAATGGGCATTAGAGGTTTCACAAGGCTTTTCTGAAGCTGGTTATAGGTTTTTTTTTCCTACCCAGGTTGTAGGTTTACAGCTCATTCTGCAAGGTGTAGCATTTTTTGTTTTGTTTTTAACTATGTGCTATTTGTGATACAAATTTTCAATAGTCTTTTTTGCTTCTCTAGAAAAATGTCTAAGATATGTGGAACTTAACCATTTGAGTCTGAGCGAACCATGCTTCAATTACTGGTGTTCATTTTTTTTTTTTTTTGCTTATGTGTTTTGGAATATGTATCTTGTAACATTATCAGGTTTTATGTACCAAATGATTTTCTTGTCTCTTGTTAGCTTTCTTTGCTTTTTTTTTATTATTATTTCTTGAAATCCATTATATTGCTCCATTTGTTTTAAGAAAATTTGAGTATCCCTTTATTTAGTAACAACAACAATCGAGTCTCAATCCCAAACTAGTTGTGGTTAGCTATTTGGATTCTTTTGCGCCATTCCACACAATTATCCCTTTGTTTAGAAACATTGTCATAATGAGTTGAGCCTTTCATATTCTGTTTCCTTTTAGTTGTAAATTATAAAATTATTGAGCGTGTTTGATTCATTTTTTCTCTCAAGAATTACACTTATACTGACTTTAACTGTTGTTTGAAATTTTCAGTTTGAAAGTGATACCGGATCCTTGATACTCGAGAGTTCTGGAGGTCTTCAATGTCGTGTTACTAGAGATGCAATAGGTAAATTCATATCTTTTCAGTGCGTTCCAGCGCGTGATGATGGAATAGTAGGCGAGCCAAGAACTTGCATGGGGGTAGAACGTGTTCGACCAGGTAAGTTTCTTGTCTCATGTTTTGACAATTTTGCTTGCTTGTCCAAGTCTGAACCAAGAAGATTGAGCAGAATAATTTCGCAAATAATGTAAATCACAATATGTAAATCAGAATTATTCAGTGAAGTTTTTCCCTTAGCAATAAAACTAAAGTTTTTAGGTGAAGGCCACTGGTTTATTTTTATTTCTTAGCCTGCACTCTCTCAAAGTTTATAGGCATTTAAGCACAATTCCGCCACTACTTTTTGTTGAAATTAATCTGTAAATAAATAGAGTTACTAGGATTTGAATTCTTGATATTTGGTCAAATGGACTGCAATACTATATTAAAAATAATTTAAATAATTTAACCTAAAAGTTTAAGCTGGTAAATTGAGGTTGAAGATAAAATTTTGAATTTTAAAAAATTGTGTTGAACGTATGTTAGTTTCTTTTGGTTCTAGTTCTATGGATTTACGTATCCGTTGAGAATACTAGCCAAGACTTATGTTTAAACTGATTTATTGTTTCTTTTTCAAACTTATTTCCTTATGCCAAGTTTTCTTTGATGATTAGGAAGTCCAAGATTGCTTTCTCTACAAATAGTTGGAACTGCTATCGAAGGAACTATGCTAACTGTTGACAAGAAATATTGGGGAGGGCAAGAGGGGAATTCAGTTTTCCGTTGGTTTCGGGTACTTATTTCTTCATGCATGCATGAACTTTGTAAATATCTCACATTTGAAGGTAAATTGCCATATTTCCACGTGACATTGTGTAGCAAAAAGGAGAAACATCACATCATGGTAGAGTTGGCATTTTTCTGCTAGATCTGATTGTTGACTGCTGTATGCTTCATTCACCAAGCTATTGTTTTGCAGACAAGTTCAGATGGCACTCAAATTGAAATTCGAGGTGCCACTACTGCATCATACATGCTTTTAGTTGATGACATTGGCTGCTTTGTCTCGGTTTCTTGTGAGCCTGTGAGAAGTGATTCGGCCCGTGGTCCTATAGTACTTTCTGAACAGATAGGACCTATTATACCTGGTATGGGATTTATTTCTGTTGTTGCACCCTTTTTTTTTGCAGCATTTTTATAAACTTGTAAAATATTTAGTTTTGAGGTTTAATGTTCCTTCCCCCTCTAATCCTATTTACTAATTAATGTTATGAGTGTAATAATTGACTCAACAAGGTGTGGTTTTGCGATTTTATCTTTAAAATCTTGTGCAGGTCCTCCAAATTGCCAATCATTAGAGTTTCTTGGATCAATGATCGAAGGACAACGCTTGAGCTTTGTTGCATCTTATAGTGGAGGGTGAGACTTCTAGCGAATAATTTGTCCTTTTTTTATTGACATTAGCGATCTATTTGTTTTTGTTAAAGAGCAATATAAATCATATTTTAGAATCTCATTTAACAACTTATACTTTTAAGTTAAGATAGTTCTTTGATATTATCTCGGAACTTTGTTTACCAAACAGTCACGAGTTTAAATCTCACTACTTCCATTTTATTTGATAAAATTAAAAAAAAAAATAGTGGTGAGTTTGTGCAAGTTTCAAACTTAAAAGGCTTTCATTTAAAAGGATGTATTAAAGAATAATATAAATTATATCTTAAGGTCTCACCTAATAACTGTCTAAAATTAAAATCTTTTCTGTATTTTAGAGAGAGGGGGGACTGCTTCCACGAATGGTTTAGAGTGGAAAGTGGTGGTATCAAGGAGAAATTAAGTGAAGATGGTAAGTTCATGTCAAGCAACACTGAATATGTTTTTTTTACCAATTTGACTTGTCTTCTTGAAATCACTCACTAGATTTAAATATCTTTTTAACATATTGCAGAGTTTCTTGATTTGACTTTAAAGGATGTCGGTAAACACATTGAACTTGTTTACACTCCAATTCGCAAAGATGGTGCAAAAGGAAGCCCTCACACCTTATTATCTGATGTGATTGCTCCTGGTGAGTCATACTTCTATAATTTAGGATTTATATGACACATTTATAATCTTTTTATGGACTTCAACATCTTTGAAATTATTGCCTACAATAAAATAAAAATAGTTGCAGTTTTTGTTCATCTAAAAAGGATCTTTGGACCTGATTGGACTGCCCAAATTGCTGTTATGATTGCTTGATTATTAGATTACATAAGGGGATGGTTTATAATTCTCTAAAAGAGCTGGCTGCATCCTTGCATCAAATTTTTACTTTGCGATCTAAATTAGTTTTGGAAAAGCTACTCTTGAGGGAAAGCTTTGCAAGGACTCATGGACCGAGTTTGAGTTGGGGACCTTGGGTTATTATAAATTATTGTTGCCATGTTTGCATGATATGCAGGTTACATAAAGGGCAATTCATAATTCTCAGGAAGGCATGTGCGTTTACATTAATTTTTACTTGCATGAGTATAAATTAATATCGGAAAGGTGCTTTTGATGGAAAGCTTTGGAAGGGCATACATATTGAGTTTGTTGTTATCATACACCAACTTCTTTTCCTGCCATCTGAGTAGTAAAAAATGATTGGAACTAATTTGATAATGTTTCAATCTGCAAACTGATCTGATCAGTTCTCTTGTTTTGCTCCACCCATTGTTCTTGCCACTTGCTTTGTTGATCAGCCATTGACTCATGAAATTCATTGTGGAGGCCTTGCATTCTTTCATCCAACCTCTTGCAATGTTCTTTAACATTTTTCAATTTGTAATTTTCCACCATCTTGATTGAATCTTAAAGCTCTGATACCAAATGTTAGGCTTCAACCTTAACAAGTTACTACTAGAAAGGAATAAGGGAAAAGAAGAAGAAGAGAAGAGTTGATACAGAATTTGTTACTTCATTCATTTCCTGCCCTCACTAATCTCATACAGTCTTATTTATATCTTGAAGCTAACTGACTGGCCTCTAACTTCCTGTAACTCCCATCCTAATTGCTACTAACTGAATCAGCTAATTTCAATTCACATGCTAATTTCAAGCCAATGTTATGCTATAACCAATCTTTTGCTGCAACTACTTCTTTCCAAAGCCAAGGTTCTCAACAAATTAGTTCTTATTGGTTTTCAATGGCATAGACTGCTTGGATTGTAGTTCACTTCTTTGTTCTTGTATTGAGACTTCACCTATCCTTATCAATGATTTGATACAATAAAGGGCATTTGAAATATATAAAAAAAAATTGGAAGTGTCTTTGCTTTTTGTTAATGTATTTTTAGCCTCTGTCCTCTAACTTGGGCATGCTGCTTCATCACATTCCTGATTTAAGTTATTGAATCTAATTTGATATTTTAGTGTTTTCAGTACCAATTCTTTTTAGCAATTTTGTCATTATATAAAAATGCTATTGTACTCAAATATATATCTTCTATGTTAATATTTTTAAACAGCTGATCCAGTGGGATTGGAACTTTTGATTCCTTCTTGCTACGAGGACAAGGAAGTTACCCCGCAAAAAACATACTTTGGTGGACAGGAAGGTGCTGGAGAGTATATTTGGTTCCGAACAAGGAACAAGCTAAATAAATCTGAATTGTGGGATATAGCAAATGCTGGTGATCATGTTCTTATATGTGGTAAAACCCTGTAAGTACATATATAGTAAAACCCTGTAAGTACATATATAATACACTGGGTTCCCAGAATTGAGAATGTTAGACCCATTTTAACCATAAATTTCTGAGATTAATGTGCACTCGTGGTAGGCTGTATACTCCATCAATTGAGGATGTGGGAGCTTATTTGGCTCTGTACTGGCTGCCTACTCGTGCAGATGGCAAGTGTGGAAAGCCTTTGGTCTCAATTTCCAACTCTCCAGTTAACCCTGGTACTCATTTGTACTTTTAAATTCATATGTTCCTTGACAATGGTCAACACAAATACCTACCTTTTTATGCAAGGTTACAGATAGTCATAGACCTTCCATAAATTTCATCAAAGGTGCATGCATTTTGGGTTTCTGTTAATCATGTGATGAACCTACCATATTTTGGCTACCTTTTGAACTGTGGTACAATTGATTAAATTTTGAATTACGTACACTCCATTCATTATACCAATCCATGCTTTGGCCCAAGTTATGCCAAGATGTTGCATTTATTTAGTTCTTTTCCTTAAATTTTGCTCCTTTAACATGTGAAATTGATATCACATGGCAGCTCTTCCGGTAGTTTCTAATGTTAATGTGAAGAAGCTGCCTTCGGGTGTTTATGCTGGAGAAGGAAAGTATTTTGGTGGGCATGAGGGATTGAGCCTCTTTAGCTGGTATAGAGAGACAAACGATGGAGCTATCAGTCTTATTGAGGGGGCAACCTATATAACTTATGAGGTCACAGATTCAGATTACAATTGCCGTTTATTGTTTGGGTAACTGTTTTTTTTTTTTTTTAATTTTTTAACCATGGTATCTGCTGGCAGAAAGTGCTTTAAAGTTTAAACTAATTATTTATTGATGTGCCAAACCTTTGAATGTTTACTCTATAACACTTTTCCCATATTCCTTTGGTTATTAAGCCTATATAACGGTATATTTTAATGTGTCTCACTGTTTTTCTTAGATACACACCTGTTCGTTCAGATTCAGTTGTAGGTGAGCTTAAGTTGTCTGAGCCAACTGGCCTTGTTCTCCCAGGTGTGTATTTTGGGAAAGAATGGGTAACATCATTTTGCACTACTTGGTAAATTGTGACTGCATTTTTAACTGTAGATGTTGACTAAGTTGGACTAGCTGACCTTATTACTAGTTCATGTGTTCCCCAACTCTTGAGTTGTGCTGTTGTGTTGATTCTGTTTTCTTGTAGATCAAAATGCTGTGAATTTTCCCACAAAATTTTATGTTGCTTTTCAAACACTACATAGAAAATAAAGTAGGTGATATTATGTTATAGTTAACAAGGGTTAATATTGTCTCAATTTCCCTGTTTTTTGTGTAAAAGAATGAGAAGTCTCCAAAGATAACTTGTAAATTTAAGGGAGTGAGTCTCCTAGATATATGTAGATATATGGTGTTGTGCTCTTCTGATTTTTTTTAAACACAATTACATGGAGTTCATTTTAGAGAAATAAAGAATTTACTGTTCTTGAGCAACAACCTTCAGTAAGCAGGCTTTAGCCTTTGCCTTGTGCTATTACATCTCATTGTAGTACTCACTTTTTTAGATGAGTACTATCATTGAATATATCATTCATGAAAGTGTACTCTGAATGGATTTAGAGCCTCTTTGGTATTGTAGTAGTGGTTATAGTTTAAAGTGTTTTTCGCTTAGAAATGCTTCAAAATGATTTTTTATTTTATTTTTTAAAATAATTTTTGAGATTAGCACATCAAAACGATTTGAAAATATATATAAAAAAATTAGCAAAAAAAAGAATTTATTTTGAATTTTGAGGGTACACGGTTTCAACCGTGTTCCCAAACGTGCTCTTAATTCAATTTATCTAAACTCCGAACTAGCTAGGAAAGCTAGTGAATTCTGGGAAAGGATGAGCATCTGGGATTTGTACTTTGATCTAAATTAGAAAGTGCGGAGATTATATCCTTTTGGAATTTGTTTCTCATTGGGAGCATCATGCAAATTAAACTATATTGCTTATTTTCCCCAGAACTTCCAAAAGTGGAAATGGTTTCTCTCACTGGCAAGGCAATTGAAGGTGATGTACTTACTGCTGTTGAAGTGATCCCAAAGAGTGAAACCCAGCAATGTGTTTGGAGCAAGTACAAGAAAGAAGTCAAATATCAATGGTGAAATGCTAAATTCTCTTGTCAGAGATTTTCTTCTATGATTTTAGATATTCTACAATAACCCTTACTGTTAGGCATTCTTTTTCTAAATCATAAGCAAAAATATAGAAAAAATCATAGAAGTGTTTTAAACCTCTAACAATAACCAATAAAAGTTGGATTTTTATGAATGGTAAATACAATTGAAGTGTTTTAAACTTGTTCAACTTACATGAGCAGCATGAATCTAATTCAATTGTCTTTTTATTGGAACCAAAATTCCTATCTAGACATGTTCAAACGAAGTTATTTCTGTTGGGAATCTACGTAAATAGCTGCCAAAATTGCCATGACATAATTTGTGGTTGCTTGTGAAATGGCCTGCATAACAATTGATGGCTGGTTTCTGTTTCAGAATTTGGCATTGATGCAATTAAGTCACAAATATTTCTTGTCTTTTGAATTTCATCATAGGTCCTTGTCTATTGTCATTCTCGTATTTGACACAGATGCTGCAGGTTCTGCTCATCAGTGACAGGGGATAGCAACTCTTTTGAGCACTTGCCTGCACAATGCTCCTGCTCTTACAAGTTGCGGCTAGAGGACATTGGTAGATGCTTCAAATGTGAATGTATTGTGACTGATGTCTTTGGAAGGTCAAGTGAGCCAGCATATGCTGAGATTGGTCCTGTATTGCCAGGTTTGAAGTGCAATCACTTGACTTGAAACTATGTTTTTTCTTAGTCAGTGGAAATTATTTTAATTTTTAATCTGTTGTCATTGATTTGATTTCAAACTTCTGTTATCACTCCATGAGATGCGTGTACATGCTTATTCTGATTGCTTGTGAATTTTCAGCAACACAATCCAATTTCTTGATTTAATTGCTCCAATTGTACTTTTCTGACAGTTTTTGCTAGCTAGTGAATGTCTAGAAGAATTGACTATAAACCACATATATTGCAATTATTTCAACATGCATGGATGTCTTTCTATTCAGGTTAAATTGCTATCGCTTGATTCAAACGCTGTAAAAGTAATGTTATGCATATATCTGTGTTTAATTAAAAGTGAAATACTATCATATGTGTGTGTGTATTTCAAAATTCAAACTATCCTGTTATTTTGTAAAGCATTCACTTGTGAACCTTTTGTCTTTTTATATCTTTCTTGGTTTTACAAGTAGTTTTTCTTGGATTTTTGTCTCATGTAAGCTGGATATAATTCTAAAATTTCAATGCCAGATCTTTACTGGTGAAAGCTTCTGTTCTTTTTTTCTTGTTGATGTTTTCTTTGCTAATATTTGATTGTACTGCTGTTGGCTATGTTCTCTGCATGTTAAACACTTGATTGCATTGTTATATTATGGATTATGAAGTATTTGTCCCTCATGATTTCTGTTTGTTGTTTAAGTTACTGGATTATTCTTTGATTTTAGGGATACCTAGAATAGCTAAGTTGGAGATTGAGGGAAGAGGTTTTCACACCAATTTATATGCTGTTCGGGGCGTTTACAGTGGAGGAAAAGAAGGAAAAAGTAGAATTCAATGGCTTAGATCGATGGTTGGTAGTCCTGATTTGATTTCCATTCCAGGTATGACAGCTGAAAAAACATTAAATTGTTCTGTAAAATGATGGAATCACACAATCAAAAATCTCGTCATAGACATATTTGTAGACAATATTCTCTTTTGTTTAGTTACATTACTGGTTTTGGGTTCCACTTGAGTACAGGCGATGATGTTGACATAAACTTGTATTTGAATTGAAAAATTATTTGATCTTGCAGGGGAGGTGGGAAGGATGTACGAAGCTAATGTGGATGATGTGGGGTACAGGTTGGTGGCAATTTATACTCCTGTGAGAGAAGATGGTGTTGAGGGGCAACCGGTGTCTGCCTCAACAGAGGCAACTGCAGTTGGTAACCACGAATTCCATCTGCTGCTTATTCTTTCCTGTTCACACTTTATTTTAACCGTGTAAGCAAGTTATTGTTGATAAAAAAAATAAAAAAATATTCCAGGTCACTTGTACAGGTTCAGCGAGATTTGAATTTTTTCAGTCGTGTAATTCTTCTGATTCTAACCTAAACCTTAGAAGGAACCGTGGAACAATGCAGGACCAAAAAAATACTATTGTATGTGTGAAACAATGTCTGATTAACTATTTGACTATATACTCTAATGAAATTTTGAGAAAGGAAAATAGGACCTTAGGTTTGTTGAATCTAGGATTTGGTTCTGGCTATATCTAGTCTTAATTTTTAGGATGGCTTAGATTTATTTTTATTATTCTGTTTCTCATAGTAAACATCAAGCGCAATAACAATCAATCTTTAGACTTGTGAAGAAATTATTTTTATTTAGATGAAATGATTAGCAATTAAAAGAAGAAAAGAATGTTCCTTGAATAGTAAATTGACGCTTACAATAATTGAGTTTGCCATAATACTGATGAAATTGTTGATTTTGGGTTTGGTATGAATCATAGCATTTATCTTTCAATAATTGTGGAAGGTTGAGGTTTATGATTGGGTATATAGGTGGGAGAGTAAGGGACTTTCCTGGAATTTTGCAAAATGAAAAGCTGTTGAACTTGAAAAGAAAAGAGTTTAAGGAAAATAAAGTGAAGAAATGCTGATGGTTTTCTTTTTTTTTTTCTTTTTAGTTTGTATATTTGCTAGCAGATTACTTATGTGTTGTTGGGGTTTATTAGTAATAAAACAATTTTTAATTATTAGAACATATAGATTTAATTCAACAAATCAATGGATTAGCACTAATTGTAATTAAAAATGAATTAAAAAATTCCACAGTACTTGTAATTAAAAGGAGTGGGTGTGAATTCTTAAGAAAATTTGAAAAAAATTGCACTAAATTGTATATTAAATAAAATTTATAAAGAAAAATAAAGAGAAAGAGAGGAAGTGGCATTGAGAAAAATGTCATAAGTAGAGAATTTTATATGCATACATATAGCTATTTTTCCATGTTTTTTAGGAGATTCTAAATAGGCAACTGATTAGTAAAATTATCTTTGTTATAGGAGTTTGTGTTTACTAATACTAATAATTAATTTGATATTTATTTAAATACTAATTTGTTATTAATCTTCATATTATTATCAATTAAAAAAAATAAAAAGTTACTTGCATATCCTACATGGGAGCACCGGAATTGAGGATAAATACTTAAAGCTTATCCAAAAGCTTGAGATTTAATATAGATAGATACTCTTCTAAATTTGTTAGAAAACAAAATTGACGTGCCTTGCTCTTTTGGAGAAAGATTTAGAAAGTGCCTTAATTGACAAAAAAAAAGAAAAAAACTGGTTGAACTCAGCTGGACACCCATCTCATAAAATTTCTGATTTGATCCCTGGCATATCACTCATATGCCATGAAATTGTGACCAAAGTTTTAACTGAAACCTGCTAGGTTGTGGCTTGTACTAGTCATTGCTGAATTAAAAATAGAAAACTTTTTTTTTTTTTTCCGAACTAGAGGTCTGAAGGCTTTGGACTACACAATAGGAAGTATCCCTCTCACATCCTTAAATCCACTGTCCCTCCCATTGCCTGGACTTGAGAACTCCCAAGTAGAAATGGCTAGTCTTAACTGAGCAGTCCTCCGGGGACAAATTGCTGCAAACTTTAAGATACTGAAATAATGTATTGATCAAGAAATGAGATGTGTGCATTAAATTTGATTTATGACCAGACAAGATTTGACTTGCCAATTCTTTTGTCCCACTCCAAGGGCGAACCTATGACAAACTTTATGTGTGGTCGATGTCATACCATTGTTTTGCTTATATTTTTTTCTCACATCTGTATAATCTCTCAATTCTGTGATAGTCTGTCTTCTATATTTCTAATTTTGATATGACTAACTTTCAGAGCCTGATGTTTTAAAAGAAGTTAAGCAGAAGCTCGAACTTGGATCTGTGAAATTTGAGGTGTGTATATTTTGAGTATTATGCTGAATTTAATTCCTTCTAAACTAGTTGATTGTTGCTGTGTTTCTTGTACATCTACACTCTGCATTTGGTAAACATGTATCTAAGGACGTGTTAACTTCATGAAAAGAATAATGTCCCAAGAGTTTCTTGTATACTATGTTCTTTTATTGGAGATTTTTCTCCCTCTTTACTGTTGAGTTGCAAAGGCTTGGTAAAGGTGCATTTAAGTTATGCCACACATCTCATGCTCTAGAACTCTTTTAATTTGAGGGGAGAAAGACAGGAGGATGAAATCTGGACAACTTCTTAGTGTTGGCAGGGGGTGGGGTGGGCAGGTTGTTCTCTGTGGGAGAAAAAAAGGGGCATTGCCTGAATTGCCATGTTAAATATTATTTTTTGGTTTTGATCAAATATATTATTGCTCATCATGAAAGGAGCACTTGAAGTGGACAGTTGCAATAATCTCAACTGTGCAAAGCAGTTCTCAAACACACACACACTCTTCTTTTACTACATGGTTCCTGAACTGACTGCAAGTCTTTGAATACAGGTATTATGTAACAAAGACTGTTCTGCGAAAAAGGTCTCTCCATTTCATTGCAATTTTGTGCTTAAAGTTGAGAATGGTAAAAAATAAACTAGCATTTTAATGTCATTGTTAATATTGCAGATTCTCGGAGATGGTAGTAGTCTTGAGAGAAGAATACTAGAAGTTAATAGAAAACGAGTGAAAGTTGTGAAGCCAGGTTCTAAGACTTCATTTCCAACAACTGAAATTCGTGGAAGTTATGCTCCTCCCTTTCATGTGAGTTTGTGTCAAAACTACATTAGTTTTGTTTACATCCTGCTTGGTTTGTTCCGTGGCACCCAGTATTGTTCCAAACTTGTTTGGTATCATGGTTTGAAGGAGGAATTCATTTAAGTTTTTCATTCAGTCAAATTGGGTACAGTTTATAGATTCAATATATAGATTGCATCTCCACACGTTTTGCAGATGATAGGATACAATCATTTCAGGTGGAGGTATTTTTCCAATAAACCATACTTGTTGTTATTTATCAAAATGGGGTACTTTTAACCTAATCCAAGATAACTTTGTCATGTAGGGCTCTCCTTGCCATATCATTCCTTTTCTTTCAATAACTAATAATGTGTTAATAAAATAAATGGTATCTTGGAAATTCATCCACCCTTGTTGATCTTGATACTCGTGTGCTTTTGGATGTCTATTAGAAGATTTAGTTAAAGACTGTGTAGGCCTGTAGAGCATCTATGCAATGATTTTGTTGATCAGTTGTAAGGACTAAGGAAGTTAATGATGGGATAGCTTTGGAGGTATGTGGTTATTTATCTAAAATTCATGTAGGGACTTTCGGTTATAAGGATTGTTAGGAATTCCGGCACTGAATGATAGATGGAAGCAAGAGAGAATAATTTTTTATTGCAACAAAAAAAAGAAGGAAAATGTTTCCATGTTTATGTCAAGGTTACTGGGAATTCAAGCACAAGCTAAGGGACAAAAAACATGTTTGGGAAGTATGATGGCTGGGAATCCAAGATCTGGAAGCAGTGTGTGTGTAGGTTCTGTTGTTTAAAACAAGATGTTTACCTAGTCATGTATGTAAAAACTTAGGTTACAAACAAATCTAACTAGTCTAACGTAATGTTGACTGTCCAATTTTAATGTCTTAGGAAAAAAAAAGAAAAGATGACATGGATTGTCGAGGTAGAATCTTCGTGCCTCAAAGTACCGCAGTTTGGTAAATAAATTTAGAAATACTTTGTTATGGTAAAAAAATATTTAAAAAATTGCCCCTATTTAAAAAAAAAAAAACTGATTCTAGGTGATGCATCTCATTTTATGTTGCCATGTTCCCACATGACAAAAACAGTTTTTGTACTGAGTTTAAGCTTCATACACTTCTCTTTGCTATCTCAATAATACAGAAAAGCTAAGGCTAAAAGAATTTGCAGGTGGATCTTTTCCGAAATGATCAACATCGGCTTAGGATTGTTGTGGATAGTGAGAATGAAGTAGACCTGATGGTCCAGTCCCGACATTTACGGGATGTCATCGTGCTTGTGATCCGAGGCTTTGCTCAACGATTCAATAGCACATCCCTCAATTCTCTGCTCAAAATAGAGACATAACTAATATGTAAAGTGACTGGTATTTATGCAGGCCTGATCCACTCTTATTCCTCGCTCATTTCTTATTCCTATTTGTGCTTCTTTGGTTTCTTGGAGCCTCTTTGCCTGTAACTTGTGGTTTGCAGTAATGGAAGGATGAGGTGTTGAGAATACGATGAAATCAAGCTATTTGAGAATATGATGTATGCTCTCTCGCTCTCTTTCTTTTTTAACCCTTTTTGATATAAATGTATGGCTGGATGCGGGTAAGGCTTCACATATCTCCAGGGGAAAAATTTTAGGTTGACACCCTCCCACCATGAGCCTACTAACATGAAATATCTGGGACATCATGAAGTAGGAGAAATCTCTACCTAATTCACTGGTGTTTCATCGGTTGTTTAAGCTTCCAACTTTGAGCAGCTTGCTTGTGTTAGAATTTTGTCCATGGCTGGCAACCATGTTAATCACATCGGCTTCAGGGCTCACGGTGTAATTTTTTGCTCCATTGCTGTTACGAATGTAAGCAATGCATGGCTGAATCTCCCCGTCATTCATTTCACCGAAGATGACATCATCTGGGTTTGAGGGCTCGTATGTCAATTCCTTTATATCCTAAATGAAGTATTTAACATGAAAGCAAATAAGAAGTTGGCTTATAGGCTTGAGATAACTATATTTTAGGTTTATTTGTTTCATATACCGAGAATATCTCTAGGATACAAATAAGTCTTCTAAATTTTATTTTTTTTTAAAAAAAAAGTGTTTATTGTTTTATGTGTTCTTTATGTAGTAAAATGTTTATTAGAATGGCAACATTATATGAACTATATGACTATTAATAAAATAATTATATTTTAAGTTAAATTGAATAGTTGATATTCAATTTCATTTTAATAGTCACAAATATTTAATTATGAAAATCTAAGAAATTAATTAAAAAAAAGTTAATATTTTGATTTTAGAAATATCTATATACAAGTATTAGGAAGCCTATTAGGAGAGGAGAGCATAACCACCATAATTTTTTTTATTTAATTTACTATATAATAAAAACTAACATATAAATATTTAGGAAGAAGTGTTTTTTTTCCAACGTTGAATCGATATCTTTATTTATTTATTTATTTATAATTTACATCTATAATTATCTACTAGTTTATCTATAATCATCTATTAGTTTGTGATAAATATCTTTTCATTTGATAAAACTATATTTATAAGAAGTTAGCTTACAATTTAAACATTTAATTAGTGTTATAACTTAAATCCTATTGAAGTTATTGATGTTAAATCAAAATTTTTTATTGTAGAATTAAAGACACTACATATATAATATTCTCCAAACTCTTAAAAGGTTTATAAATGTTTAACAATATTATGGTCATATGTTAAAATCTTATTTTTATAAATATTTACAAGAAAAAAAAACATAACTCTTGTAAAAAACAACACTACTTTTATATTTATATAGGTGAAATTATATATCTATCTATATTATATATGAAATGAACTTTAAATTTTATTAAGAGCCTACATTCATCCTCCTTTATGTAATAGAATGTATTGAATACTATCAAAATATGGTTCATACTAAATAATAATTTATTATTACTTATTAAATTTAGAGATAAGTTTCTTGCTAATTCGAAGTTAGGTTTCCATTACCGGTATCTTTACTAATGAGTTTCAACCTCATTCGACTAGTTTTTTTTGTCCTTATCATGTATCTAGATGGTTCTTTTGTGAGTAAATCCACTAAATTATTCATAAATTTTATATAGATAATAGTGATTACTCCATTTGTAATCAACCCTTAATATATCCATATTGAATGCTTACATATCTTGATTTACTATTGTAAATCTTACTGTAATTTTAAGAGATTGTTGGTTCACTATCATAATATAAACAAATAGTTTACATAGATTATTACCACAACTTAATATTTAACAAAATATTTCTTAACTATTTTGCTTCTTTACTTGTAGTAGCCATGACAATAAATTTCATGTACTTGATCTATAATTGACTTGTTATCGATAATCTCATATTCAAAAACTTTTTAAAGTAAAAAAATAATCAGAAGCTGATTTTTCTTGCTTGTAATGTGTCTCTAAGGTAGCCAATTTTTTTTTGGTGACTTTAATTTAGAGAAGATATGATTCAAAATATACCTTTAATAGAACAATTCATTTTCCTTATATTTCAATCTTTCAGTCCTAACAACAAAAAATTCATCTTCTTATAGTTTAGGTAGTGCAAATGAGTTTGAGTAAAAAATATAGCAAATCTTTAATGAAATAAGCATGGATATTATTATATCCATCAATCTTGTGTAATTCATACCATCAAAATGATCTAGTTGAATCTGAAATTCTAAGCAACCTTGACGCTTGAATTAAGATTTGTCTTCATCATAAAAACACCTTAAAATTTTAAATAAATTGTTTAATATGAAACCAAATAAAAAGCTAACTTAGAGGTATGAAAACATTGTATTTAAGGTCTTTATTTGTCTCACACAGAGACCACACCTCTAGTATACAACCAAGCCTTTTAAACCTCTAAAAGAATAAAAAAACAAATGGAAGAAAATATGTTTTTTTTTGTTTATGTGTTGTTTGTGTAGTAACATGTTTATTAGACTTTAAATATTATGTTTGTTAATATTATGACTATTAATGAAACAATTATGTTTTAATTTAAACTGAATAATTGTTATTCAGTTTGATATAGCAGTCATAAATATCAAAATTAATTATAAAAATCAAAGAAATTAATAAAAAAAACAAATTAATCTTATCAACAAATTAAGTTCCTTGTTTAAAGTGCTAATTTTATTAGTATACTTTTTAGAAAATTGATTTTGAACAATATTAAACATGAAAGCCTTATAAACTTCAATGGTTAAATGATTATGGAGAAATGTTAGTTACCAAGCAAGTTTTGGTTTTGTTTTCCGTTGAAAAATATAAGGATGAAGTGTTGTGTGATGTTGTATTTATGTATGCTACTCATTTATTATTAAGGAGACCTTGTCAATTTGATAGAAAATCTAAGCATGATAGGTTTAATAACATGTATTCTCTTAGGAGGGATAAAAAAAACACTCATACTTGTACTATTGTCTCCTAAACAAGTACATGGGACCAATTAAAATTGAAAGGAGAAAACAAAATTGAAGAAAAAGATCAACTATATGATGATGCGATAAAGAGTGAAAATAAAGTGAGTTAAGAGAGAAGAAGGTCAACTTCGGCCAAAATAAGAATTAGTAGGGATTTAGATGAGAGATGAGAGAAGAAAGAAAAGGAGAGAAAATAATAATAATAAAATGTTAGTTTTTATACTAATACAAGTAGAATTAAGAGTGTCTATTTTTCTAACATGCTTATGAAACTTATGTATAAGAAGACATATTTTAACATCAATGACTTTGATCATACCTTTCTAGTATTTGTATTTTTTTATTACAAAATCTTAAGGACATCTTTCTTAATGAGATTTCTAGTGGATTGCCACCTATTAGGAGAATTAAGAACTGAATTGATCTTATACTTCAAGCATCTATTGTATCATTAATTCTTTCATTTTCCTTTGAAGTTTCTGTATCTCCTAAAAGGATGGGACTTGGAGAATGTGTATTGATTGTCATGCCATTAATAATATTACAGAAAAAAGCTTATAGCTTATTTTAATGAAAAACTCAATGGTGCAATATTGAATTATCCTGCATATGATAAAAAGGCTTTATGTTTTTGTAAGAACTTTGGAATTGGCAACATTATTTATTGTCTAAAGAGTTTGTAATCAAATATCAATCATAAGTCATTACAACATCTTGAAGATCAAAGGAAGTTGAATTATTGGTATGATGAGATGGTTAATCCTAATTATAATAGAAAACATTAGTAAAGGCTCTCAATGAGAATGTGAGGTGAGAAATACAACAACAACAACAACAATAACAAAAAGCAATATATATTCAAAGCTAATAAAAAAAAGGGTAATTGTTTAACCAGATGATTAAGTTTGAATTTGCATGAAAAACATTACTAAAAAAAGAAGATTTAAATCGATGCTAAGAAGAGATAGACCATTCTAAATCCTTAAAAGAATTAATGATAATGATTATAAATTAGATCTACTAGGTGAGTATAGTGTTAATGTCACTTTTAATATTTCAAATCTCTTTAGTGTCACAATTCATAGACAAATCGTTTCGAGGAGAAATGAGATGATATGGTTAAGATTACATTAAAAGATCCATTGGAAGTTCTAATTGAGCAATTACAAGAACATGGATAAAGAAGCTTATAGATATATTTAATGAGCTTATTTAGAGTATTTGGACTAAAATGAATTTCAATAAGATTACATTTTCAACAAGTGATGATCAAATCTTAATTAATCTAGTTGATGAGCAAGAGGGGCCTAATTTATCTACAATATAAGCCTAATTATTTTGCAATGATGGGTAATTACTTTTAGTATTATAGGTGGTTTTGTGCTTATTTTTTCCAATGCACAATTTTATTCTAACAAGTGTATTTGTTTATCCAATCGTTGGATTATGCTAAAATTTTATCAAATATTTTTAGAGATCTTATTTTATATTGGGTTAAAATTTTAGGCGATTAAACATTAGAAAGGCCTTGCAACAAATTCCATAAGATACCATGTGAGAATTACATTAGTTTCCTAGTTAATTTATGATTTTTCTTTATTTAAAACTTTTTTATTAATTTTCTAGCATTATTTAAGATATTTTACTTATTATAAATAGGGTTATTTATCTTATATTTATATTTTTATATACAATATTTGATTTTGATAATTATTATTGTGTGTTTGAGGTTTTACTCATATTTTTTTTGTTCTTTATTAAACTATTTTGACTTTTCAAATAATTAACCAGATTTCTTGTCATACTCAATTCCAAATAATAATTTAGCTTGATTAGAAAGAGTCAATTTCACTATAGGTTTCTGGATCTTTATATCCATGAAATTCACATCACATGGCTATCAAATAAGATTCACAAACCCATATAGATAATAAAGCTTAATACCAAGCATATGGGCTTCTAAGGCCTATAAACCTAACCAATTTCAAATTAGTTCAAATATCTTAACCTATTAATCATGTCTCACTCTTTAGTTACATTAGTCTTTTTAAGAGTCATGGAATAAATCTTAACCCATTAAGATTATAATTTTATAGGCAAAGCTAGACATCTAGTGATAATAAGATTCTAAACTTTAATCTTATTAAAACTAGTTTTGAGTTCAAATCTCATTAATACTAGTATAGATTCCAATTCTAATTAGAACTTTTAAAAAAGTTCTAGTGTCATTAGGACTCTAATAAGAAGTATTTAATTCTGTGTACTACATTGACACTTAATTTCTTTTGTATGTGTGATCCTTTAGGCTTTCAATCGTGTTTGTAGTAAGGCTTTATTATAGTCCTAGTATAAATATAATTGTTTTATTCTTTCAATCAAATATGATATGACATTTTATTTCATTGAATAAAGTAAATGAACTAGTGTTCTATCATAACACTCAAAGTAATTAGAAACAATCAATCAATCAAGACTTTTTTCAACCCTTTCTAAGTATGGTTACCATATAATTCGACCTTTTTATCGTACAATGCCATGAATTGACCTAGGGTTTGGATGATACATATCCTGGATAACCAATTCTAATTTTATTTTTATTACCTAGTAGATAGACTTTATATAGAATATGATTTTATAACTCTTCTAAAATCAATTCCTACTATGCGTATAGATTTTCTGAAATCATACATTTAATAAATAGTTAACGACATTAACCTTTTTTTTTTAATCACAAGTGACAAATCCTAAATTAATTATTCATAAACCTCCAAATGTCTTAGTGTATACCCTATCATTATTATATACAAAACCCTTTAGAGTCCACCTTAATAGTGTCAAAGTAAATGGTTCTCTATACAAGATAATATGATAACCTCAAATCAAAGAATCAAATGCACTCATCTCTATGAGATTCTTATATACTCTAGGTAAATACAAAATGATTCTTATATAAGCCATGTCTAATAAATTTTTTCCCTAACAAATATCTACACATTATATTTAGTATCATTATACTATAAAAGTAAGACTCTCCATTGTGATCATTTGATCATATGATCAAGATCTATTACATACTATTATTATCACTTATATTGATGTATAATATTAATAAAGATATAATCATGAATATTTAATAGCAATATTTCAAAATATATAAGATATATCTCATACCAAATATCATACAGATATTACTATATAGATTTTTATTATAGAAGTAAGTACATAATGTAATTAAAATAAACTTAAACGATGGGTAAATATCAAATGAGTTATCATACAAGCCACGTTTGATGAATACATTTTCTTATAAGCATCCACACATTATTCTTAATATCAATATACTATAAAAGTGAGAATATCCACTATCATTCTATGATAAAAATCTAATGCATATTATCATCAATGGCTAGTCATAACAAAAACTACAACCAAAGCACTTAATAGTGTTATCCATAGTGTATGAGTATCTGTCATGTCATATATCATACAAATATCATAATATAGACTTTATCAAATAAATTAGTACATAATATAATTAAAACAAACTTAAAAGATAAAACAATGCCTTAACAATTTCATTAAATAACTATACTATGTTTACACTCATAAGCTAATATATATTAACTCTTAAGTCGTAACACTCACTCAACAAATTCTACAAAACATTTTTTATTATACCATTAATCATTCTTAAGCTTTTCTAGTTTTTAAAACTTTTCAACTTAAAAATAAACTCAAACTTTATAGTTTATCAACTTTTTCAAGCTAGCTAAACTATGTTATGTATCCTTTTCCTACATTAATAACTTTGCTCTTATTTGTCATTCAAGCACCTTTTCTTGTTTTATATCATGACACTTAATGTTCCATCCTTTTAATGTCTTATATCCTTTTAATCTTTCTAAGTGATTCATATAGTGAGCTTTCACTTTGATCATGTTCAAATCATATAGCCTAAAGAACTAAGTGTAGGACATAGCCTTAAGAATGTGTAATGGCACACTTTTTATTTTTAAAAAGAAAATATAAAAATAATGGTCAAGGTATACAAAGTATGGTTTAGCAAAAAAGACAATTAGCTATCTCATTTTTATTTGTAGATAAATGTATAATATTGAATAAATATCAAATGACCTATTGATTCCAAAAGAAAAAAAAGAGACAACAACACTCCATCCAACTTAAATATGAAATAATTAACTATATGATTGATTTTAAAAACACAAGTCTAATTAATAATCAATCCAAAAAAAAAATATGGCTAAACATTGTTCATATAAAACAAGGAGATGCAAATGATTTATTGACCCCTAAACTTAAACCAAGAATTGTCCCCAATATAAACAAAAAGAAAAGGATATAAGAGCAACTTCTAGATTTAATTTCTAAAAATAAAGGTTAAAATACTTATGAAGCTCCTCCATATTGAACAAACCTATAAACAAAATGAAGGAATTTAAGAAACTTGGGTTGCCTCACAAGTTTTAGTTTATAGCTTATAGTTAGACTTTCTTTGGTTATCATTTAGTATTAGTGAGTTTAAAGGAGTGCTTGTGTTTATTGAAATCTCTATCCATACAAAGCTTTAACCTTTGTCTATTTACATTAAATGTGCCCTTTATTTTCTAGTGCACTTCGATCATGCCATACAAAATGGTGTGGGTCATAATAAATTATCTTGAGTGTAACTTACTAGGAAAGGTTTAAAGATGAGAATTATAGAGAAGTACTTTTTACCCAAAAGCAAATTCATGTATTGATAATAAAATTAATTAATTTAATTATATTTTTATTTAAAATTAAAATTTATATTTGAAACGACATATTAAAAACCTAACAGGTTATATACATTAAAAAGTATTGGTAAAAAATTAAACTGAGATAATTAATCAAGTATTACTTGATCGTAAATAAGTTTTAGAAATTGAGGACTATAATGTAATTTATACAAGGAATTACAATTCTTGACCAACAAAAATCAAGTAGGTACTTAATTGCATAAATTTCTATATTTAGAAATAACATATGAGATATTTTCCTATTAATAGGATAATCTCTTTTTTTTTCTATCATTAGAATGTTATACCTCATAATTTTCTCAATACATGTATTGTACACACTTATATAGATAAGCATAATAGAGAAAATAAAGAGATAATACTAAAAGTATAGCAATTTCTCTCTCCTACATAAGTTTTAAGAGATTTATAATCTAGTGATTTATATGAATTATTATTAGAGATTTGATAATTGAATATTTTATGATTGGCAACAATTTTGCATTGAGAAGTTAATTAAACTCCAAAAAGAAGAATTGTTCAGATTCCCACAAATTTTAAAAAAATATTATTTTTTCTGTGTTTATATGTTTTGAAAAACCCAACAAATTATTTATTTAGAAAATATTTTAGTTGAATCTATGCACATTTTTGCCCACAACTTTCCCTATTTTCTCGTAATCTCAAATTTATTTGATGAGTGCAATTCTTGGTTGCATTCCATCATGGTTAACCATGCTGTAAATTTGATCTAATTATTTGTTGTTTCATAATAGCCCAACCTGATGGCATTGTCAAATAAAATAGCTTTTACCTATCTATATGCATCAGTTTACCATGCCCAGTACTGTAAGGAAAGATATGGAAAGAAGTAAGCTTAATTTCCCTTTTGTTTCGTATCTAATTCATAGAGGAAAATGAGTTCTTTTTTGCATACATAAAAACTTAAAACAACAAAGGTTTTATGAAGTACCAGAGTTTGCACCAGTAACTTGGTTGCTCTCTAGCTCTTTAATTATCTACCCATATCGTTGGCTTTCTCAAAAATACTTTGATTACTTCTTTTGGATGGATAGAATGGATGATTCACCTCATTAAATGTTTAATACCGTGTCTGTCATGTCTCATCCGGAAACAGAGGTGCGAGAATGATTCTTGGATGTTATTATAAGAAAGGGAAAATATGTGATAATGGTGATGACAAGAAGAAGAAGAAGAAGAGGGAAAATATGTGCGTATCCCTTGAAGGAGCGTCTAAACCAACACAATTCTTAAACTGAACACAAGGAGATTTTGTAAAAGCCATGCTATAATTTATCCAGTGCATTATGTTGATCATATCAATTGTTTAAATATTGGAAGTATTTTAAGGTTAAAAAGCTTTTTGAGAGTTCCCCTGCATTACTTCACCAATCTTTGATGCTGATCTCCTTGACCACTTTGTTGATTTTGGTGTTGGAGCGGTCGTTTGCAAAACCCAGAAACAATTATTTGAATAAATCATAGCAACAAAAGGATTGCAGGGCCTAGGAAATTATAGAAAGAGGAACTTTTTTTATAGGAATATGTAACTGTAATGATTGTGCCAACGGCAGCGTGAGCGTCTAGCCCCGTGTTCCCTGCTTTTTATCTCTTTATGCTTCTCATCCCCGCCAGGGCCTTGTATAATGTTCATCCTCTGTAGACATCGCTAGATATCTAATCACAATTCTACTCATTTAGTTATACACCAATTTATATATATATCTGACATGTCAACCTAAAAAATTGTAAGGAAAAAAAAAACAGTACAAAAAATCATTTATCCATACATTTTTATGCCCCAAAAAGTGTTAAGAAACCAAAGTCCACAGTTAAATCACATTCGAATGAAGGCTGATGCGAGATGGAGGAAGCGCATGTTCTACAGTAGGCCTTTCTAAGTAGTTACGCTCACAGTAGAATCAAGTACGCCTTCTGTTAATGATCAGAGCCAGGAGTAGCATCATCTCCGGAACCTCGACGCTTCTTCTTTCCCTCCCCATGCCTTGACCGTCTTGGTGCCTCATCCTCACTTTCACTCTCATCATTTCTGATGCTATTTACAGCACCAAATTGATCTTCATGGGAAGCCTTTAATGTTTCCTGCAGATATTTTCTCTCGTCATTTGATTCCCCAGCCGCACCCCTGACCACATCTGATTCTACACTATGCCTGTCATTTCGATCATTTGCAGCCGCCCTCTGGTCTCTTTTAACAGACCGGCTGTTGTTCTGGGAGGATGGCGCAGGAAATGGTGCAAACATGCCACCTGGCCGAGGACCTCGGACAAGATTTGATGGAGTGGGACCCATCCCCCCAATGAAGGGGGCACGTCCTGGACCCATCATCATCCCATATCCACCAGCTGGAAACACAGGCCCTGGTTGGGAAGGCCGCCCAGGAAACATCATACCAGATGTAGCACCAGCAAAATCACCAGAAAACCTGGGACCATATGGGGGGAATCCACGGGATGCCACACCAAAGAGATCTGGCATTCCAAAGCTATCAGGTGTAACAGCTCCATAAGAAAACCCGTCAGCACCCATCATCATGGGGGGGAAACCTCTGATGCCAGGGATGGGTCTAGCCCCACGAGCCATTGGATTGTGAGAAGGCCACATCATTCCTCTACCTCTCCCCCTGCCTTGAGCTGCTGGTCCAAGAGGCTGCCCAAAGGACTCGTCCTCCTCTTCACTTTCTTCCTCCTCCTCTTCTTCATTGTCCTCAAAGGGGACAATGTCAGGGTTCTCACAACCACTGTCAGGATTGACTCCCTTTTCCTTTTCCTCTTCTCGTTTTGTTTCTGCTGCAAGTGAGACTGCCTGCACCCCAGAAGGAACATTATTTAGATTCATTTAGTTCATTGCATTCCATAATATGGAGAGTTGCACCTTAGGATCCAATGCAATATTGGGTCTAGCAAGGCCACCCATTAAGCATACAGGTTTCATCAATATAAAAAATAGTTCTACAAAAGAAATGTTTTTGGTTCTGAGCTAATGGATCCCCACAGAATTCTGAATGTACAAAATCAAAGACGAGAAATAAATGGAAGGAGCTGACGTCCATAATTGAGATAATTTATAGCACATAAAAGAAGAAAAAAGAAAACCGATGCTAACTTGTTCCTGAAATCTTGAATACTAGGATTAATACCCTTGAGCAGCTTCAGGGTCTGACATCTTTACTTTAGTTTGTAAACATTTAAAACCACAAAAGTCACTCATGAAAAGCGAAAGAAAACTGGAAAAGAGAGTTTTGTTTGCTTTTATAGTTATGTAACATGAGGGGGCTTCACTGAAATCTTCTGGATACTATATAGGTGATAGTTACAAATTTTAAACTATTAATGCCAAAGCGAAATATCATTAAATTAGCAAGGACTACAATATAGTAGATCCACCTGGTTAACTATTTGTGACAAATTATTATTATTATTATTATTATTATTATTGGATACACTAAAAGCCTGCACCTATTACACCTAGGGCGCTACAGAGCATCGCATAAATGGAACAATCATGTGAAGAAACTGCATCACCAACAATCCAAAGGCACACCATTTACATTTGTGAAAAACCACCAAGTTGATAGCAAACCTACCCTGTTTATCATACAAATCATTCAAGAAAACCATAACTTTGGAATCTATACTTGATTGAATTTTGTACATGAATTCCTCTTTTTTAAATGTTTTCTATCCCAGTTCTTGTAGATTTCACAAAACAATCAATACAATATATTTGTTCCAGAAATTTGATGACTTATGTAGCAATGGTTTAAACATATACCCTTGAAAGGGCATTTATAGAAAAATGTCCTTGATTGATCATTTTTCAAAATCTACAAGAACTCAAAACGAAACTATTTAAGAAAACTATAATACAAAACATTGTTCAAGTACAGATACTATATGGTGGTCATCTCAATCATGCAAAAACGCAACATCCTCCATCCCATGTTAAAACCTATTTTGGTTGTTAAGCTGTGAACCTACTATCTTTGTCTAATTTCACATGATCCCTTGCCAATTGTGGGACAACCTGATATACATGTTTATATGCATCTACATGACTGTAAATTCTATTGTATGTTCTCATAATTTGTTGCCACATTCTAAATGCAGGGCAAATGGACAACAAACTTTTTTTAAGATTATCAAGAGCAAAATCTTCAAAATGTGACTGCATTTAGTTGCCAAAAAAGGAAAGGGCAAGGGCACAACACAATTCTTTTTTTCAATCTCATTTTCATTTTCTCTGAATTGTTCAAGTGCTTCTTGATCTAATTCACTGTGTTTAGAAGAAGAAAAATTATGGAACAAGCATACCATAAGTTCGCTATCTGGCTCCAGATAAAGTAAGGACGCCAACTGCTCACCAATAGAGGGTTCTAGCTCTTGACAATCTCTACTAATCTGCGTTCATGAGAAGTAATATTAGGACTTGACCACATCTTTGAGCTCCAATAAGTGAAATTTCAACTAAGAAAACAGTCATAACAAAAGAAATGCAGTGAAATCATATTGATATAAATGATTTCAAATGTGGAGCTCAATTATCAGAGGTACTTACATTAATAATTCACTATTACACCATTCGAGCAGTAGAAGTAGAAGGCCTTTTGTATGTTTTTTTTTGTCTTAATTCCATTAATAATTTCACACAAGTTTCATGCATTCTACATAGGGATTTTTGCCCATGCTAACAAATCAAAGAGTAAATTGCCACACTTAATCCAATATGAAAACTGACAGCTGTACAATTGCATTCAGGCATTTCCGTTAAGTTATGAGCACCCTGACTTGCTGATATGGTGCCTTAGGGTACTCAATTCAACATATCAAATTAATTTGATTTTGCCAGGCCTAAACACAACCCCTTTCATGGTGCAGTTGGTAGTAGTCTCTAAGGCATTCATGACTGGTTATAATGCTGAAGCATTGATTTCAAATATGGTTGATAAAAAGGAACATCGTTGGGAACTTGAATAGGCCTTTAATGGTATTTCTGTAATTTTTTAAACAACCTCCAAAACCATTCTGGTAACTCAAAACATCGCTACTTTTACTTGTGGTGCCTTTGGTGATTCCATATTATGTGACATAATTCCTGTGCAAGTCCCTCACATTCTTGGTTGATCTTGTCTTTGAGATCAACATGTGGACTTCTCTCAGGGCAAGAAAATGGTTTTCAGGCCAATGAGTTAACTTGACATCGAAACTACAAGGGCATTGATGAAAATACGAATCTCTGGTGTTTTGACAAGTAGCTAGCCCAAATCAAATGTGATTTTTTCTGTATAGCAAAAGAAGTGTTAAAATTAGCTGCTGTCCCTTTCTTCATGTTGATCCTAGAGGAAATTAGGTGGTTGTCAGATTTTTCTGATGTTGCACCAGTTAACTACCAAATGAGTTGCATCCTTTGCCTCTAATTCCAGGGTCTTAAAAGCCTAATCTTCCAGCCTATGAAAGAATCCTTGTGACGTGCCAAGCTTATAAGGCACATTGATGAACTGTTGTCCAGCTCCAAAGAATTGTTTCAAGAATTAATGCATTGCTGTCCTAGCTTTGCTTGCACCTAAAAAAAAATTATGGTTTTTGGTGCATCTATGGTGATAAGACATAACCATAAACAAGATTATCCACCATTTAATTGACATGTTGGATCTATGGCTACTTCTACAATCTTTCCAAATATAGATTTGAAAAGTGGGTATTCGGTATCATCAAATACTCATCAGACTTGAAAGTATCCTAAAGGTATTGATATATACAGATTCATTCAAAAAGTGAAGGTCCTTGTATGATTCTGAAGAAAATTAGCGACAATGCTTACATCGTACAAGTACAACAGAACACCACTAATTTAAGAGAGGTGACCAAGGTTGTGTCAATGCATCTAAACATCATGTGGCATATTATCTTCATGAGGTGTTATCCAGGTTCAAAAATGTCCTTTGGATACAATCAGCTGTTGAGAGCTGTATGGTAGCTCGTTTGTTCTCAAGTGAACATATCAAATCCATTAGAGTTTGCCACAGTCCATGTGATGGCATACACTGGCAGCAATCTCTTTAAGGCATTTAGAAGGGCATTCTAGGACTGCCACTGATACACAAGCATTGTGGTGTAGAACCACCAACGAGAACACATAACCAGAGAACCAATTCTAAACGAGAAACTTAGTTTTAGTCTGATAATTAATATTCAACATTCTCTTAATATCTAGGAAGGGTGCTTATTTATTTTTATAGGCACCAAATCATATAAATAAGAAAACCTATTACATAGTACTAATACAATAAGAAACTAAAATAATCTAAATTCCTATTTTAACTTTAAATAATAAATACTAATATTCCTACATAATATTCAGAAAGTCCAAAATAATCATACAACATTAAAATTCCTAAACAATCAAATATTAATTCTAGTAGTTGGGAACTTGAACTTATTTGGTAAGGCAGATTTCTTAGAATCCAATTTCATAAACTTATTACTTAAAAGTTCATTCTTTATAAGAAAAGAGCAGAAAAATGCAAGTCTTCACAAACATAGTATATGCAGTATATCTTTTCATGCAGGGGGATAGAAGAAGAACAAAAAAATAAATAGGCAAAGACCAAGGATAGTACCTTCACCGGCAAGTTCTCATTGAATGGGTTTCTCAAGTGGCGAGTTTTGTGGAAGGACAGTTCACACAACTTCAAAAGGAAAATTGCAATTAGCTATGTCATAGATTTGTGCTATTTAAACATACACAAAAACTAATGTACCGAGATTTTTTATAATTTTAATGGCTATCCCCAGATTTTGAAATCTCACATTCAATAACAAGCATCTAATGCACATAATCTGTCATGGACTATGAAATTGAAAAGCAGCAGCAGTCAGTTTTTGTTTTTCTGCTAGCCAAGATATAACATTTGGAGAAAGGACAGTTGTGAATTCAAAACAAATCATTTTCCATATGTTACAATTCACATGGAGAAGCCACAAAAATCATGAGCAAGGCCACTCAGGAGTCAGGACTCTGCACCACAAATAAATAATGCATTGCACAACAAATAAATAATGCATGATGACTTTTAGGAATCTAGTTTTCTCTACAATCCATTGTTGCTTTTCTAATTAAAGCAGCCTCCAAGTCAAGTTAAAAAATACAGTACCTTTATATACATTTCAAGATATATATTTTGTCAGATTGTCATCAAAGAACCAGTCTAAAATTAGTTCGCGTTACCAAAGTATTTGATACCCCTTTCGAAGATATTTCCTGTGCCAGGTTTAATGGCACATTTTTTTTCCACTATACTGTTATTTTTTTTATGGATTTTGTCTCTCAGTGATTTTTTTATCAATTCTCCTAGCTATAAGTTTCATAAGGTTGTTTACCATCCAGTTCTATTGTATTTGATACCACATGAAAAATTAACAAATGGTCGAAAAGTTTACAAAAAAAAGTGAGGGGGGGGGGAGTACAGAAAAGGCCCAAATATGAATAGTAAAGAAATTGAATTAAAATTTTAGGAATAAAGGTTTTATGCTTTACCCAATATTTTTAATTTACTTTCTTCAATAACATTTTAATTAATTTGTAAATATTAATTTAATTTTTACTTTTAAAAAATCCAACCTTTGTTTTAAATTTGACAAAAAAATATACTTTACCTAATAAATATAATTTAATTTATTTCTTTATTATTTTTGTAATTTTGAAAAACCCAATCTTTTTTCCTATAACTTTAATTTAATTTCCTTGATACTCAACATTGTTTTTTTATTTCTTTTTTTAAAAAAAAAATTCCACGTAATTTTCTTATGCTGTTATGCACAAATATTTAACACATCGCACCCACTCAGGGGAACTAGAGGGGCAGGTTTTTTTTCATAACCTACAAAACAGGGGTAGAATCTATTAAAAAATAAAAATAAAATTAGGATCAACTTCCATATAAAAATACAAGGGCAAAACATGTCACTAACCCCTTCTCAACAACATGGGAATTTTAAGCTTACTTTAAGTGACCATGTTATCAGCTTAATTTTCATGTGAAACATAAGTAATTATATTCTAGCAGGAATTAGGATATATAAAATATCATCTCATGATGAAGATTTGAGTTTCTTGTTCTATTCCTTATTCCACATAAGAATAAAAGTTTTCATTATTTAGTTCAGGTCTAATTAGCATTAAGAGTTTTGATTCCCAATATACATGCTAATGTAATCATTTAATTTAATAGAGAATACCCTCTTTTAAAAGAAAAATCCAGCAATTGGCTCCTTAAGATAGTATGCTGCATTAAGCATGAGTAATGAGAGTTAAACACTTAATTTGATGTTTTAAGTAGTACTTACATGAGTCTAGTTGCCTGGAAAAGATTTCTTCAAAACAGAGAACTGAGACAAATGTGTTTACCGATTAGTATTTACTTTGAACATGTGTTTCGGTTTTTCCAGTTCTCTAGAAAACAAGAAAAGTACTAAAGTTTGTTGTCCAAATTCTCCTCTTTTATAAAAAAAGGCTTATGTAATCTTTTTGACATTCATTATTTGAAACAATCCAAACAAGGACCTCATTCTCTGTTTTATAGAACTACCAGTTCGTAAGCTTATTTTTATGAACAAATTGAGTTTAGAATAATGACAAAAGTGGTGATAAAATTGGAAAATTTATTTCTAAAAGTAAACACGACATAAGGTTATCTATCATCTATTTACAATTTTATGCTAATTGTCTAATAACTAAACCGAAATTCCACAAACCCTGTATCACTTTTCTTTAATCTAAAACCTTAAATCTCCAATTTTCCAAGCCCACCATAAAGCATTTGTGTGATAAAAACTGGAACCTGTCCCACATCATGCACTAAACCTTCCTGGTTTCAGCCTGAGGTTTCCACATAAATCCTTTCTAATTTATAACTAACAAGATGTAGTTATGAGAGAAATAAAACGCAAAACTTTCACATCAATCAAATTTGTTAAACTCAAGTTGAAATCAAAACCACTTTCTTCTCAATTTATCTATCATACTTCACTTCAGATTACAACACTGATAGTCATTTTATAATTACAGTATGATGTCTTATCATTCAAGGCAGAAACAAATTCAGAGAAACAGAATAGATGTTGAGGGAAAAAGAATACCTTCAACCACTTGACTGAGAAATTCCTCCCATAATGCGCAGTTCCATGTGCATACTTCCAATTCCCCCCACCAACAGAAGCACCAATTTTGGATGTCATCTTTGCACAACCCTATCAACCATACACAATTTCAGGTTTAGCATCCCAGTCAGAGCAAACAAGGGCAACTTGATGCAACTTAGAAACTAAGTCAGCCAAGTAGCAGCCTTTAATCAAAACCAATCCAAAACAATTTTTTATAAGGAAAGTTGGGGATCAAAACTACCAAATTAAACAACTCACTGAATAATAAATTCCAAATTTACCTGGAAATGTCGAGTCCGGTTTACTGAGAATATCAAAATCACGTTGTCAGCAGAGTCTAAAGCTTCATTCAGTTTAATTTCATTGCTCCTTTGAGTTGCCCATACTCCTTGCTGCACAGATAACTCCAAATTTTCACGGTTGCAGCTCTTAACAATAAAGTACCTAAATTCCATATATGGAACAAATAAGTTAGCGCATTCAATTATGGAAAAGAGAAATTAGCAATTTAATTATAAACAAGGTGTGCCGAGAGACACTGAAATCAACCCCCAACTTATAGTTGGTAGAGTACAATGTCTTTTTCAATGCAATGCAATAGTAAAATTAAAAGGAAAGCAAATCACACAGTAGAAGTTCAATAAACAGAAAAAATACAAAAAGTAGATTAGAAATAAAGTGAACTCATGTATTAATAAAAACCAAGAACAGGCTACTAGCAGCTTGACCAGGCAGCCAGAGAAACCCATATACAGCATGCAGAACATCCTAAACACTAGCATGAGGACTTCAAGGTGATGAGGTCCAGTGGCGCAAAGAAAATCCTACTTACACAAGCCCACATTCTCAATCAGTAGCAAAATAGAAACTGCTATCACCAAAGAATTTTGCAACTTAAACCATAAAGAAACTTTGCATTCTTAGTTAATCAGGATGAAGGAGATACTTCCCCTGTAAATCAGTCAAATCACTTTCACCTCTCCACGCCCATCTTATTTGCTTATTGACAGAAATCAAGATGCAAAAATAAAATGGTAGATCAGCATGAAAGATGTGTTGCATTACTGAAAACAATTAATGATGTTCAAAAGGAAACGCATTTGAAAGGCTTTGCACTATCAATAACAGCTGTATCTAAAATTATAAGCTGAGAGGAATTTCAAACACCTAAAGCACACATGTTAACAACCAACCACTTATATGGGAAGTCAGGGTAAAGCCTGTTCCCACTTATTCTCAATAGGTTCTAACAGTATACAAGAAGATGGGGCAAAACAAAACCTAGTTTTATGAGCATTTCAATTAATAGAAAATAAAAAATCCCAAACCATGGCACCTTATAAACCACATATTTTAAAAGCACAATGCTCATAAAACTAAGAAGATAAACTTTCGCCACTGAATGGATATCAGCTCTAAACATCCATCCATTCATTGAATTTCATCACCATACCAGGAAAGAACAAGGACACCTGCAGCCTTGCTGATAGGCAGATAGGCCTATGATTCACTGCAAAATTAATAGTTGATAGCCATACCAGTTTAAATCACAAATACAAAGGATAGTTTCCTAATAATGAGTAATTCACAGCACAAGAAAATATCCTCTTCGTCCCTAAAAAGCCCTTGTCAAACAGAAATTTAGTCTCATCATTAACTTGCCATGTTCTGTCCCAAAAACACCAACAATGAATAACCAGTCAGTCACAAAACTTAAGTCAAATATCTATAAAGTTTAACAAGAGAATCACAGTTCATTGGCAACTCATCATGACACCATACTCCATGTCCTCACTCTTCATTCAGTACCTTCTATGAGTACTTCATTTCCTAAATGAAGGTTTCTTGTTCCCATTCAGAAAGCTTATATCGACTAAGTTAAGAATTTAGATATTTTAATTGTAAATAAGGAACCTCCTCCATGTTTTAGGAATGCTTTTTTTATTAGCAAGCACTAAATCTTTATTCTCGTGCAAAAAGTTCCAACATGGAAATCACTGAATTACAGCTTTGACCTTGTTTTCATATTCACTGAAAATCAGACTTTGTCCCCTAGGCTGCATCATAATGTTAATTTCCAGTGTCATTATTCTGAAGATGGTATCCTTGTTGAAGTGAATTCGGATTCTCCACCGAACTATGATGTCTGTACCTTCTTCACCAGTGAAAAATGGGATTCCCCACCAATCTATGATGCCTACCCTTTATGATGTCACTAAAAATCAAGTAGACACAAGGAGAACATAGAGCAACTTATGAAAAATTCATCAGATTACCCACACTATCCTTTTCCTGAATGTATAATGCAGTCTCAAACAAAGGATTCCAGAAAGTTATATGGTGGCAACAAATGTTGACGATGGAAATTAGGGCTTCACTTATGATATATTGGCCCAGGAATCAAACAGGTGAGACAAATCACAAGTACATGTTAATTGCTCAACAATTTTTATCATAAAATGAGGCTACTATCTAGGACTTCTATATGCTTGATGTGCCAAAACAGGGACAATTTGCTATAACCTGGGAACATCATGCGAGAGCTATAGTTAATTTAAGTGTTCTTATTATTGTAGGTTTCTTAATCCCATTCCAAGTTGTAATGTCATCCTGATTCATTCACAGCTTGTCAGGATGTTTTCTCTTTATCAAAATCATAAGTTTATACACCCCCAAAATCCATGTTCACTCATATCAAGTTCATTCTTTCTTAAATTTAGCCGCTCTTTTTATTATTACTTCGTTCATTATATCAGCCAACTTCCAAGTGACATTTTCTCCCATCCATTGCAACTCATTACAAATCACACAATCAGTGCAGTCATCCTAGGATCATTCAAACTTGGAATCATACACCATTACATAAAAATCTACAGCTTGAATTTTTATGTTCACGTTTACAATCTTGTTTAAGAACACATTTCAAATTCCCAAAGTTCTGTTTTAAGACTTAAACTGCATTACAGAGCCCAATTATCTTTTTTTGTTTACCAAACAATTTAAAAATAGGACTAATGTCTTGAGGACACAAACGGAGCCTTAATCACTCTTAGCTGACTCACATGGGAACCTAATCCATTCAAAAAATTTCAAACACAAGCAAAAGCTTACTAATTATCCCTCGCCTCCTAATCCAAAACAGACCGTAACACGGATACATGTATATGCACACACAGACATACATATAACAAAATGAGTTTGTAGATAGATGGGTGAGAGGAAGAATATTAACATAAAGCAATAAAAATATAAAGCATGAAAAACAAACTAGCATCCTATTTTGGGTTGTTTACGCATGCAATTATTAAAACCATTTGCAACATCAATTACTTACCATGCATTCATCAAATTCTCTAAAGAACCTTATTGTGTCATTTGATGCAAAGGAAGAATGGTCCCTTGTAGCTACTTCTTCCCTTAGCAGTCTGAGTGAAAAATTGATTCTACAGCAAATCCTACCAATATACAGTTGCTATAAAAACAGCCAACTTTCAAAGGATGAACACAACTTTTACAATTATCAACCACTAATACAAAATGCATCAACTGAACAAGTTCAGCATTTATTTGCATATACATTTATCACCTTGTGGACATTAAAACTAGAAGTCATGTATGAGAAGAATTTAGAAGTTTTCAAGTCCGTTGATCAAAAGAATAAATGGAACGAAGAGAAGGGTGATTCAATAAGAAAAATCAGGCATTCCACTTACGTTCTTTTTCTTTATTTTTATGTTTTTTATGAATTATTAAGTTCTTAATGCAGACATCAAATAAGCAGGATTATAATAGTTTTGTGGAACTATCAGACACAAGCATGCATGATGCAGACAACAAAAGGAAGCAGGATTATAGTCTCTTTCTATAATTATTGAACACAAGGGCATTTTTATAATTTCTGCTGAAAGTCATCTAGGCCTAGGTTTTTATTTTATGCTCAAGCGGCTTATTAGTCCTTAATTAGGTAGATTTAAATAGAACTGGTAGTATTTTCTTATTTAAGATTTAAATCCGGGAATTCAACAACTTAATGCTTTAGGTGTATGAGGAGTCTATAAGTAGCTATGTTGGTATGCTTTGTTAAGACAACCAGATCTACGAATAACATTTCTGGAAATTACAATTTAATGGTGTGTCATCCAATCAATCTTAGGTGTGACTCCTAGGAACCCTAGGTGAGATGCCTACTTATGTTTTCTATCTTCTAGGTGTGATTCCTAGAGTAACTACTAATGTGAAAGCTGGAGGTGTTTTACTTTCATACCAATTCAAAGTCAATGCCCTAAATCCCCTGTTCTTATACTCTAAATGTCCAATTTCCATGCCCTAATTCTTTACCAAACCCTATCAGAACAGATACTTCAAAGATGTCCTGCATGAGTTCTTTGTTACTTACATATTAGTGGGTGTCAGTCATTTTGCATCAACAGCTTAAAATACCATCACACTAGACTAAGTTATCTGACAGCAAACAGCTATGCCCCAAGGAATCAGGACATGAAAAGTAGTTGTCCCTGTATGTGAGGCATTAATTAATATCTCAACACTGTTTAGGGAAAACTAATAATAAAATGAGAAAGTTGCAAAACATCATTAAATTAAGAAGTAATGAATGCATTATCAAAAGCAAAGAGAATTCTGAAAAGCATATACCAATGAAATATATCCACAAACTTTTTACACAAACACAATAAGCAACATTCTCAAAGCATCCACTTCATAAGAGGGGTTATTTTTTTCAAACAAAGATTAGGAGATGATCTTTTGAAACAGTTTAAGGGCCTTGACTGCAAGAGAAGTTAGAAAAACAGGACTAGAATCTGGAGTAATTGAACAGTAAGAATAGTTACAGCTGATGCATGTCTCTTCAAGCAATGATGCAACTATCCCATTTGTTCCACCATCTATGGAACATAAAGAGATGCTGGATGCCTTCATGCCTGAGGCACGCCAAGAGCCATTTCACTTTAGCATCAGTAGGATTCAATGCACAGGATTAATCCTTGCAAATTATTGATTTTAGGGACCTCCAAGCCAACTTACACAGGTGAACAGCTAGGGAAAATTAAAAGAGAGGGAGAGAGACAGAGAGGTTTGAAGTAATAATGGGCTTTATTTGATGATCATAGACTTTTGATACAGGAAGTCATCTATATGTGTAGTTTTAATAACGATAACCAGAATATCCAAGAAAAACAAAATACAATAATTGATTTACAAAACTCAATAAAAGACCTCAGAACTCTGAACACACCTAGATATTCCTTGAGGTAAAGGCGTTGCAATTCTGTTCAAAGGATTAGGCTGTTGTGGTTGCTGGTGCTGGCCATTTGTAAGATGTGGTGTCTGGGTCTGTTGTTGTTGTTGTTGTTGTTGTTGCACGTTAGCCGACTCCGTTCCTGATGGTTTTATGATGGTATTGGGAGATTTTTCTATTTGTTGAGAAAAACCAGCATTCCGTTGTTGAAAATTTTTGTTAGAGGTCACACCATTGTACGAATTCAGTTGCTGAATCTTTTGAACAACTTCTTCTACAGGAGGTGGAGGTCCAGGCAACTTGGCATGCCTATACCTGCAGTCTGGACCATTCGGACAAAACCCCAACTTGTACCTACAAGAACACACACACATATTTTCTTACTGATGATTCAAAGGATGTCCTTATTTACATACATATTTACTGACCGAAAGTGGCTTGCTTACATATTGCACTCCTTGATATCCTCATTGGTGTGCTTGTAAACGCAATCTTGCTCCCTGCACTCTCCATAGAGTCTAAAAAACCGACATACAGGCATTCTAGACTTGTCATATTGGTGAAGGAAACCGCAGGCGTCCCCTTTCATGCAAAGGCTTCGAAGCCAGTGCCGACATACAGTCTGCCGGAAGCTCCGTCGACCCGTCTGGATGTCCGCCGCACCAGAGTTGCTGTTGTTGGTGGTATTGGTGGTTGTGTTTGTGGTGTTGGGGGCAGCTGCGGTTGCGGCGCCGTAATTGTCGGATGGAATCGCTGGGATGGTGGCGATGGGATTGGCAGGGCCCGAATCGAGGCCGCCCTCGAAGTCGAAGCTTAGAACTCCGTCTGAGTCCTCCATGGTATGGTATGGTATCGTATGGCACTGCCGGTGTCTAATTAGGGCTTTATTTTATTTCTAAATCGAGGCCGTGTTGAGCAGAAACTGAAATTGGATGCCCGTTTCGTTTTTTACTCCGTTTATAAATTACTCTATGTAGTCTTACCTCTCTTTATAATTTATAATTTATAATTTTGTTTATAAATATAAATTACTTTATTTTGTTTAGGTGGATTTGGATCTTCAGGATTTTTGGAGGTTTATTGGATATTTTGTTTTTGTATTTCTTGTTAGCTTTGAAAATCTTCTTGATTTGAAAGACTTTATTTCTCTCCATTTTCAAAACTAGTTTTCTTGATTTGATGGGCTAAATGTATTTGATTTATAATTTCATAGAATATTAATTAAGATATATATAATTTGTTGGTGATTTTGTTGTTAATGCATATGTTATGCAGTTAAATGCTTAATTACACTCCATATTAACTTTATTTATGTATAAACAATATTTTTAATAAATTCATTTTTTATTTTTAAAATTTATTTATGTTTGATTAATAAATTTAGAATAAAGATTCAATTATTGAGACAAAAATTATTTGCAAAGAAAAATATAAAGTGGTTATAAATATAAAGATTCATATTATGTCAAAGTATTGTTTATAAATATTTATGGTTAATACTCTATTAAGATTGGATATTGATTAGAAGTGTCAAAACAGGTATATATTATGTTCTTTTCTTATGAAAAAATAGTTATTCTAATAAAATAAAGTATTAAAGACACCTAAAATTATTATGTAAGTGTTTGTTAAATAATATATACATTGAATTGACCTATTTGAGAAATTCGTACGTAGAGATTACTTGTATATATTGAAAGACTCACATGACGGTTGTATAAGTGATTCATAGACTTGAAATTACTAAGTTATCTTATATGAAAGACGTTATGTTTCGATCATAACTAATATTAACTTAATCAATGGTAAAAAAAAAAGTAGATATTAAGTATAACATGGATTGCTTAAAAGTATATATGAGTAATTAATAGATACTACATTACCCTAATGATGTGGATAAGTCTATAATGCAATCTTCAATACCAAAGGACCTATTAAAAATGCTAATTAAACAAATTATACAATGAAGGGGAAAAAACTCAATTATACATATAATGAGTTTATTCAAAGTATTTAAGTTAAAATAAACTTTAAAGAGACTACAATAAGTGATGATCACACTTTAATTAATTTAAATTATATGTAAAAGGAGGCTAATTCATTTACAACATGAACCTAATTACTTCGCAATGATGGGTTGTCCAAATAGAACATGGACAACCTTGATTCATTAATGTGTTTTATTGATTTCATATCAGTTAGGAGTCAATATTCTATAAGGAACTAAGGTGTGGCAGCAAGCTTATTTGAAAGGTTTCCTCCTTTTACATGAAAACAAAAGGGTGACAACAATTATCCTTATTTTTAAAGATATTAAATCGACTAAAAGGCTTTTATACATGAAAACATTTAGTTTTTTGCTTTTCTAGACTATTATATACAACTTTAGTATTTTAATTTTAGAATTGTTTTTTTTATTTTAATACTTTGGGTTTTATTTCATATACCATAAGTTATTTTTAAATTGGGTTTGATGTCAACCTTTTAGTTCATTAGGATTATATCTTGTTCAATACTACAAGTACTCTTCTACAAGTTTACTATTCAAATTAATATTAATCATGTTTGTCATATATTGTGTGCTTATATGTGAGAAGATTCTCATATTTTTATTTTTTTATTGAATTATCTTATTTTGTTAAAGAATAATTGTTTTTATACTGTCTTTTTTATATTTCTCATTCACAATTTCTTATAATATTAAGTGTAAATTTCATTTTAATAGTTTTGGTGTCTTGATTTAAGTAATTGTTATATCAAGCTTTAATCAACCAAACATAATTTTAACTTTATTGGTTTGTTCTTTTTTGCCTATGGGTTTTAGGGTTCTTACCATTCAGGTTTGCATCAGTTAGTATTAAAACATGACTTAAAATCAAGTTATATCTTTTTATCTTTAATTTTTTGTTTTGTTTTTGTGTTTTTTCTTCAATTATGAAATTTAAAACATAGTTTAAAAAAAATCCTTGAATTTCATTACTATCAAAAGAAAGTTAGTAACGCGTGCGTATACACATACACACATATGTATAAAAGAAAAGAAGCAAATCATTTACAAAAATTAAGTCGCAAGCTTGAAATTATAAAAAATTGAATTCAAAAACTCAAAGATATACACTTACAATTGATATTCTTAGGGTTTTTGGTTTCTTAGTTTCAAAAAATAATTTTAGGGTTATTTCGACGTACTTAGGTTTGAATAATTCTGAAATTACAAAATAAATCATATAGGGTCAATTTGCATTAATATCTTTTTTATTTGCCTCCATAATATTAGGCCATATTAGTATTCTAAAGATATTTTTTAGTTAATTGAGTCATATTACATTAGTTTTCTTACTTAAACGTTTGTTTTTGCATCTTCGTAACATATTCATATTTGATTTGTAATCTTTAGCATTTTTTTATTTGTAATGTTAACTTATGGGTCATATATTAATATTTATAATATCTTGTATTTTATTATAAAAATTAAATAAAAAATAAATTAATAATATGCTTGGATAATATTAAGTTTAAACAGGTTTTATATAAAGATCACATTAACAAGCATATAGAAATAAATGAAGAAATTCATTAATATGTCTAAGATATAAAGCAAGTAAAGAGTTAGCTAGCAAGAATTTATTTTAGAGCTTATTATTAAATTTTTATATCTTACATAATAGCAAATTTAAATAAACTCGCACTCTTCACATTGTATACATAAATAGGATTGATATACATTTTAATTAGTTCAAATTTTACCAGGTTTAAAATGTCAAAACTGGTTTTTAAGTTGAATGATCGACCACTTAAGCATACCAAACTAGTCAACAATTATTCATCCATAATGAACACATGGAAATTTTGCAAGAACCAATCAACCAAATAATATGGTCATTTGAACCAATAGATTGTCTTAGCCGTCAAAGATATTCCTATAACTAGTTTCTTTTATAAACATATAAATAACTCTCTTTTATGCAAAATAAAGTAGATTTTGAACATGCATGATATAAAGTTATTTCAAAAGAAAAACCTACTAAAAATCAACAATCATAAGATACTCTAAGTTGTACTAAATTAAATCTTTATATTATAGCACAAAAGTATAAAATGTCATCATCATTACACTCACACACCTTCAATCGTCGTAAGTGTTGTTAAGTAAGCTATAGATATTATAGTTTTTTTGGTATATTATACTACTTAAAAGAGTGCATCTTATTATAAATAAATCATAATTGTAAACACTTAAGAGTTTAAATAAACTCTTGGCAATTAGTGAGGTATTATCACTATAAAAAAAATCTTAAAAAGGGAACATCTGTAAGTGGTGAAATTGATTGGTGTGGATTCATCAAGGGTATTTTGTCTTAATACTCAAGTATAGTTGGTACATGAGATGTGGATGTAAGCTTATCGAATCACATCAAAAACTAAGTTTGCGATCTTTTTTTTCTTTATCTTTTTACTTTAAACACTTTAATTATATTGTTGATTATTATGTTATAAGTGTTTAGTGTGATTATCTGTATTATTTAGCATTATTAGTGAAACACCTACTTCACCCTCTAGATGTTATTATTATTTTAATCCTATAACAATAGTTGGTATCAAAGCTTAGTTCTTATATATATAAATTTGCTTAAACTTGAGTAAAATAGCAATCACTAACTATAATGTTCAAAATGAAAGAGCATCTACCTTCAGGTCATCTTTCTTTGATGGCAATGATTATGTTTATTAGAAAATTATGATGGTTATCTATCTTCAATCCATTGATTATGATTTATGATTATCCATTAAAAATAGACCCTAAAAACCTACTAAGATTGAAAATGATATAATAATTCCTAAACCTAGCAGTGAGTATACCGACGATGATAAAAAATTATTTTTTTTATGGATGTTAAACCTATGAACACTTTGTATTGTGCCTTGAATATAAATGAGTTCAATAGAATATTATCTAGTAAAAATGTTAAGGGTATTGATTAGTACTCAAAAGTGCATTTTTATCATGGTTTTATATCATCATTTTGCACTTGAAGTATCAATAACTCCTTAACTAAAGTATGTTTTATAATAATCTATCTAATAATATAAGATACCTTTAATTTGTGGTAAATGTCCATTTTAAATGCAGGCTTATCACATAAATGAAAGGATTGATTGATGACTTTAAGAACTTCAATTGCAAAGGCAAAGAGATGATCAAACTTAGAAAAGAGATGTCGGTGCAATCCAAACCGGAACACTGTTCGGTAATTGGGTCATATCTAGAGCTATAGATCTTAGATTTAAGTCTACTTTATATGGATGGAAAGGTAAGACATAGGCCCACAACTTTCCTATAGAGCCCAAGATCTAAAAAGGCTGTTTTCAAGTCCAAATTGTTGCAACAATAAAGAAGCCTGAATTTGTCCTCCAGCCCGAGCACTGTTCAGTATTTTGGCCATATCTAGAGTTCTAGAAGTCAAAATGAGCTGAATTTTTTACATAAAAAAGCTAAGACAATTTTCTAGAACTTTCATGTTTTTAAGTGGCTCTAATTTTGACGTCATCAATGACATTTTGGGCAAACAAGAGAAGATAAGGATTGTCACCAAGTCAAGGGTTGGCCATCTACTCATCAATTAGTCATCAAATCAATAGTTCCCAATTTTGGCCTATAAAAGGAGGCATTTGCCATGCATTTAGGCATCTTGGTGTCCAGATCAAGATCATGCTCTTGTTTTCTCTCTTTGTATTCTTTATGCTTTGTTTTCATTAATATCAAGTTTATGCCTTTCATTTCCTTTCCTTTCCTTAGTTAACTTTTATGTTCTTATTTTGTTTATCTATTTTTCTTTCTTTCATTATGTCTAGCTAAGTTAATTATGTCAAGGTGAAAAGGTTACACTAATGGTGTAAGAATAAGTATGGTATAAACTTAATATGGACTTTAATGTTTAATACTAACATGTTTTATATTTGTTATCTTGTTCACTCTTTAATACTTTGCTTGTTAAATGATTAATCTTGATTTATGTTGTATAACAATTGGTACAACAAATGCTTGGCACTTTCATAGCCCATACTGTATGGTATAACCGACACCTGAGCTATGAAAGGAACTTGATTTGTTGTTAACATAAGTTATAATCATGAATGCTTGACGAAATTTACAAGTATTAGCATTAATTGAATAAGATGACTAATGTAATCATGTTAACAATCTATAATCTGATTGGAACCTCCTTTATGTGTGGTTTCCAATTGAACAATAAGAGTTTATACTATACTTGTTTGACATACCATTAGTGGAACCTCTAACCTTGACATTTGTTATTATCATTGTTTAATCTTTACTTTAATATTGTATCTCCAAGTTCTCATCATCATCATCATCTTCTTCTTTTTCTTTATTGTTACTACTACTACTACTACTACTATTATTATTGTTATTATTGTTGTTGTTGTATTGTTGATATTTATAATTTGTACAATAACCTCCATGTGGTTCGATCCCGGTCTTGCCGAGTTATTTATTACTTCGACACTCCTGCACTTAGGAGAAGACATCAATCTTTTCATCATGTCAGGTATATGGCAAGCTTTAGAAATGACTTATGAAGGTACTAATCAAGTTTAAAAAATCCAAAATAAATATGCTTATACATTAATAAAATGATTCCAAATGAATTCATAACCAATATGTTTACTAAAATGAGAACTATCAATAATGTTTGGATGTTCTTAGTAAGACTTATAGTGATACCGATATTATGAGCAAAACTCTTAGGTCATTGCCAAAGTCTTAAGAAGCAAAGGTGAGGCAATTCGAAAAGCTAAAGATTGCATTAAACTTTTATTAGAAAAGCTCATTAGTTCACTAATGACTCACAAAATCAAAATACAAAAGCAAGAACTAGAAAAGAAGCTAAAAAAGAATTTGATGTTCAAAACCGTACACTATGTTGATAATAGTGATGATGAAGAAGAGATGGAGGAGGATATTGTAGTTATAACAAGACAATTCTATTTTTTTTTAAGAAAAAGATAACAACATAAAAAGTTTTTAAACTTTAAAAATGAGGGAAATAAGCAAGAATCTAGCAAGAAAATACTTAGATACTACAAATGCAACAAGATAGGATATATTAAGGTTAATTTTCCTTTTAAAATACTAATGATTTTATTACTAACTTGTTTCTTTTTGGTTGTTTGAGATTAGTTTTTTAAAAGGTTGAGATGGTCAATACAAGAGATAAAAGGCAAGAAGATGAGCATATTATTATAAAAAGTCATCTTTAAGTAAAATACAAGAGGAATGGCATCTATTAGGTGTAAACATGTAAAGGTGTTTGTGAGGGCATATTATTTTTGTTAATGATATTTTTTTTATATTTCAAAAATATCTTTTAAAGACGAGGCATCACTTAAGAAAAGGTAAGAGAGCATATTCTTGATGTTGGGAGCAAGGAAAACATTTAGTTTTATGTTCTTGTAGACTAATACATGTGACTTTAGTGTTTTAAGTTTTAGACTTGTTTTTTTTTTTAATTTTTATACTTTGAACTTTATTTCGCATACTTTGGTTTATTTTTAAATTGGATTTGATGTCTACTTATTAGTCCATTAAAATTATGTTTTTGTTAACACTTTAAATAATTTTTTGTAAGATTTACTATTCATATTGGTATTGATTATTATTGTTGCATATTATGTGTTTGTGTGTAAGATGATTCTTATATTTTTCGATCTTCATTGAACTATAGTGACTTATCATAGATTAATTGCTTTTTTGGCATCTTCTATATATTTTTCATTCATATTTTTTTATAATTATTTAATGGAGGTTTCATTCTAATAGATTTTATGCCTCGTTTTAGGTAATTCATGTATGATGTATTTATCAACTAAATATGATTTTAGCTTTCTTAGTTTTTTTTTTAACATGTGGGTTCTAGGATTCTTATCTTTCAGGTTCACATCACCTAGATAAATTAAAAAAGGTATTTTGTATGTTCTAAAATAATATTAATTTTAAAATCATTGTACAAAGTGATTTGTGATTTAAAAATGGTCTTGAATCTTATTCAAAAAATCAATGACTATGGTGTTTATAACAAATATAATTTGTTATAACAAACATACTTCATACTTAAATGTCTAAATCAAAACATTCTTAATGAATGTATAATAGTTACACTAAAAAGCTGGTTATTAAAAGTTTAAGTCACCTCATATGACTTTTCTAATATTTTGGGGGATCATAATATATTATTAGACATTGCATTTAACTTTCAAATATAAATTAATCAACTTATTAAATTGATAATAAGTTAAATTATTTAATTTATTTAATCATATTTTATTTAAGATTATGATTTATATTTAGTCAATATATTGGGATCCTAATGTTTGACACACATTAAAACTATTGGTGAGAAATTAAATTTTTAATAAGTTTTAGAATTTAAGAATAAAAATGTAATTAATATAAAGAATTACAATTATAGACTTAGAACCTTACTTAAGTACGTCCATTTCTAAAATTATCCTAATCTCGTAAAGATAGGGTCTTTGGTATTTCAATATAGGTGTTTTTGGCTTTAAAAAAGTAGTGATTGTTCTTGTTTTTCTTGGTATGGAGAAAGACAGCTAAGTTGATTTTTCTAAGAAAAGGAAGGATAAGCTTTTATTGTGCATGTGAGAGAGAGCTTTCTTTTGTGTTTTTTGTTTTTGAATGGATATTTTTCATTGTATAAACAAGCTACTCGAACACAAGTCACACACAAGTTACCTGATCAGAGACCATGAACAAGTTACTGGATCACAAACCATAGGCTGATCACCCGAATAAAGATCATTTGTAAAAAAAGAAAAGTTATTTTCCACCCTATGAGCAAGCTACCTGAGCACAGGCCATGAGCAAGTTACTCATTCACGAACCATGAGTCGGTCACCTAAATAGAAACCATTTTAAGAGTTCCTAGATATTTTTCACACCACATGTAGACTACCTAAACACAAGTTATGGATAGGTTACCTAATCAAAAACTATAAACAAGTTACCTAATCAGAGACCATGGGTTGGTTACCCAAACAAACACCATTTAAAAAAATTATTCTTGTTCACAACATGGGCAAACTACTTAAACATAAACCACGAGCAGGTCACTCAATCAGAGACCTCGAGCAAGTTACTCGATCACAAACCACAGGCTGGTTGTCTGAACAAAGGCCATTTGAAAAAAAATTTTCTTTTTAACAAACATGAAAAGGCTACCTGAACACAAGTTATAGGCAAGTCACCTTATTAGAGACCATAAATAGGTTACTCAATCACGAATTACATGCTAGTCGCTTGAATAGAAACCATTTGTGAGAGATCCTAAATATTTTCCACACCACAAGCAAGTCACCTGAACACAAGCCATAAGCAGGTCACCCGATCAAAAATCACGGGCAGGTCATCTGATTATAAACCAAGGGCTGGTCTCCTAAACAAAGACCATTTGTAAAAATTTTGTCAATCCTAATTTGTAATATATATATATATATATATATATAATCAAGTTATAATTATTTTGATTTTTTTGGTCCTTTAGTTAAATTATTCTTTTCTTTTTAATTTTACTCTTCAATAAAAAAATTATACTTGTCCTTTAATTTTTGTTTTATTTCAATTTCAATCCTCGTTCTTCTAATTGCTATTTTTTGGTTTCGGATATTTTTATATAATTGAAGTTTTGTTTAATTTCTCCTCTTAACATTTAATTAGTTGAGAATTAAGCATTGTGATTTTTTTAAAAATATAGTGTTACTGATTTAATGACCTGGGTCACGTGTTTAAAATATTAATGCGAGTTAACCCTTAACTTAATTAGTTAAGAATTAAGCATTGTGGTTTTTTTTTAAAATATAATGCTACTGATTTAATGACATGAGTCACGTGTTTAAAATGTTAATAGAAGTTGATGTTATTTTTATTTTTTTTACTTATTTTTTTATTTTGACATTTTATTTAAAAGAAAAAAGAAATAGTCTTTGTGGATTTTTTCGTTTTCTTTTTTACTGGGCTATCCACATCTTATGATATGGATCACAGGTTTGACAAGTTAACCTGAGTTAATTTGTCCTTTATTACTCAGGTTACAAGTTTGTCATACTAATTTGAATTGATTTGAGTCAAAAAAAAAATTTACTCAATTTTCCCCTCCCATAACAAAAAACTTTTTGTTCAAAATGCAATCGTTTTGTTTTTTAAAAAAAAATAGAGAGAGAGAGATTAGACCAATTAGGGTTGACCCAAGTCACCTCTGCTGACCCTTGACTCTGGCTTTATCTTGGACTAATCCCTATATTTAAAACTGTAATTAAGATTGATAGTGACCCAAAAACGAGATGATGATTTGTACATATTATTTATTGGTAAATCATAGATAATAAGAAGGGTTGTCTCCACAAAATTCATTAATTTCTCGAATATTAATTAAAACATCTTAAAATCCATCTTTTATATGGAATCTTCTTAATAATATTCAATTACTAACTCCAAAATTTAAAGAAATCATATAAAAAAAACTAAAATTCATCACAGGTCCTGAAAAATAATAAATAAATCACAAATTAAAAATATATAATGTTTTTGTATGATGAGTACACATTGAAAGCAAGTAAAAGATGACTTCCTAAAGCTTTTCCTTGACATGATTTTGTATAACCCAAGTGAAGACTTGTTCGAAGATCAAGATAGTGAAGATGACTAGGGGTAAAGCGATCTAGCTCCACGATCTATTTCACAAGGAATGGTGTCTTTCCTCTCTCAAAATTTAATCATCTGTAACAGTGGGAAGAAGCGGATGCCTATACATTATTAAGAGTTGTAGGTGAATCAATCATGGCAGATAACTCATTCAAGTTTCTTTACAAAAATGATTAATGGAGAGTAAATTAATTCATTCTCCATTGTGTGGAGAACAGTGGAGAACAGTGAAGCATTGTTTTGGCGGGACTAGGGGTCTAAATCTAAATATATTGAACCAGGTCCGATCTAATAAAATAAAAAATCTAATTTTTTTTATTTTTAATTATGTTTTATTAAAAAAAAAACTAGTGTTTAATATTATCCAATGACACTACATAAATTTGAAAGATATCATATAATGATATAGCATTTATAGAATTTGATCGCAACTTCAATTTTATTTTTAATAATATTTTATCTGATGTCGTTGCACACTCAAGAAACCATGAAAACTATAGTCTTTTTTTAATGGATTTCATACATAATAGAATTGTAAATATTTTATTGGAACAATAAAAAATATTTTATATAAGTAATATTTATTTCGTGATGTAATAGCAGTAATTAAATCTACAATAATTAAATTAAAAATCATTAATATTAATATATATATCTTTTTTAATTATTTTATAACCTCAATTTGTAAAGTATTTTTAACAAAACACATTAAACTATTTTTTATTCAACCTCAATTTCAACCACAGTTTTAACTAAACATATATAAATATCAAACCAACCTCAACAAAAAGTGTTTTTTTATAAATAATTTTTTAAAATTATAACCATAAAAACTACCATAATAACAAATACAAAATCTTCAAATCAGCTACCAACTTCAAAGGGCAAGATAACCTTCAACCTTTTGGCAACATTAATTTTGCAACTATTTTTGTGTTTGTGGTATAACAAACATAGTAGAGTATTTGGTAATAAATTGAATTATGTTTTGTATTATGGGTCCATTAAAATATTAAATTTACAACGTAGTTTTTGTGAAGCAGATTTTACATGTTTTTTTAATTGAGTTTCATAAAATCCTGTTGTTTTTGCATTTCAAAAACTTTTTTGAAAATTTTAATTTTTTTTACTTTTTTACTTCAAATTAAATTTTTTTGTGTTTTCAGATCATTTTAATATGTTAATGTTAAAAATAATTTTTAAAAAAATAATAAAAATATTTTAATATATTACGAAGTAAAAAATATTTTGAAAAACAACCGCAACCACACTTGTAAACCTAACTACTACATTTTATACATATTTTAACAACCATTTCTACTAGACAAACTTTAACAACCATTTCTACTATACAGTAACTAAATCCAACTATCTTTTTTAAAAGAACAACTTTTTTTGAAAAACCCCAGCCACAAAGTTACTACAAGAAACATTTTACAAAACACGATTCTTTTTCATAAACCAAATGATGAACACATACACTGTGTTTCTTACGATTGATCTTAAATCAACACTAACTATTGTACCTGTTAACAAGACCTATTAGAACTGGTTCTAGGTTAACAAAGTCTTTATGTCAAACAGCTAGATAACTTTCCGCTTTTATATTTACCCTTAATAAAAAAGAAGAAAACCCTCTTCTCGAGTGGCTGTTTTGACAATTGAACTAGAAAATCCGCGAAAACATTGAAGTCGAACCTGATTAGGTCAATTCTCGAGTTATTTATACCTTAATTGTGTTCTTGATATGCAATGACATTAGAAAATGATTGTGTTCCCCAAATTGTCTCCCACTAGACATCTGCGGTGTACGAAGCAGAATCCCAATCAACGGATCTATCTCACTGTTAGAGAAGGAAATACAAGAAACTTAGGACGCACAAAGTCTCTTCCAGCAACTTGTTTTCTTGGGTTTTGAGTCTCACCTGGAAGGCTTTCGGACAAACAGACAAGAATCAGATTGATGTCTACTTTACAAATTCTGATATCGACCAAACTTCCCGGTTGCGCATTACTTGGAGCTTGTACGAGAACCTTACAACTTTGAAGGATCTTACGGTTTGAGGAGGTTTGCTTCCAGGGCAAGATTCTCCTATCTGTGCTGCAGCAAAAGGATGATGGACTCTCAATCCTGACCTGATCCTAAAAACCAGATCTAGATTCTCAGCTCTTAATAATTATATAAGTGCCACTTAGAAAGAAACCATCGGCAGTTGTATAGGTTAACTCCACATGCAGGTCTCTAAATAACATATGAACATGATTTTAAAAAAAAATGTTGTGCATGAACCTCTGGATTCCTTCCAAGAAACGGTTCCTTGGATATCCCTCCAAACCGACAAGACATCATTCGTCCATGAGCAACAAAGCAACCAAAAAAAAAAAATTATAGAACAAACGAGTAGACATGATCGAGACTGAATCAATGCAGCCTTGTCAGCTCTTCCACTCTCTTGCAAAGCTCCTCCACAGAGATCTCCATTGCCTTGGATATCTCATCCATCCGACTACGGCTGAGATCAAGGAATGACTCAATAAGATCTCCATCCAAGAAATTCTTGGCATCTACAGTTTTCTTCTCATTGTTGAATGATCTCCATTGCTCATGGCTCAATCCTCCAACACCCTTTATCACCTTTCTTAAGTTTGACTGCAGCTTCTCCAAAAAGAGGTATTGCTCATGAGGAAGTGAAGCAATGACCCCGATTACACCATTAACAGTCCCAAAAATTACAGTTGGGATCTGGCCAACATCGGAATCTGGCAAGCGCATGACAAGGGAACCATGTCGGAATCGATTTACAAATTCTCCAAGGTGATACTCACCGACCACCTCAAGACGGCCTCGTTCCTCATCAGTGGCACCTTCACTATTTTTCCGAACTGTGAATAGGTTAAAGTTATTTTCAGCACCGAGGTAAATGTCATCATCAAGAATCTCAACTGCCGACATCCAATTTGCATTATAATCACGGGCTCGCTCCTCAATAGCACCTTCCTCATGCTGAAGACAAGTTAGCAGTCGTGTCAGCTAGGCATCATCAGAAACAACATAAATGCTAGGGGCTCTTCAATTTTGATGTAATACATATGTTAAAGATATGTAGTCAAGCAGCAAATAATTGGAACAAGTCGATGATGGAATGATGAAAACAAAAAAAACTGAATTATTGAGCAAGTATTTGTTTCATGAAACATGAAATACTCACCTTATAGATTAGCAAGGAGATTGACTTCATCAGATCACCAACAACAATGAAATCTCCACGAGTTTGCACATAGAGGGCAAGTATGTGCCCATGATGCCCACACTCAGACTGCAGCTCACGTGTTCCATCATCTCGGAGCATCCACTTGTATAACTGGATCTTTTGATTAATAGCAGCCAGCAGTTTGCCATTGAAAGCATTCAAAGAGTATACTGCCCCCTTTGTTTCCTTCTCAGCAATAAGCTGCAACTTCCCATCTTCCACTATGAAAACCAGTATTCGGCCCTACATTGTTCATGAGAGGAAGAGAAATGGGTGGAATATGAGATATAGGCAGTGCTCACTGCTCAATTTTTCAATTGGTTTTGTTTTAACCTCATATTTCTGAACAAAGAAAAACCATAACAAGCAGGGTGACCTTTACCTTGGTTGGCTCGTTTTCTTCTGGCAAAACATATGCAGTTCCAACACAATAGTACACGTTGCTATCATCAGAAAAGGAGCAGCTAAGTATGGAGCAGCCATACTCAAATGTGTCAAGTGGGTATGTTGATATGAATTCAAAGGTCTGATCATCTAACAATCGAATAAAATGCATTTCAGATTCTTCTGCATTGGATTGGTTTTTCATACTACAAATGGAGAAAGTCCGAGACTGCTCCTGGTGACATATACGCCGTGCATGTTCACCCAATGGAATAGAGCGGATGTGAAGCTTTTGGATATCATCAATGGTGCCAATGCTAAGTTCCCCTTCTTTTGCAATAGCAAGGCTGTTGACAATATACCACAAGTCAATGAACTGTGAATTTATCTTTTAGAAAGTATTTTTCTTTCCCTTTAAGAAAAAACTGCAGTGCAGTAGTGATAAACCATAGGACAGTTCATACAGAAGCCAGTTTCTAATACTATTTTTCCATGTTCTCATTTCAGAATCAATGACTTCATAGTTCTTCAGAGATTGTTTGGCTTTTAAAAAACAAAATTAAATGTCAAAGAAATTTAAATAGCAATGGCAATCATGACCTTCATGAGTTCTAGAAGACAAGTGATTGCATAGCATTATAATAGAGACACTATTTGCTCAAAGAAGTGGAATGGTGAATATAGTTTCCTAACATGAAAATATATAGGAAAGAAACAAAGAATCTCCAATCAAAGATAATTGCACCATGGCTACCTATAATCAGTAAAAAAAATAGATGTACATTGAATTTGCAAACTTCGCTGCTGGTTTCAATACTTCGCAGTAAAAAGTAGAGTAGGAAAATCATGTCACAAAAGTGTTTCCGTATGAAATGTGTTTGATCAAACCAGCAAAATCAAATTGCATTCAATAAAATCAAAGGTGTTTCCCTATTATGTGCTACAGTGTCGTGGTGCAAGCCAACATAAAAATTAGGGACACAAAAGATTACCTGTCTGGAAATGCAGCAGAGTTAAAAGGACACATATGGCTGACTTCTTTCAAGTTTACATTGCTGTAAAGTAGTTTCTTGTTGCTGCTGTAAATGACAGTTGGCCTATCTGATGCAGCAAATACATGTGTGGTATTCTTCGATGAGAAAGTACGGAGTGTTATAGGTTGGGTCCCCAAAGACACCTTTTTCCTATCTTTCAACTCGCCAGTACTCAAGTTCAGTAGGAAGTTCAAGAGGTGTCCATCTCCAAGGGCACATAATAAATACGATATCTGAAGAAAGAGATAAATTATTAGCAATCAAAATTACCTCTCCATGGGAGAAAAAAAAAACAAATGTGAGCACCCAAAAACATATTGTTGAGATTTCCATATTCACTATTCATAATAAAAAGTTCATTATCAGATTATGGTCCCACCAAAGCAGGGATTAGAACCCAACAAACATCTTCCTGGAGGTTCAAATGAATGCAATAGTATCATAAAAACTCCTTGGCTTGTTTGTTTAAACTAAACTTTCTGAGAAATATTTTTTGCAAGTCAAATTTATCTTCGGTTTTGAATCAAGAAATCTGTTCTTTGCACATGTGACCCAATGTATGACATGGAGTTGAAGCCACAAAGAAACTCGAGCAGATCCAGACGAAGAAAAAAACCACTCAAGACTGAAAGTGATAAGCATACCCCTTCAAAGGAACATAGAAGAACAGAACGGGGTATTATCTCTCCTCCCAATGGCTCCTTTGTTATGAGATTTAGATCAGGCAATGAAAATATCCTGACACTTATGTCTGTCCACATTCCAACCGCAGCTAGTTGACTATAGTTGGGATTCTCTCCAATGGAGTTAATGTCCAGGCATGATATCTCACACTCTAACTGTGCATGTTTTGCCTGTGTCAGTGTCCCATCACCGATTTCCAGATAGACGAGGTGGCCACCACCAGTTGCCAATAAAACCTGTCAAATAAGTGGTGCAATAATTGAAATAATTTCTCATTCTATACAGACAGCCTAGCACATGGAAAAACCTACACTACCAGCAACCATTGTTAACAGCGAACTCATCGACGTTAAGCATTGATCAACCAGAAACCATACAATTAAATGCCAACAACTGCTGAAGTCAAATCCAAAGCATAGAAGTAACATGTTGGCAGAATCACTATCATGCACAGAAGAAGAATCAAGCCATATAGTTTCCCCCGTGACCAAGGATAAATATCAACTGTATAAAAGGCTGCATATTATGAAAACAGTTCTCACAAGTCTATGGCAGATTGGCATGTGATCTACAAATGTGCCACAGGTAAAGACCTGGTGCCTTCAAGATGATGTGCTGGAGTAGAAATGAGTAATATTACTTCTTTTCTCCCCAGGTAGAAACATCAACTGCTTTTTAGAATTAAAAACTGAGCAAATTATGAATGCAGTTCTCACAAGCTTGACAAACTGGCACTTGACCTGCATGTGTTACAGGTATAGTAATAGACCCGATGCCTTCAAGATGATGCAAACAAAATATTCGCCCCAATGCCAAGCATATAGCCAATCCAGCCCTGCTCTAGAGAAATTCTGATGTAGGAAAATGATACAAGACTAAGGTGGGAGAAGACTGTGAAAGGAGGAATTGGGAAAATGACAGTTATAAGGTTGAGGCTAGGAATTCAAATTAGAATTGGGAATTTTATTCCCTGTTGTAACATCATCGTTCCAATTATGTATGTGCCTTGTTTAGTTATGACTCATCATTCATGTAGATTTCTTTTATTATCAGAGAAGAGTATTGTGAGGACACATGTCCATGACTGCTTTTGTTAAGCTGAATTCTGTTGCTGTATGAGAGGAGTATCAGAGCCAGATTTGTTATGTGATGAATGTAATTGATTCCCACACTCTCCTCCCTCCCTTTCTCCCTCCCCTTTCCTTCTCTGTTCTTTCTCTCTATTTATGCTACTGACAGCATGGATACTGCTGGAATTATTGCTAATATGGTCTATCCCACAAACACAAATAAAAGAAAACATTGGATTTATGTCCCATTAAGGACCACCCTCCCTGTTTCTCTCTCCTCTTTTCTTCTCTGTTCTTTCCCTCTATTTCTGCTACTGACAGCATGGATCCTGCTGGAATCATTGCTAATAGGGTCTATCCCACAAACACATATACAAGAAAACTTTGGATTTATGTCCAATTAAGGACTTGTGGAGATCTAGGGGTTGTTCATTTGGAATTAGGGTTAAATAGTGTTTGTTTAGAAGAAATAAGGTGAAACAAGATTCTGAATTGCTCAGTATTATTGCATATGATAACAAAACAGAACAGTTTCACGCTCATTTCCAGCAAAACCTGCTGCAAATTTATTGTCGAAAACTGGGAAACACAAATGTCAACACGAATAGATGGGTAATTGCATGAAACAAACCTGGGTGGCATTAGCAGTGGCGACATTTATTGAATAACCTGATGGAGCATTCCATTCCTGTCTGAGCTCTCTAGTTGTGGAACTGACCAGTCTTACAGAGCTTGATGTAACCTGCCAGGTCAATCCTCCCATGTTACAACATATAATAGTGGATAAACATAACCTAATTTCACAAAATTGTAAATTCAAAATGGCAAAGAGCGGAATGATAATAAAACTTGAAAAAAAAACAATCATTGTGAGAACTTCTAGGATATGATGAATGCAAAAGTAAATTTCCTTTTGGTAAACTGGAGGAGAGGGAGCAGGTAAATTAGTTTCCATTAAAAAATTAACACTTGCCACAGGTTAATTCTCAATAATTAAAATGTACCTGACAATAGAAAGTGCAAATGAATTCGCATTTGAAAAGGAATGGATTTCAGCATATCAATGCAAGATCATGTGACTGATCCCAAACCCAATGGTTAGCAAAGGATGGTAAAAGTCTTGTGGTGCACAGCATTTTTGGAGTAAGAGGACATAATAGAAGCATAAGAAAAAATGTTTGTCGCATCAAACCATAACAAATATAAAATAAATACCTGGGATTTGTTGAACTAAATTAATCAGTCAAATTGATCTGGTTAATCAAGATGCAATGGAACAAACAAGAAATTTCTCTTTTATTTCACCGGAAACACGTAAACTTACTTGAACAAGCTGGTTGAACACAGCACAATGGCAGAACAATGTCTGCACTTGTGAACAGAAACCCTCTATTTCAGTTTCCTCCAACTCATCCTCAATGTTCATTGCCAAAATTCTTGTCTCGCTAATAAAACTTACAACCAGAAAGGTGTCAAATGGATCATCAGTCAAAGATCTTAATGACCACATTCCTTTGATGCCTTGAAGCTCTACGGATGCCTACAATGAGTTCTATAAATAAATAAACAAAGAAAAATGCACACAATAAATTACAAGGAACCAGTAAAAAATAAGCAAACCTGTTCATTGATTCCTATTCCATTACGAACTATCCGAAGAGAACCATCCTTATAGGCTCCAGAGCAAGTGACAACCTGACCTTGGCCTTGCCGCTCCAGGTCCACCACACAGAAGTCAACAATTGGTCCCAAATTGACATACCTGTCCAGAACTTCTACATATGAACCTTTTGCATCGGGTTGCAGATTTAACTTTACAAGCTGCACTTGGGATCAACAAGATTGTCAATGCACTAATAACGCACATGAACTAAAATTATAGACAAGGTCAATTTTTCCCTGCATGTTGATATTACTTTTTCTTACAAGAGAATAAAACAGAGCAGTTCCACGACCAAGGATTTCCTTACATTGCCAAAAAAGAATTGAAATGAAAACCATTTGGATGTAGAAAATTAGAATTTTCAACAAATGAAATCTATAAAAAAATGTCAACTACTAAGAAGACAAGGAAGAATTCTTAGCTAGACCCATTCTAGTCCTCTTCTGCAATCAAACTCTATGAAATACAGTTTAGTCACTTGTATCATGCAATGCATCCACCAGAACATCAATCAATTAAATAGATGTTTTTAAACCAAGTACAACACATTTTCTCCCTATTCATTACAAAATTGCAAAATCCCAGTACAGATTCACTAACATCAGGACAACACTATATAAATAAAAAGATCTCAATTTAGAATTTATTATTCAACAATAAAATGGAATTTTCTTATATTCACCATACCTGTGAATCTCCGTAGCTTGAACCAATAAAGACAAAAGCATTGTCGAGATATGATATGGTAGATGCGATAGAAGTTTCTCCCAATAGCTCAATTTTGAGGCCAGTGACCCTGTAGCGCAAATGTGCACAAGCTTCAGAAAATTCTAATAATAGTAAGTGATCAGTTTGCTTTTCCAATAAAAAAAAATGAATGCATGCAGATCATCAGCAGCAGCAGCAAGGAAAAACTCACTTTTCTTTCTCATGGGTTATGACTAGAAGGTGAAGAAGCCCAGCATGATCACCAAGTAAATACCTAGAACCATCAGCATCAACTCTTCCATATGCTTTTGTGATAGACTAGCATTGAAAATCATGGAAAAAAGGTTATGAACACAGAGAAAAGTCAGTACTTGCATCCTGGAAATTTACTAAGAGAACCTTGCATAATATCAACAACAATCCACCAGTGACCTACAGGTCTGATTGGGATCGCTCTAAAAACATTGGCGCTGCAATATACAATTGTTTCTTCTCCAATAATAAGAACACCACAGAAAGGTGGGGGAACTGGTATTAGCAAATCAGCACCATTGTCAAGATTGTTCTGTGACCAAGGACCCTCAATAAAGTCTTTATCTTTCAAAGCAACCTCATATGTTTTAACATGACGGGCATCCTTGTTATCCTGCAATGATAACAGAATACAATGGGCATCTAAATTTTTCTTCCCATAATATACGTATAGTTGATGAAAACTCACATGCAGGACATTTATATTCTAGATAACCAGTGTCAAGCTGCAACTATCAAAGAAGCAATCATTTCAACATAAGAGTTTTTGTTAAGCATTTTCCGCATTAATAATAAATAACTCAAGAAGGGTGAAAAGGAAGGCACAGTCCAAAGCACACTAAGAGCATGCAAGCACCGAAAGAACCAAAAAGAAACACAAAAAAAGGCTACATTCTAAGATCTAAGGTGCCCAAGAACCCCAAAAATCAGTCAAGGTAGTGACTAAGAGTGAGAAAATGTGTGGATACTGTCCAACCATTGCAGTGGATGTAGAACAGAAACTTGCAGACAAATGATATTTCAGGGTGGACATGGTTGCTTCTTTGGAATATATCTGCATGCTTGGACTTAGGCAAGACAGCTAATGATTTATATGCCCTACTTTAGTCATTAACATGCATGGTTTATATAACCTACTTTACTCATTAAACACACAGAATCCACAAGCATATAAGAATTTCTCAACTCACCCTTAGTTATTTTGATTAATAACGTAGCCGGTTTCATGTAAAAATGTAACACATTTTTTACTAGGAAGACAATTTTCAGAGCTTATGCTGCAGGATACCTCCTTGAATAATTTGCAAACTTATGAGGTCCATTTGATATGAGAAGAGAAGGTAACTTTTTTTTAGATTGATCATCACTTCAATTTAATAAAATATATATAAATGTCAAAAGATTCATGCATAAAAAAACAAATTTGAAAGAACTACATCCAGAAAGTGGGGATGCAAAAGGAAAACAGCGGACCTGGTAAAGAACAACAATTGTTGGTTTTGAACAACCATGAAGAAATTTGATATCCAAAACTTGAAGTTCCTCAAGCCTGTAAAGAAGACACGATAAACAAATTATTGTATAAGCATATAATGAAGAAACAATAAAACTCAATGATAAATTCAGCCTCTTCACCATAAACCTATGTGCATGATAGAATTCTAGTTCATGGCCATGAGGAGACCCTCCTTTCCCAGAAAGAGCAATGTCTCAAAATTAACTTCCATCATTCTACTATTTCTCTATAGCAATTCAGATAGCCTTTGTTACAACTGTCTCACTGATATATATCCATGTATTTACTAGAAAGCAGCTTCCTAAGAAAAACCACGACTGGTTATTGCATACACACACATGCGCTGCATGTATGTGCAATTGAAATATAGGAATCCAGATCCAATACACTGGACATCAACTTCACATCCAAGGTCTTCATAAGCAGATTCATATATTCTTTAGATAGGTCATTGGCAGGTTCATCCATAGAACTGATGTTGAGTAATTGGATAGAAGATCCATACCTTATGTTAAAAGCCTCTTTGAGCTGTCCTTTATTATCAAAAGGAATGACCTGAGAAAACAACCAGTAAAACTATCAATTGATCATTCTTTCCATCACAATTCAGAGAAGAAAGTCGATAATAAGATTGATCGTGAACCTTAAACAACCCATCATACAAATGGAGTCCAATTAATCTACAATCAGGATCAATTATGCCAATCTGCAGCAAGAAAGGAAAGATAAGATATGAACCAGTCAGGAAGAAGTTCATTACCAACCCCAATAACAAGTTAAGGCACACTTGGCCAGACCGAGGAAGATAAAGGAAAACTACTCTTAAAACATGAACGAAGAGCTTAGGAGAAATGATGGAGAGACTCAATATGAAACTAGAACTGTAATAATTACCTGACCATTGTCTGTTGGGCGACCTATACGGTCTGATACATCCCCCATTGCTCTATATGAGAAGGAAAAGAAAGAGTCAATGCAAGAATAGTATAGAAAATGCCATCCACGTATTATAAAAATTTCAGAGATTCATTAAGGCATCTAATATCAAGACACAAGAAAGCTAGAGGCTGTTAATATCACCCACCCAACTAACTTTGTTATTCCCCTATTTACAACTTCCCATCTTTCCCTTTCCCAATACCGGCAACTAAGTTACAACTTACAACAGGTTGCTTATGGACTCCAACTGTCTCAAATAAGGAAAACTGTAGTTCCCATATTATTTCCCATTATTTTGATAATTATTATTCAATTCTGTTTAAATGTCTGGTGAACATTTTAACAAACCGACCAAGATGAAGGAATAAAAGCACAGCTCCTGATTTGACCCATGTATCACATCATGGAAAGAGACAGAAATAGCCATAAACAATTTTTTTCAATCAAACAAACACCACTCATCCGTGTGTTTTAGTCTTTATTGATTATACATTATTTGAAATACTTAAAGCTTATATGGATTTCATCTAATTCATGTGTGTTAGTTTTCAATTTTGATTTATTCTCCATCTAGAAATCCTTAAACCTGAAGAGAATTTCTTCTAAATTTTATAGGAGCATAAAGAAGAAAGTTATATGGGAGAAGCGGATACAACAGAAATTCTAACCAATTCATAAACAAGTCAACAGGCAAAGAACATACAAAATAAAATTATGAGTGAAGAAACCCTAAATTGAACCCAATACATTCCACTAATACTTGATTAGTTGCACTGTAATTGTGCCAGCTAAGTTTCATACTAGTGGAACTGCAAAGCAAATCAGACAACCTAAAAAGTAAGGAGGCATCGATAAGACTCAAGGTTCAGGGTTTGGAAAAATGTCAAAATTAAAAATAGAAGAAAATCTGGTGGGCAAGATCACAGAAAGCAAACCACTCTCACTAAACTTGTTTAGAATTTCCCAGTATAACACCAGCTCATAAGTCACTAGATGCACGGTTCATCTTTGATACAAGGTGAAGGTAACGTATTCAACAGTTGGACTTCGAAGATTTTAGTCACAAAAAGCTCTAAGAGATGAATATCATTTGACATTTTCAGCTTAAACCTGGTAATTAGCTCAGACGTCTCTGCGTCCCACTGAAGCACACAGAATTTGTATCTTTCTGTTGCAATAAATAAAAAGTCCTGAGCTTCACCCTGATAAAAAAAACATTAAAGAATTGAGTTGAGATTTAAGAACAACAAAAACACACAGCCGGAAGGTGAAATAAATAGAGATACTAACATGAGGCCGGAAAAGTTCGAGAGTTGCAATTCGTCCGTATATTGGAACATCTAACAGAGGCTGCAAGGAAAAAAAATGGAGTCATTTCTCATGCTTTTTTAATGTCTTATTAGATAGATAGTTTTAATAACTTGTAATCTCTCATAAAGCATCCATCCTTCCTAAAACTTGTGATTTGGGACATATCCAACGGGAAAACATGTGGTTGGTTACCTGTAATCCCTGAGGAGTAAGCAGATTGATTTCGATACGGGTACATTTCCTGGAGCAAGTAAAATGAAATTGATATTAAGCAAACCAAGCCCTAGTGAAGAAGAAAAACAAAGACGGTAGATAAATGCACAAAACAATCAATTGAATCCAGCAAAAAAGAGATGGATTTATTACGCAATGATGAGATTGAGCTCCTGAGAACTGGTGAAATTGCCGACACAAGAGTGCGTCACATTGGTGGGCTTGTGAGCAGTCACCACATAGTTCCATACACTCATCTTCACTTTCAGATCTCCCCCTCTCTTTCTCTGCGCGTCTGTGTTTTGCTCGAAGGAAATGAAAGAGCCCTAGCGGCTCCTGCTCTCTCTAGTGTTTTGCTGTTCCGTCTCCGTTTCTGGCCTTTTCCACTCGTTTCTAATTTACTAGCTTGTTGGTAAACTCCAAGTCAGGCCCCCATCTATACACAACTTTCTAATTAAGTCCTTGAACTACTGCATTCATTCTACAACACCATCCCAAGCCCCCGTGGTAAAGTGTTGAGAATTCCCTCTCACTTCTAACAAGTGGACATGCGACATCTTTTTGTCATGTAAAGCAGCCTGATATTTAGTATTTTTAAGTGTGGTTGTTGTAATTTTTTAAAATATTTTTTATTTTAAAAAAATATAAACAATTAAGAAAACCAAAATAAAAATAATTAAAAAAATTATATTTAAAAAAAAAAACTCAGAATTAACAAGATAAGTATATTATCTCGCTAATAATTATATAAGTAGCACCCATCAATATCTTTATGTATTTTTAATTTTTTTAAGTAGAAAAAAATAATAATGAATTCTTTTAATATTGTAAAATTCAATCAAGGAATTATACAAACGAATAACCGAGACAAGCATGGGTAAGTGTCTAGTTTCCTCAAGTCTCAAGTATATTATTAGATACGAAAATGTCCGGTTTTTGCTTTTCATCTGTAGTTCTTGTACCTTGACTACATTCATGTTTTTTTTTTTAGATTTACGTGGGGTGTCCGGACAACTTGCGGGCACCACGACTAATCCCCACGGCCTACTGCATACCCTGCAAACCCAGTAGGCATGTAAGACACCGCAGGGGTGATAAACATGCATGTTAGGGCTCGAATCCTAGTGCAGTGGAAGGAGACAAGCCCCTTCCACCGCTAGGCCAAGACCCTTGGTGCCCACATTCATGTTTTTAGATGCATTGAAGGGGAACAAATTGCGTTCTCTCGTATCTGACATTTGAGAAGATTAAGGTTCCTCACGAAATATTAAATAATACTTTAAAGTTTGAGGAGAAATTATTATAGTTTTTTTATATTTTTTTAATTTTTATTGTTGTTTTTGTTTTACATGTTTTTTTTAAGATTTTTTTGAAAAAAATTATTATTATTATTTTATTAATATTGAACTGGTTAAAAATTTAATTTTATAGTTTTTTCTTTAAAATATTATGAATTGTTACAATATTTTTCTATAAAGTATTTTTTTATAAAAACAAAATTTTAGAATGGTATTTCTTGATTTTATTTTTTTCATATTAAGCTGCTTGAGGATTTTGTTTTATAGTTTTTTTAAAAAAATATTATAAATTGCTACAATATTTTTTCACATCATTTTTGTTTTGTTAAAGTGTTTCTTAACATATTTTTTTAAAAAATTATTTTTGTTGATTTTTTTAATATTAAGCTGATTAAAAATTTAGCTTTAACTTTCCCTACATGTTTTTTTAAATTATCTTCTTTTTTTATTTTTATTTTTTTCTCATAATTTTTTTATTAATTTTATTTTTTTAATATTGAATTGATTGAGAATTTAGCTTTATAGTTTTTTAAAAAAATGTTGTTGATTGCTACAGTGTTTCCCTACATTATTTTTTAAGATTTTTTTTATTTTTTTAGAATTATCTTTATCAATTTTATTTTTTTATATTGAGTTAGTTAAGAATTTAATTTTATATTTTTTCTTTAAAAATAATAATTATTTTTATTATTTTTAATATTGAGCTGGTTGAGAATTACAACTGCAAATTTTGTTTTGAAACATTATAAATTGCTACAATATCTCAAGTATCTCATTGTTTATTGTGTTTGCAATGCAGGATGAAAAGAAGCATCTCCAAATTGCTTTTTTGGCAAATTGTGTTATAATTCAATAACAAGAGGTGCGTAATTTTTTTTTCTTCTAGTAACCAGAGGCGGGTAAATTTTTCTTTTTCTATATTTTCATGTCTTGATTGTTCACATGAACAGTTGAACAAAGAAGTGCAGGAGAAGAAAGAGGAGGAGGAGGAGATGAGGAGCTAAGAAAAAACAAAGAAAGAATAGCTAGTTTTGTCCAATCAACATATCTGCACCGTTATTTTTATCATTCAACTCTAGTGCTAAGCAAACACTGAGAAGAGAAGGAGCATAATGGAAGAATAGCTAGAAAAGCACTCAACTTTCATCTTCATCCTCAAGAGCAAAAGACCACGGGTAAGTTTCTTTTCATTTCCTCTCACTTTACTTCATTATTGACATTACACTATTCAAGTGAATTTTAATTCACTTGAACAGCGTAGCAACATGTGTGAATTTAGCACACACGTGTTGCTTTTACCAACTAGGTCATTGACTTGGGCTAATGAATGGACGGGGCCAGTGACTGGACCGGGCTAGCTAGGTTTAGCCCAGTCCATATAAATCAGATTGGGTCCAACCTAAACCTAAATGTATTGAACCGGATTCGTCCTAAATCTAAATGCATTAAACTGGGTGTGACCTAGTAAAATAAAATAAAAATTCTTAGATGTTGTGTTTTATTTGAAAAACTAATGTTTAACATGATTTAATGGCACTATATAATTACATTTGAAAGAGATAGTACAATGATGTAATATTTGTAAAATTTGATCGTAATTTTAATTTTGTTCATGATGATATTTTACCTATTGTTATTATACGCCTAGGAAACTATAAAAACTATAATCCTTATTTGATAAATTTCATATGTGATGAAATTATACATAGGTTAATGCAATAATAAAATATATTTTATATAAAATATTGTTTATTTTATGATATAGTAGCAGTAGTTAAATCGATAATATTTTAATGAAAAACTATTAATATTAATATATGCCTTTTTAATTATTTTACAAACTTAGTTTGAAAAGCATTATTTAACCAAACACATTAAACTATTTTTTATTCAACCTCAATTTCAAACATAATTTTAACCAAATATATATTTTTTCAAATCAACCTCAACTAAAAGTATTTTTTATAAAATAACTTTTTACAAACTACAACCATAACAGCTATCACAATACCAAACACACTTTCTCATATCTGAATAGGGATAAATTGTGTTCTCTTATACCTGACATTTGAAAATATCAAGGTTCATGAGAAAATACTAAGAAATATTATAAAACATGTTGTAAAAGTATTGTAGCTTTTTTCTTCTTCTTCTTCTTTTTTTGTTGTCATTGGGTTTTATATGTTTTTTTTCCAAGATTGTCTTCTTCTTTTTTTATTTTTTTTTGTTTTTGTGTTTGTTTATCTTTATTATTTTTTTTATATTGAACTGAATGAGAATTTAGTTATATAATTTTTTCTTTAAAACATTATGGTTTGGTACAATGTTTCCTTACATGGTTTTTTTTATTTTTATGAATTTTTTTCTTTGTTTTTCCAAAATGGTCTTTCTTGATTTTATTTTTTTTTATATTGAGCTGATTGAAAATTTTGCTTCATAGTTTTTTTAAACACTGTGGATTGCTACATGTTTCCTTACATGGTTTTTATTTTGCTACATTATTTTTTATTTTGCTACATTGTTTTCCCATATGTTTTTTTTAAATTACCTTTGTTGAATTATTATTTTTTTAATATTGAGCTGATGAAGAATTTAGCTTTAACTTTCCCTACATGTTTTATTTCCTATTTTTTCCTTTCTTTTTGCTTTTTTTGTTCTAAAATTGTCTTCTTCTTCTTTACATTTTTTTGTGTTTTTTTAGAATTATTTTTGTTGATTTTATTTTTTTAATATTGAACTGGTTAAGAATTATTTTTATAGTTTTTTCTTTAAAACACTGTGAATTGCTACATTGTTTTCCCATATGATTTTTTTTGTTTTTTTTCTAGAATTATCTTTGTTGATTTTATATTTTTTTTTCATATTAAGTTGGTTGAGAATTTAATTTCATAGTTTTTTTCTTTAACACATTGTGGATTGTTACAGTATTCCCTGACATGATTTCTTTTAAATTATCTTTATTGATTTTATTATTTTTAATATTGATCTAGTTGAGAATTACAATTGTAAATTTTTTCATAAAATATTATAAATTACTACAGTATTTTCTTGCATGATTGTTTTTCCTTTTTTTATGATTATCTTTATTGATTTTAGTTTTTTTAATATGAAGCTAGTTAAGAATTTAGTTTTGTAATTTTTTTCTTGAAAACATTGTCGTTTGCAACAGTTTTTCTGTATATGATTTTATTTTTATTTTTTTTATTTTTCCACTAACCCACGGTAACACATAAATATACCACAAGCACGCGGCATCGCGTGAGCATGACATCTAGTATATTACTAGAACATCTAGTATTTAACATCATTTCCAATTCTTTTAATATTAACTATAAACTAAAGGGCCAGGGTTTTATTATATCCTTTTTTATACAAAAAAAATAGTGCTTTAGTTTGCTTTTTTTTTTCTTTAATATTTTCTTAACCAATGTTTTTTTTTCGTTTAATTTTATTCTTTATTATTATGTTTTTTTCCATTTAATTATCACTTTCTCGTAATATGGATTCAAGGTTTAACGAGTTAATCTGGTTTGGAGTGTTAGTCTAGTTAACTTGGATATTTTTCTTTTTTTAATTATTTTTTAATTTTATCATTTCATGATTTATTTTGTATATTTTTATTAGGTTATTTTGGTCTCATGATCCAGGAATAGTATGTAATGGGTTAGCTCAAGTTGACTCAAGTTTTTTTTGTTTTTTTAATTGATTCTTTTTTAATTTTATCATTTAACATTGAGTTCGTTGAGAATTGAGTTTCATGATTTGTTTTAATTTGCTTTTTATAAAGATATTTTTGTTTCACAATCAAGGTAAAAGGTTTTAGCATTTTAATCCTTATAAATTTAGGTTTTTATTTTTTATTTTTTTAAGAGGTTATATCAATCTCATCACATGAGTCACATGTCCTTTAACATTAAACTTGCTTTTTATCGGGTTATCCTTATTTCATGATCTAGGTCGCATGTTTGACAGGTTAACTTAATTAACTCTAATTAACCTAATTTTATCATTTAATATTAAGCTAGTTAGGAATTGAAATTTATAATTTGTTTAAATTTGTTTTTCATGGAGTTATCTTAGTCTTATAACTCGGATTACAAGTTTGACATGTTAACTCATGTCGTTTTTTAATTGAATTTTTTTTTATTTTATCCTTTAATATTAGATTGATTGAGAATTAAGTTTCATAATTTATTTTAATTTTTATTATAGAGTTATTATAGTCTCATAATCTGAGTTATAAATTTGATACGTTAACTCGTATTAAACTAAATCAATTCAATATGTTGTTATTTTAATATTAAAAAAAATATCATTTTAAAATTTGTTTAGTTAGAATTACTTTATGAGTTACATGTCTTGTTTTTTATCCGTAAAGTTAACCGGTTACGTCTAGTAAACCATCATATGATTTTATTTTCTTTGCTTGAAAAAAAACATTACCAATATTTGAATAATTTTATTACGGGTCAATCACCTAGTAAGCATCTAATTCATGAAATGTAGATAGATAAAGGAGTATATCAATAAAATAGGTATCGAGAGATAGAATCAAGAACCTATTTATAGTTGACGAATGAATTTAAGATCTTCCCTAATAAATGATAATGATAGCAATTATATTGTTACAAGTAAAACGAATGATGAGGCCAAAAATGAACATATACTCTGGAAGCATAAGAGTTAGACTAGTTAAAAGTCTCGAGTAAATTTTCTATTTTCTATTAGTTTTTCCCCAGATGTGAGAGCCGAGCAGCAAAGAAGCAGCCTGTCATGTGTCAAAAATGATCTCTGACTTTGATGCATGGTTATTTCTCGTTACAGATATTTTAATGGAGAATGCTAGCCCAGCTCGAGCATCTTCATCTCCTAAATTGCTGCCCCTCCTCCCAACAAGTTCAACTGTTGCTTAAAAAGTGATTGTATTTTCGTTCTTTCTTCCTCGTTCTTGCATTTGCTCGGGGCTCTTCGTCTTAGACTTCCATGGACCTTCAGCAACGTTGGGATATCGAATTTTATCTGTTCAAAGCAGTACACCATGTGAGGATAAACCTCCTAGTATATTTTAAGTGTTACCTCTTCTTCTTCTTTTATTCTATTTATTTATATGTTGTAAATAAAATATGATAAACAGATATGATGCATGTATAAATATTGTTTTGAAGGGTATTTTATCGAGGATCCAGCAGTTTTTTCTCTTAGAAAAGGGTTAAGAAATAGTGACTAAGATAAAAATAAAATATTAACAAGTTTTGCAAACATCAAAAAATAATATTATATTTTATATTTTTTTATTGTAAAAATACATTATATTTATAGGCTGCTAATATATAACAACAAAGTAAAAAAATAAATTAAAGAGTTATTACAACAATTAAAAAATAAAAAAGATGCTAGGGAATTAAAAGGTTGTGGTTGTTAAAAAAAATTAAAAGAAAAGAATTGTTTTAATCTTGTCATTGTTAGAAAATTAATTCTAAGAACAAGCATCATGCATTATCATGCTTCCAACACTTTTAATTTAAAAGATTATATTGGGTTTGACAAAGCTAAAAATATCATAATATTTGAATTCAAGTGCTTTGAGTTTCACATTAATTTTAGACCCATGTTTTCTTTAAGTTAAGTTGATCGTTAAACTCAAGTTTCTTAGATTTTACACGTTCATCAAACCTATATTTTTTTGGATTTAGAATGATTGTGAAATTCAATATTTTTGTATTTACCAAAGTCATTTGACTCGTATTAAAGTTTATTATATAAATATTAATTTTTTTTTGAAATAATCTTAATTATTTACAACACTATATTGGGCAGCACTTGATGTACAAAATCTTTATTTAATCTTACATCATCACACCATCATCCAAAAAATATAAGACAAGGTGTTATTTTTAAATTAAAAATTTGATAACTTTAGTAATGATAACATATTACTTTGTCCCTTGAAAATATCACATGTATTATTTTAAGATAATTTTAGAAATTTATGTAATGATTTTTCTGGATCTAGAATTATAATCACTATATAAATTGCATTATAATCATTAATTTCTAAAACATATTTATAATCAAAGTTCACTTGATTAATCATTTGAGCTTAATTTTTTTAATAATGATTTTTAATGTACATAACTTGTTAGATTCTAATGTTAATCTAAATATAAATCATAATACTAATCAAAATCAGATTGAATAGTTTTTTTTTTAAAATAATTTAATCAATTGATTTATATTTGAAAATTAAATGTACAACTTAGAATTATGTCATGATCTTTTATATATTATAAAAATTATATGTGGTTCGACTTATAATTTATAAGTTATGAGTTATTTCTTCATCAGTAATATTTCAATTTAGATATTTGTGCATGAAGAATATTTGTTTTGTAAAAATATATTTGTTCTCGTAACCATAATTATTTATATTTTTTTAATTAAGACTTTAAAACCCCTTTTCAAATCTCATTTCATATTCCACAAGAATATCACAATTAATACTCTTTGAGATCATGTAAAATATTTTTTCTAATTCATATAAAATGATGAATCATTTATTGACCACTCAAATACTTTTATATAATTCATGTTACACCTAATAATTATTCACTTGTTACTTTTGATTAAGGTAATATTAGTCAAAATTAAAACATAACATTTCTTGTATAATATAGTTTAATGATCTCAAGTCTAATAATTACTTATATAATCTAACAATCATTTACATAACTGTCACACAAGTTTTTCAATAGATATAGGTGATTTTACTATATAGAATCCTCAAACATATCAATTTAATGTATATATCATCTAATAAATACTTTCATATTAATTTCAAATCATTTGAGAATATTTATTTCATTTCATAAAAAAAAAAACAAGATATATATTGTCCAGTCTTAATAAAAGCATTGACCATAAAGAGTTAGAAATAATTCTTTAATACAATAAAAATTCCTATAATTATAATTTTTTTATAAAATATTTTTTTCAAATATTTTAATTGTACTGTAGACTCATTAATCAAATTTTAATAAATATTAAAAACAAAGAATATCTTTTATTAATAATAATATGTTTTTACATGAACAAAAACAAGTTACATGTAACTAAATGATTGATTATAAGGTTTACAAACTAAACATGTTTGGCTCAACAAAACAAATGCTTAATGCGTTAAGCCTGCAGGGTCATACTCGTGTAGCTTATTTATTGAAAAAAAAAAAATAGGTGATACATTATTTAGATTCTGACCATGACTGGAAAATCAAAAAACCCTTCATTTTCACCAAATAAACACCCAAATACAAAAAAAAATAAAATAGAATTAATTATTCATATCCAACGTACACTTGTCTTCCCTTTGATGATGGTGGTTGATGTATCATCCTTGCATATGCTCAGAATTCTTCAAATTAGACTTCTATAGACCTTTAGCAACTTGAGAATCCAGACCTTACCTCTTGGCCATCACGAGATTTAATGTTTCAGCTATGGAATCATCCTCCTCCGGGCATTCGTGTTTTGCTTGATGCTGTTAAGTTAAGGAGTAGCTGCTTTTGTGCTTTCTTTATTTTGTACCCAAAAAAAAAAAAAGAAATAAAAAATTGCTGCTCAACAGGCTTAAACAGATCCATGACATTATTTGCAGAAATATCCTGCTGCTTTTGATCATTCATTGCCTTTAATGTGATGATTAAGGTATTTGTTCAAAACTGATAAACCAATGTTCCATACGAGTCTTCCTTATGGCAAATAGCAGCTTGCATGCACTTATTTTCCCACAAAATGCTGGAATGATGACCATTCTGGATGATGTTAAAGTTCGAATCCAAAAACTCTATCTGGCAAGAAAAGGGTAGCTCAGCTTGGGCGGTGTAACACAGATCTTAGACCAAGTCTAGCTCCGGCAGACCAGAAACCGGAGCGGTTAAGGAACAGCTAAGTGCAGGCTTGGTAATACGAACGAGCCTTGAAATTATGGCAGCCGAGCTTGCAAGAAAGGTTCACGAATTGAATGAAACAGAGGAGCTTGTCTATGACCTCGAATCCCAAATTGAGACATTGATGGCTAAACTTCAAGCTTGTTTCGCAGAGAAGAGAAGTAGTAATAGCAGAGAAGCACAAGGGAATTAAGCGCTTCAAGAGAGTAATAGGGCACTTTCAGAGCAAGTCCTCTGCTCCCCTGATAGTTGTCGCTCTTTAAAAAGAAAAAACAAAGTTGCAAACGAGGAACTTGCCATGGATGTAATTGGGAAGTGCTTGATAGTGTAAGAAGCTCTAGGAACCGACTGGCAACGGGCAAAGATATTGAAGATGAGATTTCAACGGGCGTTTCAATATAAGAATAATGGATGTGCTCAACTAGAAACTGGGATCAATACTAGCAAGCCTCCCGCTGCATAATATTAAGTTTTTTGTCCCCATGGAAGACAATACTCTTGAGCATCTTCAATTATTTATAGAGGAAAGCTGTTGTATCGCGTAGATGTAGACATGCGTAGTGATGTTGCACAGTGTTCATGCGCAATTGCCTAGTTCAGTTTTCCAGTGTACTCTCTAAAATTTTGTTTTCTTTTCTAAATTCTTAGTCACAGGATCTAAGCTCTTAAGGCTTCTGATGCTTCTTGTTTGTGATAGATTCCGCAGATCCGTGTTCTCTAGATTTTTGTTACCTTTCACAATCAGGATATACAAATGTTCAATTATTAATGATCCCAGTGCTTTCATTGAGAGCAGTCGGCAGCTAAACGAGGTTATATTGTGCTAGCTTGTATCGTATGACAGCTATACCCAAGGGATGACCAGAGGTAGGATATGTTGTTCTGAAACAAAAGATCTCCAGGATTTGATTATTGAACATGGCAAGGAAACTATTCTTAGAGAACAGCTATAAGCGTATCACCATAGAAAGAACTACATAGAATTAGTTAGGAAGGGAGAGCAAGAGTGCTTGAGTAAAACCTGATCATGAATTGATGAATGAAAGAGGCAATGCTCATAACTAAGTCTTGATGAAACATGTACAGAGCTCCCAATTTTGAAATATAAATCCAGCATTATTGAGCCAAACTTTGCAATTTGCAGGCTGCTATAGAGTTCAAAACCCATTTATTGCTTACTGCCTTCGCTCCGGTTGAACTAGCTAGAGCTTCTGCATCAGACTGCCTTCGGTTTAATATCATATTCTTCTTGCTAGGATCACATTTATCAGGCATCTCGAGGCTGTATATTATGAAAGTTGGAGGTTTAGAGTCCAGTAACAAGGTTCCCTGGGCTCCTGAAATGGGTTTTCTGTGCAGAATTGTTCCTCCACCAGCAACTAAAAGATCTTGTATATATCCCTTGTAAGAAGGAATAAAATCTCCCATGAAGTAGAACTTAAATCCCTCAAAAATGTTTGGTTGCTGCACATAATAGAACTTGTCAATAAAAACAACTGGATGTATTAAGAACATGTATCCAACGTGCACCTAAAGAGAACTGCATGCATGCATGCACACATTGTTGTTAGAAGTATGCTTAACAGGTGATTTAGCTTGCATGCAAAGAACTAGGGCCAATTTTTTTCTTCATAAACCAAATTACGGTCACAGATAAAAGCACAAAGCCTAATACAGGAGGATAAAAAGTCTACTAGCTCTGAGAAAAGATGCAGATTAAAAACCCAATACGAGCAGATTTCGAAACCAGAGTTCATGAGTTCAGTGATCGCAGAAGAATCTTGACAAAGATAAAAAGTAAGATGAAAATAATACAAAAGTTTATGGAGCATGCAGATTAGAGATGAACTAAACTACAGGTCTGATGCCAGCATTGAAAGGGAATAATCTGCCTTCCAATTATAGATGAATCCATGGAAACCAAAAAAAAAAAAGGGACAATTCCCAAAATGTTTAGGGTGACAACTGTAGAAGCAGGAGCAAACCTTGTTCAGGACTCTTAGTCTTCCATTTCGTGGACCATCCCTGATTCCGTGAACATCAGCAGTAATTTCATATCGCATCTCTTCAACAAGTTTCATGGCTTTGATACAAGCCTTGACCCCTACAGAAGGAACAAACAAAGGGTTGAGTACAGGAAGAACCGCTAGATTCACATACAGAGTCAATCACCAATGCTCAGCATCCACCTCTCGAATATACTGATAAACATAATGGGGTTCTACATGTTTCATTTACGTAAGTTCAATCAATGCCACAGGTGGCACCTAATCCTAACTTTTAAATGCAAATACACATGCAGAATCATTACACATACATGCACCCATGATTCTTTAATGCACACACAAATTAGGTACATGACATTGAGATATCACAGCATTCTATGACTTGAGCGGATAATTCATTTTATGGAAACAATTATACTAACATTCAATGTTCACTATCCACTTCCCCTTCAAGATACCCATCATAACTTTAAGGGTTCTTCTGCATGTTCCATTTTCATCTGTTGATGCAATGACATGAGTGACACTTGAATCCCAGTTCTTCAAGACTGTAACTCCAGATAAACTCCCAAACTCAGAAACAATTTCCTGCAGTAATCAACATTTTCATTTAGGAAAGAGAAATGTTACAAAGCCGAAAGTCACTTGTAGATTTTCTATTACCTTTTCACCAACTGTGAGAGCCGAACAGCAAAGAACCAACTTGTCACGTGTTAAACATGATTTCCGACTCTTATGCATATTGTTGTCATGTTTGAAAGTAACTTGATTGTATTGCCTTGGTGTTTGTCTGGTAGAGGAAGGAGAATGAGTAAAAGGCATTTAGTATGATTTTCCAAGTAGCAGCTAGAGTCAGCTACTAAGAGATAAATTTGTCCACGGAATTTAGAATACCCTTTTGAAATGCAGTTTTTTCTTCTCTCTTGAGATTGTTTGCTTTCATTAGGCAACTTACAAGAAGCATGAAGAGGGCATAAGATGACAAAGTTTTCCTGTTGCAAGAGATTTGAGAAAATCAAAATGATGTTTGAACTACAAAGCATTGAATTTATGACACTTACAGTATCCCATCGACATTGGTGGGTCCACTTTGCGCAAGGAACATGGAAACTCTTGCGACAAGTCTTCTCGTAACATCCAAGAGCAGCACCTTTGAGTCCACAGCAGCAACACTTAATTCTCCGACTTCTAGCTATTTCAGCTTCAAGGTTAATTGCATTATCACCATCGAAGTAGACATTAGGTGCCCTGCAGGAATGATTTTTTATAACTATACGATGTCTACCACAACAACAACATGACGACGTGTAAGCTAAGAACTTTCCAGAGAAAGTAACCATTTTTTTGGCACTCCTATACAGGCCGATGACTTAAATTAATTAAAAACACTATGAATTGCCTTTATGAGCTCCTCTGAAGAATTCTCTTACCACTCAGTACAGTGTTTATGAGAGTGTATGACCCTGGATCCACCATTATAATCTGCCGCCACAGTTATGCCATTGTTGTAGTGGATCATCTCTCCTGAAGCCTGTAATTTTGGTGGAAGATTCAGAAATGAAATGGATTTAAAAGTCATGAGATACAGGAAAAAAGCAAAGTAGGACTCACAAAAACCAGGAAAACAAACAGATACCTCTGAGACTTCTGAAGAAAGACAGAAAGCACATTGAATAATATAATTAAGTTTGCAGTTAAGCATGGCCGCTCCATTTTCTTGGCAATGATCCCTTAATGTTGCCAAATCATCAAGAATTCCAGTATTAAGACTGGCTTGAACCTTCTCAGCAGATTCAGTTGCCCTTGCGGTGTTGCGGGTAATATTTTCAGTGGACTGAGCTTCCTCTGCAAGGACATTTTCAGCACCTTCTTGATGGTCATTGACTAATCCATCTTCTATGATACCATCTAATGAAACTTCCATGTTTTTCTTACATTTTAATTCTTGATTATGTTCTGGACACAATGCAGACCTGACTTCTCCCCCTTGTTTGCCAGGTTTCCCCTTGACTTCTGAGGGTTTTTTATCTCCAAGCACAGGGACGGGTAAAAAGTAATCATGGGCGTGTTCATCTTTGTCCATTTGGTTGTGTGTTGAATAGACTCCTTTAATCATGTTTATCTCAACAGAATCCAGCTTTCGTTCCTTGCACCGGAGACTGATCTTTCTACTCACTTTTCCATTCTTCTTCCTTTTAAGATTACTGCGACCTTGTTTCTTATCAAATGAAATAGACAGCTGATCAGTAACCTTGTTTTCATCAGCCTGGTCCAAATTTTCTCTAACTGAAACAGAAGAAACATTCTCTCCTTTCAACCTACCATCCTTATCTGCATTCTTCTGAGCACAATTCCTTAATGTTGTGTTCTTAGCATTCCTGCCTCTCTTATTGGAAGTATTACGCCCGATTTGGTAATTTGCACTTTTAACTATTGGAGAGGATAGATTGGCCAGTATGTCTTCAGAAATACCCACTCGCGGTTTGGTATCGGTGCAGTTTTTGCTTTCAGCACTACGTTTTTCATTTGTATTTGCATCCACTTTGTGTGTTTTTTCATCCATTTCCGTTGTTTTTTCAGCCTAAATTTCACTTAAAATTTCAGCGAAAGCCAAATGACACTAGCGCTATAAAATACTAAAATTAGACAAAATTACTTGGGTGGGATGAATACCTGCATCTTTGCTGGGCTTGAAAAAATCTCAGGAGAGCAAGCTCGTTGCGTCCATTCAAACATCTCACTGTCAAAAAAATCTGCAACATGTGATTCGTTGCCACACGCTGCCCCCTACATCATGTTAGAAAAACACGAGTAAGAAAATTGATGTGGTCGGACTAAATGTTAGGGTAATTTAAGGAACTCTATACAAGATATATATTTTGCTTGGGTTAACTAGCTTTGCTTGAGGAGAGCATAAGCTGTGGAACAACGACTATTAGAGTTGTGTTTTCAATAGATTGACATAAACTTTACAACTTGATGATTTTTATTTTTGTTTTCATTTTTCAATATCCACTCTTTATCTGCATGCTTATTCTGAAAGGAACTGAAATATCCATCGAATGAAAATCTGTTCAAGAAAGCTCACTGAAAAAGTGTTAATTGAATTCAAGAAGAAGAGAAGAACCAGTTAAGCCAAATCAATTACAGGAGCTATGAACCAAAAATATGTCTAATTGACAGCTCACAGGACACAAGTATAGCAGAGAAGTAGCAAGTCACAGCAGATATTAGGATAAATTTGAATCGGACAATGAACTGAACTGGGACTCACTTTCGAGGATGATTCAGGGGGGTTTTCGTCATCTGAGTCTTTGATATCACTGAAAGTAGGAACATTTGGTGGTGTGATATCCAGAAGCTGATCCAGGTCAGTATGCTGACTTGACTTCTCTCCATCTTCATCTCTCAACCAGAAGAAAGGCGATAGCATGCGCTCTCCCTTTCCATCGACAACAGGGTTTTTCCTTGAGACTGATGAATCATTTTTGAAGTCATATTTTTTTATTTCTCTTGATCCAGTTTGTAGCTTCTCAGGTTGTGCCGATGTGCCTGAAAGAGAGCATTGTGGCACCTGAACTCTTTTCTTGGTTGGAAACGAAGGTTTCGATTTAATGGGACAACATAATTCCATGTTGGATTCATCAAGTTTCCTTGAATCTTTTTGTCTGGATATATCAAGTTGCTCCTCCAACATATCCTGACAAATCCAACCAATATCTTCTCTGCCACGGTCCGTATCGTCTCCTACTTGCTTTTGTACATCTGTAACAAGAACAGCAAGAAATCATAAAGACAAATACCCAATATTACCCTCACAACCAGAAAAAAAGCAAATATATAGATTGCTAGAACTTCATCTAAGGGAGCGCAGACAGAACATTCATCGCAAGTGCTCCATGATTAATGCAAGAGACTCATGTTTGAAGTTCAACGAGGATACAAAGTAAGTGCATAAACCAATCATTTCCCTTGATTTTTTATTTTTTTTGCATCACCTGATAATTTAGTTGATGGTGGTTGATTCTGAGTGACGAATATATTGAATCCTGAAGCAATTTCCATGCTTTTGTAAATGCTGACCAAGTTATCCATATGAGGAGCAGCGCGAACCTCTGAAGCGAAAAAAATAAAATAAATACAGAAAACACCCTCCTCTTTACTCCAATATTTTAAATAAGAAAAAATGATAATGATTCGAATTGAAAATAAAAGGCAAGAGGCATCATACCTCTGCGCCGGTATGGAACTTTACAGACTGGACAATCGGAACCTGATTTCATCGATTTCACAATACACGAACTGAAAGGGAACACGAATAAATTAGGGTAGAGTAGAGCGATTGAAATTCAAAACAAACAAAAAATTAGTAAAATGGAATTTACTTGCAGAAAACATGATTGCATGTAAGCGAGACTGCAGTGTCAAGAAGACTTAAGCTGCAACAACAAAAAAAATATTAGTTTGAAAAAATAAAATGTAAAAACAAATTGATTAATTTGTGAGTTGGTGTACCAGATGGGGCACTTGAGCTCCCTGCCCATTTTCTCGAGGTGAGTTGGATCTCCCATTTTGTAACTCGCTCGCCTTTCTCTCTGGATTGAAATTTGACAGTGAGAAGAAGACTCACTGACGGCGCTCCTTATCCTTCTTCTTCTTCTGAAAATCCCCTGCACCCCGCCAATACGCTTTAAGCTCACGCGCCTTTTTTTAACCTTTTTTTGCCGCCGATTTCGTTTTTAAAATTTTCAAACGCGACAATTCTAGACGACTGCCAGCATGAATTGAAAATCAATAAAGTACTATTTTACGCGGCAAAAGTATTATGAATATAACAGTATAATTAGGTGACAAAAATGGGTTATTTTATTTTATTTTTTTATAATTTGCATCCATAGAAAATATAATTAACTGATAATTTATTAATAAATTTCTTTGTAACTTTTCATGTTAATTGATTCTGCAAATACAATGATTTTTCATAAATTAATTTCAAGTAATCTTAAATTAATTCAATACCATTATTTTCTCAAATTAATTGTTTCTAAAATTAATTAAGCATCTCTAGCTTCAATGGAGGGACCGGGGACTTCTTTCTTAGTACCAGGAACATAAAATAAAAGAGAAAAAATAAAAAAAATTATGTTTTTTTAATCTTAAGGAATACTACAAGTCATGCGAAGCCATATATTGTAGGCATATTGTATTGTTGAATAGAGCACCTACTATGTACAAATTAGGTATACTTGCATTTCAATATCTATTTGCATGCATCTACTAGTTTGCAAGGGGTTTAATGCAGATTTTGATAGGGATTAAATGGCTATTCATGTATCTTTATTGTTGGAGACTAAGCAGAGACTTGTTTGTTTTCGTGTTTCTAATATGAATCTCTTATATCTAGCTATTGAAGATCTCATTTTCATATCAACTTAAAATATACTTATGGAGCATAATGTGTTAACAAGTGTGAATCATCAAGATATTTGCGCTATAGGTATGGTTTTATAGTTTTCAGCCCGGTAGTTGGCTAAATTTAAAATTCAGATTTTGAATTTTCATTGGAATACTAAGTTATTTGAGTTTTTTTTATAATCAAAATGATGATTTTTTTTGTTAAAAAAACAAAAATTAACAGATTATAATTGAGTTTTTAATCAATTTTTATCTAATTAACCGAGTTACATTAGATTTTTTTTTTTAATCTAACCCAGTTATAGCCCCAGGTCCTGGATTGACTAGCCAGGTAAAGTCAAGTTTCAAACTATATAGAACTTATTTAATTATATAAAAAAAATTTAAAAAAAATCAATGATAATGCTAATAAAGATAAGTCTCTTTACCTGTGCTTGTCTTCCTCTAACTTTACATAGAGAATTTAAGTGAATTTTTTAGTAATGCATCCTTTTAAGAAATTGTTGTTGAAATCATAAGGGCAAACTATACCAAAATCGATTACACCTGTTGATAAGGTATGATTCTCGACAACAACTTTTTTTTTTATCTTTTTTTGTTATTATTATTTTTATATTAGACTACGATGTTCATTATATTTATTTTGGTGGATTTCTCTTTATAACAAACATGATAATTTGGAACATGTGGATTATAATTCTATGTAAAGATTAATGATCTTGAATTTTTACCATCAATTATTTTTTTTTAAAAAAAGTTAAGTTTGTGTACAATCAAAATTTACAAAAAAATATTTTTATCAAATAATTAAAAGAAGTAGCAAACCTTTATATTTATTTCATTTTGATATCAATGATTTTTAAATTTGTACAAAATAGAGATAAAAAAGGTATTATATTACTTTTATAGATGATTACATGAGGTATTGTTATACTTGGTTGCTAAAAAATAAAGATATAACTCTTGAGATGTTTTAGCATTACATTAATGAAGTTAAAAATAAACTTAATAAAAAAAATAAAGATAATAAAAAATGATAAAAATGAAAAATATAGGGATATCTTTTGGTGAATTCTTTTTTCTCAAATAGCATTATCTATTGAAATGTTGGTGCTCTCATTCAACTTGTTTTAGGTTTGGTTGTTATAGAGAAAGAAAATATAACTAAGTCTTATAGTTCATAAAAGATTATTGTTTCAAGGTACTATTATTGAAATTCCTGGAGACAAGACGCACCAAAACCATTTGCATTTGTTAACCACAAATCTAGCCTCAATGATAAATGTTAACATTTATGAACAACAACTTTAGTTTCTATTTTGCCCTTGTTCTAAAATCATACAAGTAAATATTTTATAGATATATATACTTATCTTTTGTGTATGTTTTCTTTTATCATCTTGTAATTATCCAATTATTTTTCACTAAATAATTTTCTTATTATTTCACTATCTCAATATTATTTTATCTCATCACTTTTAATCTTTAGACAACATCCAAATATGTCTCTAATATTGTTCTAAAATCTACAAAACCACTTTATAAAAGTTATATATTATTTATTTTGTAGATTTTTCACAATAAAAATTAATTAACATATTACTTATTGCAAAACAAAAAACAAAACTAGTGTGTTAACTATGCTAAAAAGAGGAGTAGCTCAAACAATTCGATCTCTATTAAGCTGAAGTTTCAATGTTTTATTTAAACAACACAGTCATGTAATTGCAGTGTTTTAATATCTATAACTACAAGAATGACAATTACCATACAATAGTGGGCAGTCAAGTCCACAATAGATACATTACAATTAGAACAAGAACGGTGATGAAATAATCAATTAAAAATTTTCCATCGGGACGTGGTGAGAGGAGGATCAAAGGTCTCCTATTTGGCTGCAACAATAGGAGGTTTTATTGGTAGATTTGATATCTTCAACACGTCTAGTGCTTCAACACACCACTGCACCCTTTTACTTTACATAAATTGAACAAACTGTTGTCAAGAGTATAACATTCTTTCTTTCTTTTTTCATGATAGAAAACTTCTTTCCCCTTTCATTTTGGGTTTTCTTTTTTTTTTAATAAAAAAATTCAAAAATATGTTTATTCATTAAAATAAAAGTTCAAAATGTATTAATAAAATCTCATGTTTGAAATTATTTTATGTGTCGAGAATTGAATTTTAAATAGAATTCAAGCTTTATCAAGAATATATATTCACCTTCATTAAAGATTCAACTGCATCATTGCCAAAACATTATTTTCTTATCTTTTCATCTCATCATAAGTCATATTATTTGTCCTCAATTCTATGGTTTTTGTGGTATTGAGAGGAAAAAACCTTCAGAAAAAAATTTTGAATTTGATTTTTTTGGGTTATTTGTGGTGATGGTAATGAAAGAGAATTTGAATAAAGACAATTTTATAAGCACTTTTTTTTCTACAATCTTATAAAGCTTCATAGCAACACTCATCTCCATCAACTACATCTTAAGAAGGAAAATTTACATTCTCACTTTTAAAAAATAGAATTTAAGCTAACCTAGCATTATTAAGTTCAAAATCAGAATAAAAAAAAAATTTCAAGAATTTCTTTTCCAAACATCAAGTTCTGATGAACAAGAATTTATTAATGAAGATCCATATTATGAGTTAACTATATATATATATATTGCATCTTTATTCATCTACTAGCTAAAAAGACCAACAATGTCATTTCTGATATTATCAATCTCAAAACATCACCATTGAAATTATTATCCGTTAAAATGCATCTTCATCAATATATCAAAGAGTAATGTGTCAACAAGGCATCTTTTATGTCATCCCTAATGTTATTTACTTCAAGATTTGATTATAAATATATGCATCTTGTAATGCCAAAGGATAGTGAATCCTAACTGAGTAATATCTTTGTTATGCCCACTTTGCTCATATAGTAATATTTTTTTATAAATCAAAGTTTATGTTTTATAAGCTTAATTTTTATGTTTTTATCTATCTTTGATGTTATTAACTTCAAGTTTTTATCTAGACTATGAATGAATTGAGTTTACAGAATAATAGATAAAAAACACTTTGAGCTTTTATTTATGTGTGTGTGAGTGTAACTTATGACTTGACTCATAAGATCTAGGATATAATATGGATTTTTATTAGTGAATAAAAGGACTTCTTAAAACTTATTTTTGTATTTTGATTTTGAACTTGATGATGTTAGGTTGGCTTGAATTCTACTTTTAAATGTGAAAAATGTAAATTTTATTTTTATATATATAAAGTTAATGGAGATAAGTTTTGTTACAGAGCTAAATGAAATTATAGATAATAAAAAACATGTTTAAGTCTATTTGAATTTAGGCTACCACTTGACTTTAATATCCTTATGAGTTATGGAGAATAATTAATATCTTCATTTACATCATGCATTATTATGAAAACCCAATATAAAACTTATAAGAAACCAATGGTTAAAATGAATCAAAGAGGCATAAATTGAATTTGATTTTTTTCTATGAATAATTTCTAAAATTTTGTTATTTTTTAAGCAAAAACTTCATCTATAAGAGAAAATATTGACACCAATGATTTGAAAACCAAGTTGAAATTTTTTCTAAACAATTTATATTAAAATAGCTAAACTAATAATGATAATAGTTTTTTAGAAAAAAATTATTAAACCAAACTTGTTAATAATCAAAGTAATTAAGTCCTAAGAGTTAGTAGTTTTGAGAAAATATTTTAAAGTTGAAAAAACCTTGATTCCATTATTGAAAGGCTAAAACCTTTAAAATTTATGATTTTTGAAAAATGGTTTATAATGAACTATTTAAATTTTGATTGTGGGTTATTTCAATATAATTTATGCCAACTGGGATAAATTCAAAGAATTGTCTTGTTTTTTGTAAATTTTCTAGAAAAAAATTGAATTAAAAGTGAAAGATATGAGGAATAATCTTGTTTAGGTTTTCATTGTAAAATTCCTTTTCAATTGGATAAATAGAAAAATGATGATTTCTTGACTCGTAAAGGTCAATGGGATTTTTTTGATATGATATATAAAGCAATGATGAAGTTGTTGAAGACGTTCTTTGATACTAAATGAAAAAAGATGTTTGAAAAGTTCTAAAATAATTTTTAAGTTAAGTGTTTGAACTATAAAATATCAAAAGTATAAAAAAAAGATTGTTTAAGACAAATATTAGCCTCACTATATAAAATCTTATCTTATTAAGATTTTTTAATTGCTTGTTTTAGAATGAGTTGGTCTTGAGAGGAGTAGTAACATGTAATTATTTTAACTTCCTGAGTGTTAAAAAAATCTTTGAATAAAGAGTTTGAAAGGGAGTTTGTTTCTTTTTTTATAAATTCAATTTTAAAATTAAAATTTGATAAAATAGCTTGTTATCTAGCAAAAATATACTTTGAAATAATATTTTGAACATTTATTTTTATTCTAGTGATATATTTAATAGATAAATAATTTAATCATAAAAGAAGTTTTTTTGAGAAATAAATTATCTTAAAAGGATAAAATGCATGAGGCAATTGATAAAATTTTATATTTTATAGTTGAATAATTCTTTTAAAAACCCAACTAAATACCATAATAATATTGTATTGCTTATTCTTAACCTTAAAGCTTTTATTTTAGAATAACACCATAAACAATATCATAGGCATTGATTTGAACAATGAGAGAAGCTTTAGATCAAGAATTCCTAAACAATAAAGACTCTTAACATGAATTTTAAAAGTATTTTAACAAAAAGCATTTTTTAGTCTAAATGGTATTGGTTTATGGTTTATAACAAGTCTTAATATTTCTCGTTCAATTTTTGAATCATTTTAAACATAAAAAGCAACACAATACCATGATGAATTTGCTTGGTCTTATAAGATCTTCATTAAGAATTTCATTGATTTATATTTTACAGTATTTAAGTAATTTTTTAATTCATTTGAATAGAAAAATATGATCTTTTTTATTTTTTAAAAATGTAAAGTAGGAGCAAACTTCCGTTTTAAATACTTATTGAAATTGTTTTATTTTTTTTCTTGATTTTTAGGGATTATAATGTCTTCTATTTTTTTATAATATACCTCATAATTTAATGTTTATTTTTTTTAATTATAAAAATTGATTTAATTGCTTTGAAAATTATTTATTTCAATGGGTTTGGGAGATAATATAAATCTAAAAATTATTTCTTGAACAATTATTTTTCTTTTGACTCCTTGACGTGTACTTTAAGAGCATATATTTAGGTTAGAAAAGGAGTTTCCAAAATGATTTGTTGGGCATTGTCTCTAACAAATATAAGACTATTTTTTGAAACAAATTTCATGATTGCATATATATATTTTTGATAATTTGTAATTAATTTAAAATTTCTCACCATTTTATGCGTATGTGGTTTTTTCATATATATCCTTTTTTAATGTAATTTTGATCTACTCTAAAATCCACAACATCAATTGTTTTGATATAATGTTCATTTTTAATAACTAAGGTTATTTTCATGTACCATTTTTATTATAGAATTTATAATTCTTGGTGTGGGATTTCTATAACTTCGTTCTCTTGAGATATTGAAGGTAATTCTTGATTTATATAATCTTCTCGAGATGAAAAAAGGTTTTGTTTTTTTAGTAACAATAGCTTTAATTTTCTTACAATCATATTGAAGTTCTCTTAATTCTCTCGTATCTTATTGCAAATTGGAATAATAGTTGGACTCTGTTGTTTGGGAAATTATTTTAGGATTTATTTCAAGTTTTTTTTTCATTTGAAAGTAAATTCTTTAATTGTACAAAAAACTCTTTTAATTTTAGGGTTTTCAATTTTATCAATGATATCTAATATTAAGTATTTTTCTTGAGTTATTATATTAATTTGTTTATAAGGGCATGTGTACACTGTTAGACTATAGTCAATTCCTTTAATATTTTCTTATTCATTATTAGATTCTGTTGGGTTTCATTATTTTGGATGATTATAAATTTATCATTGTAGTATTCTTTTATATCAGTTTGTATTCCAAGATTATAAAGGTTGAGGAGTTAAATTTTTATTTTATTTATAGTTTTTAAATATCTTTTTCACTTTTGATTTATGTTTATAATGTACTACTTGACCATACTTATAAAAAGTTGGTTGTTTTTAAGTTGTGGTTTTTTATTTTTTTTATATGGCTTATTTGACCATCTTTTCTTGTTTATAGGTTTTTTTACAATGCATTACTTTTAATTTTTGCTTCCTAATATATTTTATGTTTTCTTAAGGGAGGAATAAGGGTTTCATAACCATATATTGAGAATAAAATAATCCTAACTCTTTTATATTTTCATGAAGTACAAATTTAAAAGTCCAGATTAAAATCTTTCTTTCCTATAAATCTTTTATAATAAAAACATTTAAAAGAAACATATCCTTGTACCATCTAAAATCTTAAAGTTTAAAACATTTAAATTTGAAAGGATTTCATATAAGTTTTCTTAAAATTATTATTGATTACCACTAAATGTTTGGTAATGGAACATATTAAGATTGAGACTGTATTTTCCACAATGACAAGTGTTAAGGTATTTTTATTTATTACTTTGACGTCACTCAACTATCATTTTAGGTGAGATAATGATCCCTCCATCATTTGAGTTGGTTAATAAATCATGAGACGAATGCTTGATCTATTTTTTGTTTATATGATTTTTAAATTTATATGTTGTGATAGTTATGGTCATGTTTTAAATTTATGTTTGATGTATCCATCTATGTTCCATTCATTTATGTTTTTACCATTATAATGAGCTTGAGTTTGATAGGCAGATATTCAATTTAGACATTAGAAAGTGTTGGTATGTTATAGTAATATTTGACCTTGGGTTTTTTATATTGATTATGCTTATAATTTCTAATCTTATTAATTACTAAATCTAATTGGAACTTCTCAGCAAGATCTTCAATCTCACTTTGAGTGTTTTCATCTTGGTTTATGATGAATATTTATTTTGATGAGTTTGTATTTTTGATTTTGAAAGGGTTTTTATATTTAATACTTCAAGTTTGTGAGCAATCATTTTAATAAGATCATACAATAATGATACTTTAATAATTTGATATTTTAGTACTTGACGAGGCATTGAAAGTGGTTTTAAAATCGTAGAAGCTGATAGTTAGGTAACTCCTTCCTCGATAAAGAAAAAGAGACTATAAAGACATTTATCTCTATATATTATTTTTTTCATCTATTATATGTAGAATTCAATTAGTATAGTTGTTTTGTGACCAAATAGACTTTATAACTTTATGTGAAATATGAGTATTGACATTTGTAGTGGTTGGTTTGAAAGGGGTTGCTACCATTTCATTTTAAAGAAAGTTTATCTTGGTTTATCTAAGATAAGGATGAGTATTGTTAGTTTGGTTATTAGTGGTTGCATGCCACATGCCAAATTTATAGTTGCTTGAGCATTTATTTATTTTTGTTGATATTTATATGTTTTTAACCATGTAATTAATAGGATACAACTATTCATCCCATTGAGATTTTTATAATGTCATATTTCAATTTGATTTCTTTGTTCTTGATTATAAATTTTCAAGAATTGATTTCTTAATTCAATATTTTATGTTAAATAAAAATCATTTTTTAATTTTATTTTTTTAATTTTAATTCTTATTGAATGACACTTAATTAATTTATGTACTGCATTTATTATGTATTAGTGACATAGTTAGACAACCTAATTTCTTTTGAATTTCAATAATATATGAAAAACTTGTTTCACTAGTTTATGTTCACTATCCTAGTAGAATTTTTCCTATGTATAAATAATTAATTTTAAATAAAAATAATAATTTATTTACAATTATATTAATAATTTATTAGAAATAAGCAGAAACTTATAAATTAACATCAACCTCAAATCTGTCAAACTATGCATTGATTTGAGGCATCCATTCAGGATGCTTGGATATCTGACTCCATTGAAACAATAGAATCTTTATCGATGATTTAAATGCCAATGATATTACTCGATCGGCCTCAATGTTTGTGAACCTGAATATAAATGAAATAATTCAATAGTGATTACTTTATAAATTATATTGTAATTTAAAAAAAATAACTAAAATCTTAACAAAGATAAAATGACACGATCAGGGATGCATTTAATGCACTGCCCTTTGGAATTCGCACAGTCCGTCGGTAATTTTATTAGTAAAATTGACCTACTGATAACTTATCGATGGACATAAATCCATTGGTAAGCAGGTCGATGATTGTGTCATTTCAAGTAATTATTTTCAAACTCTCTATGAAATACCAACCATAATTTAAATTACATGAGAAAAGGGTTTTACACTGGGCTTCTTTTTAATATTTAGTTAGAATTTTCTTCTTCTTTGTCATCAATTGAATACTCATCACCTTCATCGTAATCTTCAATATGAATGTCATTTTTTTTATCGACGTTTGCCTGTCTTCTAGAGCTCAAAACAACATTCAACTCCTCTGTGTCAACATGAACAAATCTATCATCAAAAACATGAAAATTTGAATTTTCTTTCAATTCAATCAAAGGAGCAACTTAATATGGTTCAACCAACTCACTAACTTGAAACACTTCATCTTGCACACTTGTGTCTTTGTTCTCATCCTGAACAACCTCGACACAACCCCGAGGTTTTATTTTTAAAACGGGCTATTAATCCACTCTTGATATATCCTTTCTAAATGAAGGGGTGTATGTGTAATAAACTTGTTAACATTGTTTTGCGAAAACAAAGGTATTGTTTATGTTACAAAGTCTAACTTTTGAGTTGATTTCAACCAGACCATAGTGGAGATCAACTATGATTCCTCTGTCAATCATGTCATACCAATAGCATTTGAATAAAAACACTTTATTCTGTTCGCTATGATATTGCAGTTCGACAACCTCTTCTAATCTACCATAGTAGTTAACTTCTAACTCACTACTAGTGGATCCCTTAACACAAATACTGTTGTTATATATCTTTTTTCCTTACCAGTATTCTTCAGTATGGAAAACATACTCATTGATAATATACTCGTTGTAGCACTTACATTTTCTTTCAGACCCCAGGTTTAGTGAAAACAATGACTTAGATGCGCTGCTTCCTATTTAATAAACCTTATATATAATGTACATGAATAAATAGTAAACAAACAAAAATCTCGTAATGACATGCATACGTACAGTAATTTTACAAGTTAGAATAATTTTGTGATAGTGCTTACATATGTTCTGAACCACGTGGTAAATTGTTCATCTTGTAATTGAAAGATCTAGAGTTTGGTCAGTTGTAAGTTATTGGAGAGCAAATATTGTCGATGTTGCCTGCAAGTTATAATGAGTGTATGATATTACAATATATAATTAACATTATATTACTAATAAAGTTTAATTAGTATTACATATATATAAACTTACTGAATAAAAGGTCTCAGCTCATCACAGTTAAATAGAACATAATTGTGTGCTTGTTTGAACTCTACTTCTGATAAATATCTTCCTCTTACGGTATTTTTAGGTATGGGTCATCTAGTATTAGAGAATATTGACAAGTTCTCACTAAAAGGCACTTCACCGTCATCATCATACTGTGGAATGAGATTGATTCTCATTCTCATATGAGGTTCAAAATAGGATGAGATAAATATTAAGATCTCCTCAATAATATAGGTCTCACATATCAAAGCGTCAACATGCGCCTTGTTCTTAACCTTTTTCTTGAGATTAAACAAGTACCTACATTAAATAAATCAAGTATTTTCAATTAAGAAAAATATAGAAAATACTTTTATATATGAATTACATTGCAACTGTAATATCTAACCATTCAAATAGGTACATACATCTATATTGAACGGTAGATATATAAGGGGATGCTCCATTGAGTAAAAAAATAATAGAAGGAATATCATCTCAAGTTTACATAGTGTTTCGATGATATTCGTTTGAAGCCTTTCAATGTGCTCAACATTTAACTTGTTGGAGCATATATCTCTGAAGAAATGACTGATCTCCGTAAGTGCATTTTAGATTCCTTTTAACAACAAATCACGAAAAGTTAATGGGATGAGTGTTTGCATAAACATGTGGCAATTATGACTTCATTCCACATAATCTGCAATCTTTTATATTAACCAGTCTTGATATGTTCGATGTATATCTATCCAAAAAACACAGACACTTAAGTTATTTGTAGACTAGTAGTTGTGCATTTTTCTCTAACACAAAGCTTACTCTTGGTTTTGCGACCTGTGACTCATCATAAACCAACTCTATAGTTTTACGGTTATAATATAAAGTTATATTTAATCTAGTCTTGATGTTGTCCTTTATCTTCCCCTTCACATACATGATGGTGTTAAAAATATTCTCAAACATGTTCTTTTCAATGGGCGTGATGTCATGGTTATGGCGGAGCAAATTGGTCTTCTAATAAGAAAACTTCCAAAAGATACTTTGTTTTACCCAATTATGGGTCAAAACAAAATCAAAAAACTTTTGCTTATCTGATTAAAAGTCAAACACAATGTCACCATAGTCTGATACAACATTATGCAATTCTTCACCAGAAAGACATAAGGATGCAACATCTTTTTCAACTCTGCCAATAAAGAAATCTTTTCTATTCTTTCTGTACTTATGATTAAGTGGCAAAAAGCGACGATGACAATCAAAAAAAGAAGTTTTACCTCCGTTTGCTAGCGTGAATGCTTTGTTATTTTCCATGCAGTATGGACATGTGAGTTTCTCATGTGTGCTCTAACCATAAAGCATTTCATAAGCTGGAAAATCATTAATAATCCACATCAAAACCGCCCTCATAAGGAAATTTTATTTCCTTGATATATCATAAGTTAAAGCTCTGGAAGACCACAACTGCGATAACTCATCAATCAACAGTCGAAGACAAACATCTATATTTCACACCGGGTTGCTTGGACTGAGTATGACAGTAGATAAAAACATGAACTTCGGTCTTATACACATTCCAAGTGGCAAGTTATAAACTGCAAGTATGACTGACCAACAAGAATAAGGAGCAACAAATGACCCGAATAGGTTGAATCCATCTGTACACAACCCATGGTGCATATTCCTTAATTCAACTAAAAAGTGAGGATAAACACTATTATATTGTTTCCATGCTTCTCTCTTAAAAGGATGCATCATTACTCCATCAACTGCATCATGTGCTTGGTCTCATATCATGTGCTTAGCAGTCCTTGGTGACATAAATAACCTCTACAATCTAGGTGTGATCGAGAAGTATCTAAGCTTTTTATATGCCACTATAGTCTTTCCACTGCTAGTTCTAGGTTTGTAACAGGAATGTTTGCATGTCATGCACTCGATCATCTAAGCATTTTCAAGGTAGTATAACATGCAGAAGTTAGGACACATGTTAATTTTCTGGTATCTTAAACTAAGGGGTTTCCTCATGGACTTCACAACATAGAAGTTCTTTTTCAGCCTGTTCCCTTCAGGTAAAATGCTTCTTGCCCATTCAATAATTTTGTCATAACCAATCTCACTCAACTCGTGATCTAACTTGATGGTCAACACCTGTGTTACGACTGATAATTTATTGTGATTTGTGCAGCCATTCCATAATGGTTCGTTAAAATCTTTTAACAAATCAAAAAGCCTAGTTATATCTGCATTAAGTTCTTTTTTTATGATTAGACATTGACTGATATTATATTTATTCATTCTCATTGCATCCATAAACCTAGTTATATTAGAAGTTAACTCAACCACCGTTTCTCTCTCTCATTCTCCTTTTACTAATAAAATATTTCTCCATATGCATCCCAATACTGATAATTCTCCATAAACTTTTTATATAGAATATGCATCATTACAATATTTGGATGTAGATATTTTTTATTTTGACGCTTCCTGTATAGACACCAAATACCGCCTCTAGTAAAAATTTTGAAAATAGATATTGTGAAATTAATAAAACCCTGAACCCCGTTACAATAATCAATCTTCTGCAATTCTTGGGTGAATCTTGATATATCCATGAACATCATCCATGACTTATATCGAACCTCTATAAAATTATGATGACATCATATATTAATTAACTAAGTTAGGTAAATAAACTTGCAAAAATATTACTTTACCTCGAGATTATCCAACAAACCAATCACAACTTCTTATAAATATTAAATATTCATTATCATTTATCAACGTCCATACAAATTAATATATATAAATTTACAAAAATTGTCACTCCACAATACCATTGAAAAAACTTTGAACGGACCCATCAAGTAGGCTAATAATTATTCAAAATAGCATATGTAATTCGGTAATTCCATAAAGTTTTAACAATTTACAAACAAATACAATCTTACAAAATCTAAAATAAACCATAACATGTATAAAATTATACATTCATATACTATAAGTTTGTTTGAGAAATAACAACAAAGTATGTACATCTACTAACAAAATACATATACTAAAAAAAATTGATATTTAAATAGTAAAATTTAAAAAGATAGAATTACTTAAAAAAATTGATAAAATTCGTTGGTAAATCAGAACACAGATGTTGTGACCATAAAACTTCAAGAAATATAACTTGTTACGCTGAGATTAGGGAGATTTTTGTTTGGGGGGAGGGGGGTTGGTGTTTACGGATGGGGAAAGTTGAGATTAGGAAGAAGAAGGAGAAATAAGAGAGGAGACGGTCGGTAAAAAGGATATATATTAACTTTTTCTGGCGGTTTCACCTGCAGAATAATCCATTGGTGATGTCATCAGCTATTCTGATGGAAAAATCAACACATCATCGTACAGATTTGTCATTTCAAATCCCTCGATGATTCCATCAACATTTCAAGCGATGAACCAATCATGTCACCGTACGGATCTACCCTTTCGAATCTCTCGGTAATTTCATAGGTAAAATTAACCCAGCCAAAACTTCCAGGTCAGCAACTCGTTTTTTTTTAATTTAAAATGTTTTTCATCTGTAATTCAATCGGTAACTATCAACGAACACTTTTTATCGATAGTTACCGATTTAATTACAAACAGAAAAGTTTCCATCGGTAATTTTGATCTTAAATTACTGACAGAAATATTTCATCGGTAAATTCGTTGCTATTGAGCGAATTTCTGGTAATGTCACTAGCCGCTTGCCACAGACACCCGGCTAAAAACTTCCCTCTACAAACCATTGATCTGCCCGCCTTCTCCCTCTAGCAACGCCCAAAAACCCAACAGCCTCCAACAACAACTTGAACACAACGGCACCTACAAATCAACAACCATCCTTCCTCCTTCTGCCAACTACCTAATGCAGACAGGAAAACAAAAAACCCATAAAAGAACATAGCTGCAGTGAAGCAAATCTAAAGGAGAAGAAAGAGAGGTAGATCTGAAATAAGTGAAAAAAGATTAAAATAGTTTGCCTGTTGTGTTTTTTTGGTATTTTGCAGGTCATCGCCGATGAAGAGGGAAAGAAAAGAGGAAGTTGTTGCAAATATCCCCATCAACTGATTTTTTAATGACAACGTGTGAACTTATGCGCTGCAAGTAGTGGTGGCTAATGGAGGAGACACGTTGTCACTATTCCTACAGTTCCAAAAGGCCGGCCTTATAATTTCTAGGGTTTTGAGGGCTATTTTGTAAATTTTAAATTGTTTAGTGTAATTTTTATTTAGTTTTGAATTTTTATAATTTGTAGTGTAAATGTAAAAAATAATAAAGAATGTAGTGAAAGTGAATGTGTTATTTGTTTTTTATAAAAAAATTAAAAAAATTAATATTTTGATTTTATCATGATTAAGGATTATAAACTTATACTTAATTCGTATTTTTTGTTTCCTTTAAATAGGAGCATTAGGGTAATTATATCTTTTTTTTTATCATAATCAATTTATTACCTCTAAATTTCAGACAAAACTAATATATTTGAATTTTGCATTAACTCTCAATTAAATATTAGATAGCTAGCAACAACTCAAGCAAATGAAATTGAAAAATCACCCTACAAACGACGTGTGACAGTCAAAACCAATTATTTTAGATTTGCACTTTTTTTAGTTGCAAACCCCCATGTAAACAAAACTGAAGTAAATTAAAAAAGAAATCGGAAAACAGAGAAAGATGAAATGTTTACAGCATCAAGTTTGGAAGGCAACCATCCCTTCGCCTCGAGAAATTAATTTAAGCGGAAGAAAGAACAGAAAACGACCACATACACGCTCGTAAAGAACAGAACTACCACCAAAAAGGTTCACAATAAAAGATTCAAAGCAAGAAAGAAACCCGTAAATGGTATGATTCTAACAACTTGATAAATTAGTCACAACATTACAATCGAAGCGATTCTTTGTTAGTTTTTTACAAGAGAGAGAGAGAGACTCGGAGAAAGAGAGTTGAATTAATCAAATACCAGTGCTCAAGAAGACAAAGTAGACAGCAGTGTCTACACCGGACATGTTTATAACGTCCTGCTCGCCGGAAGAGAGGGCTTCCCGGATGCAAGCAAACGGGTTGCGGGATCTCGACCCGCCATCCCAGGGATCCAGACCTTTCAAGATCCGGTTGGGGTAATACACGAAGGAGTTTCCAGGCTTCCTCGACAGCCATGTAAACAGAAGCATTAACACTACGAAAATAAAAAACGACGTCCCTACAGACGTCAAGAAAGATGAGAATTCCATCACTCGCTCAGAAGAGAATTATTGTGAAATGGGAATTACAAGGGGAAGGAAAGGAAAAGTAGCAGTTAAGATGAGGGCAATGAAAGCAAGTCACCGTTGAGGGAGGAAATGTTGAATGTATCTGTGTTAGAGCATTGATTGGTGGGTGTTGCCACAGCAAAAGATGATGGAATACAAATTGTCTGCCATAAAGACGAAGGCTTTCGAGCTTTTTGGTTATGTGGGGTTTCGCGCTTCTGTTTATGTTTTTTCGTCACAGTCATCGTAAATAAATTGAGGTGTCTGTGTGTGAAAAGAAACTGGGGATAGCACCATCAAGGAACAGAGCGCGCTTCGAGTTCCTCGCAGTGAGACATAACTTCAAAGTAGTAAAGTGGGTTTCACCATCAACGTGATCTTTGTAGATAATGTTTTCTGCATCCTAGCTCTCAGGTTCATAACTGTTAACTATTTTGACGTTTGATGTGAGAGAAATAAAATAAAATTTTAAAAAATACAAAAATTATTTTAATATATTTTTAAATAAAAAAATATTTTAAAAAATAATTATTAATATAATATTAAATTTAGGGTGGTTATTTTTAATTCGACTTAGTTTTTATAAAAAAATAATTAAATTAAAAATAAATAAAAAATTAGTTTAAACCGACCAGTTTCAGTTTAATTTGATTTATTTTTTAAACAAAAATTTATTCAAATCAATTTAACTTAATTTTTTTATTTTGTTCGGTTTTAACTTGGTTTGTCTTGATTTTTTGGTTTTAGCTTGGTTTTTTTATTAGGTTTTTTTTTTTGGTTTGTGTTCAATTTGATTTATTTTTAATTTTAAGCTTATAAAACTAAAATTAAATTGAATGAAAAAAACTAAGCTATGAATAATATAATAAATACTTTAGATATAAGGATAAAAAATATAATAATTAAACCATGAAAATGACCAACATCAACATAGTCTATATATATATATACTAGATGTCATGTTCATGTCATGTCATGGACTTGTGGCATATTTAGTGTTGTGTGTTGTCATGAGTTGGTGGAAAAAAACATAAAAAGGTATATGAAAAAATTATTGCAATCCACTAAATTTTTTTTAAAAAAAATTACATAATTAAATTTTAAACCAATTTAATATTAGAAAAATTCAACAAAAAAACATGTAAAGACACACTATAGCAAAATAAAAACTATATGGAGAAACATTATAATAATTTACAGTGTTTTAAAGAAAAAACTACAAAGTAAAATTTTCAATCAGTTCAATGTAAAAATTAAAAAAATTAACAAAAATTATTTTAAAAAAAATCTTGTAATGAGATACTGTAACAATTTATAATGTTTTGAAGCTATAGAACAAAATCCTCAACTAGTCTAATATGTTAAAACAAATTAATGAAAATAATTTTGAAAAAAAAAAGACAAAAAAAGAGACAATCTTGAAAAAAAAAGAAAGAAAAAAAACACGTTAAACTCAAAAAAAGGGAAAATGAAAAAAAATTGGGAAAAAACACAAAAAAAATCTTATGAAAAAAAAGAAAAACAATATATATATATATAGGAAATACTATAATACTAAAAATAAAATCTTTCTCTCACAACCTCCTTTCCTAGCTGATTTTTATTTTTATTTTTAAAAAAAGTCAAGAGTTTTATACTTTTGTTTTTGGATCATTTAATGTTTGAGTAATCAAATCTTAAAAATCCAAAAAACATAATTGATCTGATCACACAAACTCTTGATTAGAAAGGAAACGCCGAGTAGAAAATTTATTTCTTTTAAAATTCAATCAATCAGTAATCCAAAACCTGCTAGGTTAACTCTTATTTTAAAATCAGACAATTTACTATATCCTCCCGTGAAGTATACAGTTTTAATTATTCATATAAAGTTAATTATTTAGTGATTTGATTATATTATCATAATCTTATGGTACGTTATCTCTTGTATTATTATTATTCAATTTAATAGTAATAAATCTTGCACCTAGAAAAAATATTTAACAAATATTTTTTATAATAAAATATAATTATTTTTTAAAATATTTCTCATCCTGTTAAAATAATAATTTAAAAAAAAAGTATTTTTAACACCATGCATCAAAAGAATTCAAAAACAATAACAGAAAGTTAAAATTTAAAGAAATTTAAAACTACGTTACAAACTGAAACTTATAATCAAATGCCACTTGAAATACAACGACTGCTTGCACGCGGGTTTCGGTTCATCCTGATGTTTTTGAAAGCAATCTGCAACCTAAAAGGCTTCAACACTCGAGTAAAATCCACGAAATACACACTATGTTTACAAGTAATTCCATGACGTGATCCACAAATCAACAACTGGTCCAAGTTTTAGAAGCTAAAGGTACTACGAGACTTCATCGAGCAATAAGCTAGCTGCAGTGTAATATCATGCAAACGAGCCGGCTCTTGAAACTTGTGATAATGCATCTTCGAAGTGGTCATCATCGGCCTTTTCAGAGCTCAAGCTTGGTGGGATAAAAGATCTGTAGATGCGTTCCATGTTGGGAATTTCCTTCAATTCACGGCAAGCAACTTCAAGGGCTGTGTCAGAGAAAGATCGATAGAATTTCTTGTGACAGACATAGGCGAACAGCAAGGAAAGTATCGGCAGTGGAATTAGTGTGAAAGTACTGAAGGAGAATTTCTTCACCCCAAAATAACCGAACATTGTAACTTGGTATAGTATCAGAGCAGCTATGACTCTTGCATGGATGTGGGGCCACATCCTGCCATAGGTCTCAAAGGATGGAGCATATACTTTGAGTGCCTGTTAAATTTAACCACATTTGCAATTAATACTGATTAGCACCATGATGAGTAGTGCATGTTTAGCTGCAAAACTGGAAGAGTTAAGTGGCATGTTTTGTGAAAATACTAACTTCTATTTGCCAAGACTTGCAGCACGTCAAAATGAAATGAAAATATCAAGTGAACACACGCTTTGCAGTCGAACAGATCGATCCGAAACTCAGCACATGTTTGTCATATCAATACACAATACATGTTGTTTGAGCTAGCTACAAAATTTGAAGTGTTAACCCATCAGATGAATGCAAGCCATCTCATGCCAGCACAGGTTTGTGGAAATTTTGATTTCTATTTGCCAGAATTTGTAAGAGTTCGAGGAATATGAACATTGAAAGACATATCAAGTAAGCACATTATGAATTCTCAAAAACACACACACACACACACACACTGCTACTCAAGCAGACTAACCATTCTGAAGTTTTTATGAACGGCATCCTTACCTGGTTCCTAAGGACAAGCCATCCCAGGCCAAAGTACACCACTCCAAATGGAATGATCAGAGGGGCTATGACAGAGTAGCAAAGAACAATTGTGATAACAAGCATGTCACCAGGAATCCGGGTTGCATACCCTAAATCTCCAGGAAACCAAGCTTCTTTTAACTCAGCTTCGGTCTTGCATAGATACTTCTTCTTTAGATGAAAAATGATCAGAGGAACTATACGAGACAGCTCAAGTCCATAGCCAACGAAAAACCTGAGAGCCACAGAATACTTGAAAGTCAAAAAATGTATTCCAAAAAGAATAATGATTACCACACCAAGTATCTGTATCAAAATAAATATAAACAGAAAAGGCAAACACATTAGCATAAGAAACTCCTTTTCATGTCCAGGTGGTTTCGCAGAGCACAAGAAGATCTCGTGGCAAGGGGAGTTCTTTTGACAGAAGAACGAAATAAAACAGCTCTGGTTGTCGCGCAACATCTTCTGGAGGGGTAGACGACTAAAACCATAGCTTTCTAAAAGGAAAAGAATTATAAGTTAGTATAGTGAGCTTACTTGAGAGCCACAAAAGTCAGGAAGAAAGTTGCATTCCCCGGGAGGCTACTCGCAAGCAAACTAACAATGGAGTTTGGTTCCTTCTCAATGCTCTTGAACGTGCTGAATAAGGTGCCACCCAGTGTCACTCCAATAAAAACGTTCAGTATGATAAAATAGAAATATTTTCCAGAAGTGGCCCTTACTGCATGGCCCACTGAAGGAATTCCCTCAGCCTTTGAGAGAGCCAAAAGTAACTTGGGCAACAGTGCCAAAAACACAATGAGTGCAATCTGAGGAAGGTATGCTTCCAGCACCGTCTTAACAGCGACAATATTCACAATTGGCTTTAAAAATGGGAGAAGTTTCTTCAGATTATCCAGGGTTGTTAATGCGGAAATGAACCCGATTGGTATCATATAAAACAATATGGTCAGAGCCACAATAAAACAAACAACATACTGCCGGATTATCCTTTGAAAGAACTTAATTTTAAGATTAGACCATATTATTTGATGTGGTTCAGGGGCTTCCATGACAGTCCAGGTGTCAACCATTTGGGCATGTAGACTCTGGGCGGCAGAAGCTGCAGTCACCCTATTGGTGAAGAAGGCAAAAGCACAAGCTTGTTGATTCTCCCGGAGAGTGACTTTCTGTTCAGCTTCCAACTTTGGGATGAGCTCTTTAATCTTCTCATTGTAGTGCTCTATGCTATCTACCTTTCTACCAAAAATACCAAGGGGGCCAGTTCTGATGGTTGGTCTCAATCCTTCTGGTTTGCCTGTTTTTTTGGATTCATCGTATACAGCTTCTGCATGTGCAAGCTTCTTCTTGTATCCTTCCAACTCTTTATAAATCTTGTTAACCTAGAAGAAGAGTTTTAGAAAAAAGAGGAGGCTCAAAATCAGCAGAGCTCATACAGTATGCAGCACAACACAGAAAAAGAAAACTCACAGTTGACATTGGTCAAGGATCATAAATTCCTTGATATGGAATAATATATACGATAACCTCAAATATACTTGATATGGAGTCATTATAATACTAGCACTAAATTCCTGCTTTTTTTCCCTTTTCTTTATAATAAATTCTGAAAGCTCAAGGTAATTGGAAACTGAAAAACGTGGGTTGGCTCAAATTACAGAAGCAATTTAGGGCCTGGAATCCAAAACATCGGGGTAAGTGGCAAGAGCATGGAAAAGAAGAAACTAATTTAAGAAAAAAAATACCTCTCTGTTGTTTGTCACCACCATTGATCTATAAAATGTCTCAGGATAGATGGATTTAAAATATGAATCAACCTGTTCCTTTCTAGTTTGGCCCTCATGGACAGGAGGTATGTCTCTAACAAGAACAGCGAATTGCTCTGGTTTCACTTCAGGAGACATTAGAGCATTTGCTCTCAGCCCAGAAACATGCACGTACGCCTTCCATAACAAGAAATAGGTAACAAGAGAAACCCAATAGGTAGCAATCAAGAATGCCCACAGCCTTGGACTCCCCCCCTGCAGACATTTTTTCCATGGAGCAAGTCAGTTCAAGCAAAAAAAAAAAAAACAAAAAACAAAGAAAGAGGAGTTGTGGAGGTACCTTCACATTTCCCATTAATAACTTGTCAATGTCACTAAAAGTCTGATTGCCTTTAGCTTTTTGTATTTTCACATTGTCGTCGGTGGCAGCAACAGGCAGAAGTACCGGCAGCAGAACAAGGCCAGACAAAACCAATATTGCCAGCACTGTCATATAGAACAAAAAAAAAAAGTAAAAATGAACAACGTGAGGAGAGCAGTTGTCTGAGAAATAATACACGGAATGGAAGTGAGAGCTGTCCGAAATCATGAAGAAATGTACACAGATGGATTTGCTTAATCCTATGATGTATGGTGCTTGTCAGTAACTCAAGCACGACCGATAAGAAGTCATTGTCAATCCCAATTATTTTAGATTTGCACTTTTTTTAGTTGCAAGCCACCATGTAAACAAAACTTTGTTCTGAGCAAACTAAAGTAAATAAGAAAGGAAATCGGAAACAGAGAAAAATGAAAAGGTTACAGCATCAAGTTTTGGAAGGCAACCATCCCTTCGCCTCGAGAAATTAATTTTAAGTGGAAGAAAGAACAGAAAACGACCACATACACGCTCGGAAAGAACAGAACTACCACCAAGAAGGGACACAATTAAAGACTCAAAGCAAGAAAGAAACCCGTGAATGGCATGATTCTAACAACTTGATAAATTAGTCACAACATTACAATCGAAGCGATTCTTTGTTAGTTTTTTACAAGAGAGAGAGAGGCTGGGAGAAAGAGAGTTTAATTAATCAAATACCAGTGCTCAAGAAGACAAAGTAGACAGCAGTGTCTACACCGGACATGTTTATAACGTCCTGCTCGCTGGAAGAGAGGGCTTCCCGGATCCAAGCAAACGGGTTGCGGGATCTCGACCCGCCATCCCAGGGATCCAGACCTTTCAAGATCCGGTTGGGGTAATATACGAAGGAGTTTCCAGGTTTCCTCGACAACCATGTAAACAGAAGCATTAACACTACGAAAATCAAAAACGACGTCCCTAAAGACGTCAAGAAAGATGAGAAATCCATCACTCGCTCAGAAGAGAATTATTGTGAAATGGGAATTATAGGGGGGGGGGAGGAAAGGAAAGTAGCAGTTAAGATAAGGGCAATGAAAGCAAGTAACCGTTGAGCGAGGAAATGTTGAATGTATTTAATTATGTTAGAGCATTGATTGGTGGGTGGTTCGAAAGCAAAGCTGGGAGAATACAAAATATCTGCCATAAAGACCAAGGCTAGCGAGCTGTTTGGTTCTGTGGGGTTTCGCGCTTTCGTGTATTTTTTTCATCATCAACGTCGCAGTGCTTTCATTTTCACGGTCCTCGTAAATAAATTGAGTTTGTCTGCGTGTGAAAAGAGAGCGGGGATAGCACCATCAAGCCACAGAGCGCGCTTCGAGTTCCTCGTATTGAGACATAGCGTGAAAGTACTAAACTGGGTTTCAGCTCTTAACCGCCTGCTTTATGCCACCTTTCTTTATTTTATTTTATTTTATTTTTAATTTCGCACGATTCAATTTTTCATTTAAGCTTTTTTAAAAATGCGCTGTCCACGTCGACGTGATATTTTTAGATAATGTTTTCTGCATCCTAGCTCTCAGGTTCAGAACTTTAAACTATTTTTACGTGTGTTTAGTGTGATAGGATTAAAAATAAATTTTAAAAAATAAAAAATATTATTTTTATATAAAAAATATTTTTAAAAATAATCACTAATATAATATTTAATATTATCTAAAATATAAAACAAAACTCTTAACTATTGCATCAATTCGCGACAAATTAGGAATAGGGCACCTTTCTAAATATTCTAAAAATATATTTTATTTTAAAAATTATTTTTCTACTTATTTTAATATGTTAATATAAAAAAATTTAAAAATAATTATTTTGATATTTTTTAAAAAATCATGTATAATATTAAATACATCCATTTAAATAAAAAATTAAAATTATTTTTTAATTTATAAAAATCAAATAGAAAATTAGACCAGAGGAACAATTTTGACAGCATGTACTGGACATGTCGCAGGAATACAACTAAGTTTTCCTTAAATGATTTCTATTTATTTTGAGCTTTAATTCATTAATTAATTATTTTTATTGTAGCGTCAGTTACATAGCTAGGTGTTATTCCTCATTTAGTCTCTTGCAAAAGATGGAAACCGCGTATCCTGTTTAAAATAAAGATAATTTGAGATACCAGGACATCGAATATTTTTAATGTATAATCATCTCTTGAAGATAAGTATAATATTCTATGGTCGAGGGACTGACAGTTAATTTTATTAGTACTATTGATTATTATCGCATTGTTTTTATTTTTAAACAATAAGTTTAGAAGTGTGCTTATATCATAAAAAAATAAAATTATAAAAATAATAAAATTTAAAATAAATAATATATAGTAGGTTATGCAGAGTTGTTATATTTAATATCAAGACCAATATTGTTGATTGTCTAATTATACTAGTAGAATCATTGAATTTTTTAAGAGAATTGATTGTAGTGTTCTGTACCAACGAGGTGAGGATTTTATTAAAAATATTAGTTGTTAATTCATCATTCATGTTTTAGGATATCAAATGTAAAAATAAATTAGTTTCACCTGAAATAAAATTACAAAATCAATATAACTCAAATCGAATAATATATAATAAGTTGAGTTAAGTTGTTACAATATAATTTTTTCATCAAAATTATATAAAAATAATAAATATTACCATGTTAAATGTTAATCATAAAGGTGAATTATCAATCTAATTTTTTATATATTTATATAAAAAAATAGAAAATCACGTTCACGATCATAAAAAAATAATAAAAATATATTTTTTATCCTAAAAATTATTTATTATTTATTTTTTTCTTGTATTTCTCTCTCGTTTATCTTTGTCTTGTGTTGTAGTTATTCATAATCACAATTTCATTAGAATCTCTCCTACCAACAACAAGAAAGGAAAAAAAAACTAATTACAGTAATTAATATATTAATATATTGATATCAAACATTATCAAATAACTAATTAATTTATTATGTTTAATTTAATAATAAAAAATTCTCATAACTCTCTCCATCTTATATATAATTTTTTATCTATTAAAATAAAACAACAAGAAAAATCTTAAAAGAATATAAAATGGCCAAGTAGTATTGAACTGTAAATAAATTTTAAAATATTAAATATATAGTTTCTAAAATTACAAAACTATTTTTTCTAAACTATAAATAGATCAAGTTACAATTAAAAAAAATCAAAGAAAAAAGGAAGTTGAGGTTTAGTCATAAAAAATAATAAAAATATATTTAAATTTTTAAAAGTGTTTCTTTTTTTTTTAATTCCTCTCTCGGTATTGATAATCATAGTTTGATTAGAATCTTCCCTATCAACGACGAAGGATTTTAGTTTGATGTTGACAATAATGTCACACACACTCTCATATATATATATACACACATATATATATATATAATTTGACTTTTTTAATAATTTTTAAATAAAAAAAACTTTAAGAACCATCTAATCCACAAAAAAGACGCTACCCCGAAAGGAGTGAACTCTAAAATCTGTGGGTACTGATAAAGGACAGGTTAGTTGTATCAGATGGCGACGAATAAAGAGAGAGTTATCCTAAACCAGCGGAGTTTGTGGAATTCGTGACTGTCAAACGGCCACTTCTCTCCGTGTCCCCACCTATCAGTCAATCTATCCCAACTCCCCACGCCCACTCTCTGTTAACCCCACGGTCGTTCGAATTCAAAACATTACAAAACGGTGCCGTCACACGAAGACTAAACCAGCAACTTCACTACCACGCGCTCAATCGAGACTGTGCATTTGCTGCTAGTCTGTTTAAATTAAAACCACAAGTTGCAGATAAAGCTAAAACTTCCTTTAGAAGAAGGGACACGCGGCAAGACAGCAGGGTGCCGACATGTATCTGGTACTGTGCCGCGTAGATGTCGGAGCTGATGGATGGGACCCCTTACAGGGATACTTTGTCGGTTTTAACAGGGGATGGAGAAGGGCTGATCAGTGGAGGGCTACGTGGGTGACGACAGGGTATAAGCCGGCCCCATCAAAGCAGCTACCGCCGCTTATTTTTCCAGTCGGTAGTTATGATTGTCTTCTAAAAAATGTTTTTTATTTAAAAATAAATTATTTTTAACATAAATATATTAAAATAATTTAGAAATACTAAAAAAAATAATTTTAAAAAATAAAAATATTTAACTTATTTTTAAAAATACTTTCAAAAAACAAGAACAAGTAAAGAAAACTTGTGAAATACTACAGACCCAAGAATAAATTGAGTAATCAACACGTAAAATGCAAATAAAGAGTAATGTGGAATAAGCCAAAAGATTTTAACAAATATTATGTTTTTAGAAGCCACAACTTGATAAAAAATTGATTTATATCATGTTAACAACAATGATATTATTAAATTCTAGATTAATTAGTGATTACTGTAGTAATGATTTTATGGTGATTAAAAAATAATTCTTATACTATAATTTAATGGTTAAATAAAAAATTATAATCATTTTAAATTATTATTTTAGTGTAGCACACGTGATTTTTATCTAAAAATAAAAATATCTAATTAATTTATGAATGTATTTATTAGAATATTTATGAAACTATCTAGGTAGATTTTTGTTTAGTGATGTCAGATCCATGTATGATTATTTAAAATTATTTATAAAAATTATTATTGTGAATAATAATTTTTTAAAAATTTAATTAAAACTTATTTTTTAGATTAAAAGTTTAATAAAGATGAATAATTTCACTTATAAAATATATATTTTTTTAAATCATGTAAAATGATCGACCAATTATATTCAATCATAAATGTAATATATTTAAATATCACTATTTTAAAGTGCTATAATAATTGCATGAACTTTAATTTTTTAGGATTTTACTTTGAATACATTTTTAAGTTTACAAGATGAAAAATATATTTTTTTATTTATAAAACATATTTTAAAAAATTATAAAATTATTGTTTTTATATAATTTAGACTTCAAAACTACAATATATTTAAACATTGTTATTATAAAATACCATAACTATTTTATCACACAACAAATATTAAATAAATATCATGTTATAATAAAATAAAAATATATTTTTTATTAATTTTTTTTATGATATTATTTTACCGAGCCTTAAATTTAGAAAAAAAAAATAATATTAGAGATATTTTTTTAAATACCCTTAACCCCAATGTAATTTAATTATTATTTAAAAAAATTATATTTTTCATAATCAATCAGTATAATTTTAAAATTTAGATAGAAAAATAAATCTTCTTTGATATATGAATTATAAAATTCCCAAATTTTCTAACCCTAAAACACTCGATCCTCCACCAGGACTGTTGTTTAGCTTGCTAGAGGGAATGATCCGCCAGATCGGAGATCCGTTTTTTGTCTTTCCAGCGACGAAGCTCCGGTGCCTTCAACCAGATTTCAAGCACTCGAGTAAGTTGTGGACGCAACGCACATTGGGGACGAAGGGAAAACGCTTGCACGCGCGATGAAACATTACAGATCAGTTGGTCGAGAAGGGGATTTCCCTTTTGAAACTACCTCAGATGTATGAAGAAATCAATGAAAGCAACCCCAGAGGGATCGGCAGAATAGACCTAAACCAATCAAAGGTCCTTGGCTCATCAAGGATCGAGATGCCGATGCAATATCTCATCTCTGAGTAATTGGCTTTAGGAGGTGATGTACGATGGCGCGTTGTCTTTCTTTAAGGTGTGTTAAAGGTCCCCGGGGCCGGGAAAGGAGCCACCGAAGAACGTGGCGGTGAAAATTCATAGGCACCAGCATTTTATATAGAAAAGTGTGTTTTTTTCTGCCAGGCATGGAAGATTGAGAAAGAAAAATGTTTCTTTCCAAGGAACTAGGTAAAGCCTCTAGAAAGCATCCCCAGTACGAGCAAGGAAAGCAGGGAGAAATTCTCTTTGAATAACTGCAGCAATGGCTTTCATGTTTTTGATTTTGATTCTGGTCAAAGATTAATTAAAGAAATTTGAAGTTAGTCAATGTTATTCAAGTTCATATGATTTATCGAAAGGAAAGAGGGGCGGCTAGGTAGAAGAGAGGTTTCATTTTATAATTTTAATACTGGAAGTGTTTTTTAGTTATTAATTAAAATATTATGAAAATTCAGTAAATAATATAAATTTCTTATTGATTTTCTCACACATATATAAATGATATAAATTTATAAATTATAGAATATAAACTATAAATTTTAATAAAAAAATAAAGTAAAAAAATGAAACAATTTTCTTAAAAAAACTTGGCAACTAGTCCGGGAAGGGCGAGTTTACTGTACTGTATTTTTATTCTGTTGAGTTATTTTTATAATTTTTTTAAATTAAATATAAGTTTTTTTATTTATAATATTATTAAATTTAATTAAGTAGTTTGATTTTCAAATTTATTAACTTGGTTTTTTATTTAATATAAGTTTTAAATTAAACTACATATTAATTTTTTATTTAATATAAAATTTAAATTAAACTATGTAGAAACTAATCTAAAATAAATTATTTTATTTAATAAATACAAAATCAATTTAGATAATTGGTTTAAATATGGTATAATTTTTTTAAAAAAATTAAGACGATAATTTTTTTTATATTGAAATAATGTTAGATTACATTGATTTTGGTCACTACATAACCTGGATTATGGACTTTAATAAATTTAATAATTTATTTAATTTTATAATAGTATTAGATACTTTTAAAATGAATATCAATTCTAAAAAAATATTTATTTGAAATCATGATAATTTTATAAAAAATAAACAATAAATTTCATTTATCAATTAATTTAGTATTAAATAAGAGTGAAATAAAAATAAATGATTAGAAAAATTAAAAGATCAAAAACTAAAAAAATAAATAATATTAGGTTTAATATGTAAACCCATGAAATCTGTGAATTGGATAACTTAGTTTAACATGTCAAACCTGGAAACTAGATAATGAATTTTATTATGATGAATAATTTGTCTTTTTTTCTAAGTGATTGTTTCTTTAACTATTTAATAAAAAAATAAATGATTAAAAAAGTGAGCATTAAACTAATACTAAGATTTTTTTTAAAAAAATAATAAACTAATATAAAATAAAAATAAATAAATTATGAAACTCAATTTTTAATCTAATATCAAATAATAAAATTACAAAAATAAATTTATATAAAAAAAAGATGCTAAGCTCCCTATAAATGTTAGTTAGCCTGACTTTTTAAAATTTAATATTTTTTTATGAAATTATTTTTTTTAACAATGTGATTAAAAGAAAAGTACAAGATTACATAATTTAGTTTAATTAGAGAAAAAATAAAAATACAAAGTACCTGATTAAACATGCAAACATGGATAATTAAAATTATCTCTTCAAACTTGATAACCGGGTTATTAATTTTATAAAATTTAATAATTAATTTTTTAAAAAAATTATATTTTATTTAATTGAAGTTTTTTTTTAAGTAGACCATATCACAATACTATGATACTTTTCTAATACCAATATAATAATGAGGTTTTTTTATATTATAATAACTATATAAATACAAATTAAAATAAATTACTTACTCTAAATCCCCATAAACACATCATATAAGGACCAAAATAAAAACAAATCAATAATTAAAGAGATGTAAAAAGATTAAGTGTGAAAAAATTTTGTAAATTTGTAAATTTATTTAATTTTATAATAGTATTAGATACTTTCAAAACTAAACATCAATTCTAAATAAATATTTATTTAAAATCGTGATAATCTTATAATAAATAAACAAAATAAACCATAAATTTCATTTATCAATTAATTTAGTAAACTTATTTTTAAATGTTGAAAATAAAAAAAATCAATTGAAAAACAGGACATAACAAAATAACACGAGTCAACCTAGTTTATCCCACAAAACATGTTACCCGATTCATAAAACTAAGATAACATCATAGAAAACAAACCAAAATAAATAATAAAACCTAATTTATAATCAATTCAATGCTAAATAATGAAATTAAAAAAATTACCATGTAAAAATAAAAAAAACTTGAGTCAGTTGGATTAACTCACCAAACCTACGACTTGTGTAATATGACTAAGATAACCTTATAGAAAACAAACCAAAAAATTCATTAAACCTAATTTTCAATCAACTCAATGTTAAAAGATGAAATAAAAATATTGTCAATTAAAAAAAAACCTTGAGTTAAATCAGTGACACAAGTTATGAGATTAAACTAACAACGTATAAAGTAAATCATCATAAATCATGAAGTTTTATTTAAAATAAACTAAATATTAAAATATAAATTTAGAGAAAGAAATATATATTTAGAAGATAAAAACTATTGAAATCAATATGTTTTATGAGGTGGTGAACAATAAAATCACCATCTCTTTTAGTTTATATTAGATATATGATTTTTGTTCTCCCACAAGTAAAATATTTTCATATTTTATAGAATAAATTTATATATATAGGTTTTTCTGACATATTTTTGCAGCTAATTTTTTTAAAGTGCAGATAAAACATACAAGTTATAGAATAAATTAAGAACTATATATGTTAATAATTTTTTAAAAAATTAATAATCAATGTATTTAAATTTATAAACCGTGAAAAATGTGATTTCTCGTATAAAGAAACCAATATATTAAAGAATCAATATAATGCCAAAGTTTTGCCATAAAAAAACAATAATGTTAGGCCTCTTTATAAAATATACAAGTATCTACTTGTAATACAATTGTACATGAATAAGAGGAACACAGGATGAAACTAAATAAATTAGAACATAATGAGTTTTTAGGTTTTTGGCCTTAAAACCTTATAACAAGGAATGAAGTAAAATACTAGCCACAACGTATGTTATTAAATTAAAACTCAATAATAAAATGACAAGTTAGTTGGTGATCAACAATAAACTTGGAAACAAGATAACCAATCATAGCTTGAAAAAGTAAATGCATGGGTTAAACATTATAGTAGGTCAAATATCAATTATTTAGTGGCCACAAACCTTATCAAAAGATTTTTTCTAGTTTGATTTTTATTTATGATTTGACTAATTAAAGTTAGGATATAAAATGATCTTTAATTGTCATGGTATTATTTTTGTAAAAATTTTCAATTAGCCAGCTATTTTCAATATCCAATAATAATGTAATAATGTATAATATAATATTGTAACATATACTAAAAGAGATTAGTGATTTATTGTGGATTGTATAGTACAGTCCACAGTAAAATACTGACGCTTTAAGGTTTTTTTTTTTTTAAGTTGTCTTATTTTTTTAGCAATTTTTTATGTCTTTTGGGATTATTTTTTTTTGCTTTTTTTTTCTTTTAACAAAATATTTTTGTTTAATTTAGTTTATTAATATTAAATTTTTTTTATTTAGTGGTCAGACTTTCATGACATGTTTTCTAGATTTAACAGGTTAACCTGGTTTGATAACTTAACCCAATTTTTTTTTGCTTTTTTTTAATTGATTTTTTTGTTTAGTTTAGTTTGTTAATATTAAATTTCTTTCTATTTAGTTATTATATTTTCATAACACATATCCCGAGTTTCACGGGTTAACCTGGTTTCATGAGTAAACTTAGGTGATTCTAGGTTGACCCGTTAATTTTTTTATTTTTTTTATTTTTATAATTTTTTTTATTTAATTTAGTTTGTTAATGTTAATTGTTTTATTTAGTTATCAAACTTTCATGACACAAATCTTATGTTTAACAGATTAACATGGTTTGACGAGTTAATCCATATTTTTTTTATTAATTTTTTTTGTTGGGTTCAATTATTAACGTTCACTTTTTTTTTATTTAGTTACCAGATATCATGACACGGATCTCGGGTTAAATGGGTTAACCTGGTTTGATGATTTAATCTGAATTTTTTTTTGTTTTTTTATTTGGTTTAGTTTGTTAATGTTAAATTTCTTTCTATTTAGTTTTATTTTACTTCTTAGATATTTTTTTTCTTTTTAATTAATTTTATTTAATTCAATTAATTTATTAATATTAAATTTTTTCTATGTAGCTCTCGGTTGATGCCTTTAGTTTTTGTTGTTGTTGTTGTTGTTGTTTTTATGCCTTTGACTATAGATTGCACAATATAGTTCACAGTGAAAAGATTGATGACTTTTGTATTCGTTTTTCTTTTTAATTAATTTTTTTTAATTTAAATTATTAATATTAAATTTTTTTTATTTAGTTATCAAACTTTTATGATATAAATTTTAAATTTGATGGGTTAACCAGGTTTAACGAGTTAGCCCTGTTAAATCTGGGTTAACTCATTAATTTTTTTTTTCTATTTAGTAGTTATCAAACTTTTATGACGCAAATCTAAAGTTTGATAGGTTAACCTGGTTTAAAGGGTTAACCCAATTAATTTTTTTTCTTTTTCTTTATTAGTTTTTTTCTTCATGTTAGTTTTTTTCTTTTTAATTAATCTATTTAATTATTACACTTTTATGATATGGCCTTGCAGCTAAACCCACATCCAATGCTATTGGGTCTGGTATTGTGGTCAAACCCACTTAAATTTAGATCGTGCAAGTTTAATGTTATTATTAATATTATAAATATTATTTTTAGGTCAGACGTTACAACCAAACCTAAGACTCTTAGATATAACTTTGTAAAAAGACTTAACACTTTTAAATTTTAACTTTTTTAAAATATAAAAAATATTAACCCGCAACATCACGCGGGTCATGTAACTAGTATATTTTATTGCTGAAAACATAAAAAAACAATGAGGATAAGATTAAATTGATTCCTATATAGTGAATGTAATGAAAGATAGGAATTCTATAGAAACTAAGAGATCGAATTGGAAATCATAAGCATGAAGTTGCTCCATATATGTATTTTTTATACTTTGAGGTTTGATAATTAAGCTATTAATGGGCATAACTTGAATTTTTTATGATCTATTTTAGTATCAATATGACAAGGAAATATGCTTTCATTTGTTTAAAATTAAGAAAATATTATGGGCATTATTTTAATAAAAATAAAAATTTGCATGTTTTTCATATAAGAAGTGCAATTGTTTGCAACTAAATGGAGAAAGATAAACTAAAATCAATCATGAACAATGAAATTGACTAGGCTTAAAAAGTCCTAATTAATCAAGAAAATAAAGAAGTAATTGATAAGATGATTAAGAGTTAAGTCAATCAAAGGAAATGATTGATCATAATAGCAATGATTCACATAATTAAATAGAAGGTTTAATCCAGGATTCACATAATTGAATACAAGGTTTAATCCTATCTAGAATGAGAGCTCTCAACATATTAAATTAATTAATCTTCTATATTATTTAGGATTCACATGGTTATTAGTAAGGAAATGTGATAGAGTTTGTTTTTGTATTAGGACTTATATAGGAATGAGTTTGTTTAAAATTAAATTTAAGTATTGACATAAATTTTTTTCACTACAACAATATAAATAGACCATATTAGTTACTAGAAAAGATGATCAACCCTACATGTGTAATTTTAATTAAAAAATATTTATATTTTTTCCTAGATGGTTTTCAATGTATTTTAACAATTTTCCTTTATTTTCATGCACTTTTTTTTTTCGTCTCTATCTCTTCTTTTGTATAAAACTTTCCTTTTCCTTATATGATGGTGTTATAGAGCATATAACCTTTTACTCAAGGTTTAAGGTTTTAGGTCTTTATGTTTTGCTTGATTTTACAAGATTTCTACTTATATTTTCTTAGAATTAAGTTCATATTGTATAGTTTCTTTTCCTTAAAAGATATAAACTATTAGTTATTAACATATTAATAAGATAAATATTTGAGTGATCAACACACCAAAAGCTTAATCTATTTAAACTTTTACCGGTGTTTACCTTTTCAATGTACTCATTACTAGCTATTTATACTATGCCTCTGACTACCTATATATATATATATATATTTTGATTTACGTGGGGTGTCCGGGCCAGCTTGCGCGCACCACGACTAATCCCCACGGCCCACTGAATACCCTGCAAACCCAGTAGGCATGTAAGGCACCGCGGGGGTGACAGACGTGCACGCTAGGGCTCGAACCCAGATGCAGTGGAAAGAGACAAGCCCCTTCCACCGCTGGGCCAAGCTCTAGAATGCCCTATTTTTGATTTACTTAGTTAGTGTGCAACTATTTTTACAAGTCATAACAATAAATCTTGTATTTTAATTGGATAATTGATCAATCATTGACTTGTTCTCAATAACCTTAAGTTAATTCATAATTAATTTGTTAGTGCAATGCATAAAATCTTGAATATTGACATAGAATTATTACAAATATATCAATATAGAATATTGACTGAATAATTGTTTATGTTATGTTATATCAAGGTAACCTCATTAAAAAAGAACTTAATAAAATTATGATGCTTAATTACTAAACAGACCAATGTTAAAAGGCAATAATAATAATAATAAAGCAAAAAAAAAAGAGACTCGATTCAAACCAAGTTAATTTGATAACCTTGTGAATATGAATATAAGATTAAGTTAACCCATAGAAAAAAAAGTAAAAAAAGCACGAAGATCAACTCTCAATTGGTTAAATGTTGAAATATAAGACCGAGAAAAAAGATCAAATGCTGAAGGATCTTATTTGAAAACAAAGTAAAAATTGAACGAGAATGTGATAATCTCATAAAAAGTAAAATGAAAAAAAAATAAAGCTGAATTTTTAGCAAATAAAATAATGGAGGTTGAAATTAAAGAAAAAAATTAAAAAATATCAATAAAACCCAATTCAATCATACTTGAGTTAGCATGCAAAATCTATGATCTAGTTTGTTGTTAAAGTGTTAAGGTAATTATAACACCTAAAAAGAGATGGATTAGGTATATTATTAATATTAACAAAATAAAGCAAATTAATTCAAATAAACATAATAATCAATAACATAATTAAAGTGCTCAAAGAAAAGACAAAAAGAAGAGAATTTGCAAATTCGTTTTTAACATGGTTTGGTAAGCCTTCTTTGACACCTTAAATACTAAATTATACTTGAGTATTGTATTCCTTTACTAGTCTAAGTTCATGAGTATAATAGTCACTTGATAAATTAATACCAATATTTTCATATCATTTGATAAATCCATTCTAAGATTTTTCCCACTAAAAGATATACTATCTTCAAGATGTTTTCTTAGTAAAATCATCTCGCAAATACTAGGAATTTTTACCTAACTCTTAAATGTTTACATGAGTAATTTTTTTTTATCATAATTATAACTCTCTCAATAGAACAAATAATACAATTGAAATATTTAATATTTTTATATCTCACAAGATAACACTTATATAATTTGAAAGTGTTTAAATATAATAACAATAAGATTGAACACTTTTCTGCTAGATTATAAAGGTTTATTAACACCAATTAGAGTATTATTAAGGATTACAATTTTATAGTATTTTTGCACTTATATTAACTTGTATATGATATATGTTTGGAATTCCTTACTAATTTTGCCATTACACAAGTAATATATATATTTATAAGAAAAACTAGTTATTTATAGTCATTATAATCCAAATGATGACTAAAATGATTGACCAATTCAAATTAATCAAGACAATCAGTCGACCGGTTCTTGTAGAATTTCCAGGTATTTATTATTGATGAATAAATGGCCGATTGATTTATTTGGTCATATCAAACGATTGACTAATTCAAACAAATTTTAATTTTAACAATTTAATCTTAATGATTTTTTAAAACCGTTTATCTTAAATCAAATCATATACTAATCATTTAATACATGTATAATAAAAAGTATGAATTCATTTTAATTATGCTATCAACGAAGAAGTAAAAATTGACAGAGAGCATTTAAATGAGTATTTAATCCAAGTCTTTACTTTGTTTCCTTCTAGGACTTCTTAATATTTTCTTTCAATAAACTTGTTTAAAATTTATTCTTAACAACACATATTATTAGTCCATTTTCTATTTTATTGTTATCATTAAAATATATAAAAACATGAATATTTGACTTAAAGGTCAACATAGTCGTTATACTTTGGTAATCTTGTCAAAAACAAATTAAGTAAAATTATAAAACTCAATTATTAAACAACACAATTTAAAGGGCAATACTCAAAACATAATTTTTTTCTTTAAAAAAAATCATAATCAATTCAGGTTAACTCATTAATGTTGCAACCATGAGTTTAAGTTTACAAGAGTAATTTTGTTATTATAATTAACTCTCTCGATATAATAGATAATACAATTAAAAGATTTGATATCTCTATATTTCACAATATAACACTTTTAAAATTTAAAGGTATTTAAATGTAATGAAAATGTGAATGAACACTTTTGTGATAGGTTATAAAGGTTTAATAACACCTATTAGAATATGATCAATTATTAATGTTTTATAATGTTTTTGCCCTTATATTAGGTTGTATATAATATATGTTTGGAATCCCTAATTAATTTTGCAATTATATAAATAATATATATATGTTTATAAGAAAAAATAGTTGTTTATAGACATTATAATCCCACTAGGTCAAATGATTCAAATTAGTCAAGCTAATCATTTAATCAGTTCTTATAAAATTTTCAGTTATTTATCACTGATAAACAAATAACCGACTAATTCATTTGATCATACCAAATAGTTTATTAGTTCATATATAATTTTAGTTTTAATATATTATTTTTTAGTGAATTTTTATAACTATTAATCTTAGATTATATAATATTATATATCAAATTTTTTTATTAAATATAAATTTTTTTATAAATTAAAATAAAACTAGACTGAGACTAGCAAGTCATAATGTACATGTACAATAAAAGAAAACATGCTCCATCGAAAAAACAGGTGAGCCATACAGCAATAAAGCATACCAAACTAGAGCCAATTGACGAGCACAACCGGTCAGTAGCAGCAACCGACAACGAAGACCTAGCAGAATGAAACACCTACTAGAGACCCAGAAAATGGTAGCATCAAACAACTACATAGGCATGGCTACAGAAGGCAGCAAAACAACTGGACGCATGCCAGCAAACAGCAACAAGGCTTCTCTTCAAAAAAAGCAATCATCCATGATGAACAGCAAGAACTGAGCTATCCAAACTGCAAAGGGCCAGCAGCAGGAAACATCCCGCAAGCAAGCAACATAGAGGACTAGCTATATACAAGAAGCAAAGGCTATAGAGAGCAGCAACGACAACCATTCCAGTAGCAGGAGTAGTAGAAATTTATAGCAGAACTTGCATAAGCAGCAACAGACAGGAGCAAGAGAACACATAATAAACCAACATAAGCCAGCCTAGTAGCAGCCGACCAAGCAACAAAAGGAGCAACACAAGCCGGAGAGGGTTCACTTTAGCAAACCAGAAAATCTCAACACAGCTTTCACCAGGGCCATAACAGAACTGCCGAGCACGACCTAATGCACAATAAACTTACATGCACAACTCTACATGTAACAACAGCCAGTTAGAAACAAAGCTGGAGACCAGCAAGTTTAAGGATACAATAAACACTAAGTAAAAGGGAACAGATTCCCTTGACAAATTATTAGATCCATATACAGAAATTTTGTAGAACCAAAACAGGACCATATCGAACAACAACTAAACCAAGTGGAATCATAAAGAAAAAGAAGAGGAGGAATCTGAACCCTCATGGCTAGCCTGAAGCCCATTACCCGACATGGGCCGAACCTTTGCAGGACCATTGCCTTCACCAGCAGTCTTCGCATGTTGTCCAGTATTTGCAGGAGCAGCAGCCCTGCTATGAGTCATATATTGCTTCCTGTCTCTTGGGGCTCTCTTCCTGCAGCAACAACTACATCTTATATAGAATCATCAGTAACATGCATAATATTTGAAGGAGCACAGGGCACAACACCTAAGAGCGGGGAGGCATGGTCTGCTGACCCAACTTCAACATATTTAGCCTTCTTGTGCCTAGGGACTGCAGTCCAGCTATCCAGCATCGCCGTCATTTTAGCACATATCGAATCTATACATGGTTCATCATGGGACCTGGCATTATATGCCTAATGTTGTTTCGCAACAATAGTGTCAGCAGAAGGGACAAAGCTAGAACTATCAGTATTCTGATGAGGCTTTACAAGAGTGGAAGCTTCCTGGGTGTGCTTCTTATGTTTATCACTACCAATGCTGGTGCATGTAGAAGTAGCGTGACCAAAAACTCGGCAAAGCTTGCAGAATCGAGGGAGGGACTTATACTTAACCAATTGCAATAAAGGCATACCATTGGGCAAAACAAGATTGATGAAATTTGGCAAATCCACCTCTACTAATACTCTAGCATACGACAGCCGAGACATTAAAGTGGTGAGCATATCACAATGAATAGGTTTGCCAATCACACAAGTAATTTTACATAAACAAGTTGGGGACCAACACTTAAGGGGGAGGTTAGGAAATCTAACCCAAACCGGCACCCTAGTCATGTTAGTTGTAGTAAAATAAAAATATTCAGGCATAGTTTTCAGGACCAACGACTGACCAAAAATAGAAGAAGAGCCACCACTGAGGATGGTAAGCTTGTCAGCTTCATAGAAAAAGGTATATATCAGCCAACCAGAATCATGCATAGTTAGCTTAGCAGTGCATTTCCAGGAATTAGAGATGAGATTATTCAAAGCAGTAAAACCCGAAAATTTCCCAGCAACATAACCAATTAGGCATAGTTTCCATAAATTCTTATTATTGCCAAGATCAACATCCATTAGATGAGAGGATGTAGCATCGTTAAAATTAGGATAATGCACTAAAGATGGAGACTCATTCTAAGAATCGACAGACGAATTACCTGGTGGGAAGCCAGGAGCAGCTCTACCATGGTATTTAGGTGGAGCACTGGCATCCACTGCGGGAAGCGGAATGTCAAAACCAGGCAAAAAGGGAACCCCGGAGGAACGATGGGCAGAGCGACTCAATGCTGGGCCAGGAGAGTACCCCCAGAGCCAGATGGAAGGAAAGAACCAACATGAGCACCCAGACAGGTTTTAACAGTCTCTAGGTGAGGACCAAGGGTACTAGACATAGAGAGATGAGCACCAGCGGGATGCCCAGACATGAAGTCATAAGGACGAACCTCATCAAGCCCAAAAGGGCCAAGAAAAGGTGGTGCTTGAACAGTAACTGAAGCATCCTGCATGTCAAGGAATTTGCCCTTATTGTAAGCCCTGATGCCACGATGAGAACCAATTCTTTAATGGATGGTGGAGAGTGTGAATTTATTTTAATTATGCTTATCATGTATGATATAAAAATTGATATTAAACACTTTAAATGGATATTTAATTTAGGTCTTCACTTTATTTTATTTTTGAACTTTTTAATTATGAAATTTATTATATTTGTTGAATAAACTTATTTAAAATTTATTCTTAATAAAGCATGTTACTAGTTTGTTTTTTATTTTATTGTTTTTAGTAATATATAAAAACATGAATATATGATCTAAAGGTCAACATGATTGTAATACCGGAGTAATTTTATCAAAAGTAAATTGAGTAAATTTATAACGCTTAATTATAAAATAATCTAATATTAAAGGAAGAGACTTAATAAAAATTAATTTCTTTGAAAAAAGAGAATCATAGTTAATTTGGGTTAATCCATTAATGTCATGATCATATACTTAGGATTAAGATGACCTCATAGAAAAAAAAGTAAAAAAAAAAGCAGTAAGATCAATTTTCAATTAATAAAATATTAAAGGATAAAATTAAAAAAAAATAATGATGAAAAAATCAAATGGTAAAGGATCTTATTTGATAATGAAATATAAATTAAATGAAAATATGATAACCTTATAAAAAAATAAAAAAAATTTCAAATCTTAATTTCTAACAAATAAAATGTTGAATGAAAAAATTAATTAAAAAAATAAAAAAGCCCGACACAAGCCCACTTGGGTCAACATGCAAAATTTAGGACTTGATTGTGCTATTGGGTTCACCTTGTCAAAAGCAAATTAAATAAAATCATGAAACTCAATTATAAAAAAAAAACTTAATTTTGAATGACCAAACTAGAAAAAAAAACCAATTCATAAAAAACCAATGGAAAAAAAAATCATGGTCAACATGAGTTAACTCGTTACTATGTTCATAAGATTGAAATAACCATCTAGAAAGAAAAGTGAAAAAAAAAACTTGAAAAAAATTCTTAATAAATCAAATGGTGAATGATAGAGTTGATTTTAAAAAAAAGATCTAAAAAAAACCAAAAACAATTAGTGTTAACTTTTGAAATTCACGACTCTAGTTATGAGTTTAAGACTAACTTTGAAAAAAGAAAACCCTAAAAAATAACAAAAGTAAAATTCCTAATCAACAAAATACTAATAAGTTAAATTGAAAAAAACACAATAAAAAAGGACCCAAAATAAAACAAATAACAACACAAAGATTAGGGACCAAACTTGACATAAAAATAAATGAAAGTAAAATATTGAAGGTTGAAACAAAAAAAAATAATTCAAAAATAAATGAAAAAAACAAAAGAAAGATGATCAAATTTGATATAAAAATTAAATGAAACCAAATAATAAAAGATAAAATTAAAAAAAATCAATACAAAAGAATAAAATACAAAATAAATAGAAAAAAAGGACTAAATTGGATAAAAATAAAATGATAAGACACCTTTATATTTTGACAATAAAAATAAAAAAAATCTACTAGAGCTCAATTGTCGCATCACTGTGTACATGTGCTTGACCACTCGGCAGACCATGCTATGACTCTTTCAATGCCATTACAGAAAATAATGCTTGGCTATCAAAAAACATCTTAAGCGCTGCAAGAAAGGCACGAGTATGTCCCACCCGCCAACATGTATGGTGTATAAGCCAACTATTTTTGCTTTTAAAACTATATTTAGGCCTTTTTTTTATGAAAAGTGATTTTTTAAAAATTATTTTTTAAACTTTTTTGTATTTGTTTGTCAATAGAAATGTTGGTTAATAGAAAACACTTTTCGATCAATGAAAATTTTAGTTTGGTTTTCAAGAAAGTATTTTCCTTTTATTTTGACGGAAAACTCTTTCTACAAGTTGTAAAAAATTAAAAAAATTTATTCTATTTGCTGATTGTATCAAATTTAGTCATCAAACTTTTGATTGATATATATATTTTAAATATTTTTTAAATTTCATCCCTTAGAACTTGATTTTATGATAACTTTGGTCTTTTTTTTTATAATTTTTATTGTTTTTTTCTTATTATTTTTTAATTAAAATTTTTTATCTATCAACTTAATCCTCATTCTTTTGATTTTTACTTATTTTATTTGAAATAATTTATGAAATGATAATTATTATTATTTTAATTTATTAATTTGTTAGATTTGATTTATATTATTTTAATTATTATTTATGTTATTTGAGATAATTTATAAAAATATATATTTTTTAATTTTATTCTTGTTCAACTTTTTAATTTGTAAGATTTTTTTCTTGTTATTTTAATAAATTAAAAAAATAAAAAATTAATAAGTTATTTTCTAGCCCATTCTTCATAACATAATCAAATATTAAAAAATATTTTTTAATTTATTTTTTATTTTACTACCAAATATTTTTTAAAAAACTATTTTTTAACACTCAAACAGAATCTTAGTAAAATATCAAATTATTATTTAATCAACTTGATTATTACTTAAAAAAATAATAAAAAATATGAAATAACCCCTGGATGCAAGTGAGGTAATTGTTTTATTTTTAGTAATTATTTTACTTTAAAAATATGAAAAGACCGTGCCTGTGATTAATTCCATCCGAAAACAACCGATGAGGCATGAAGCGAAAACCCCTATTGATGTTTCTTTTTTTTTTTTTTTTTTTGATTTACGTGGGGTGTCCGGGCCAGCTTGCGCGCACCACGACTAATCCCCACGGCCCACTGAATACCCTGCAAACCCAGTAGGCATGTAAGGCACCGCGGGGGTGACAGGCGTGCACGCCAGGGCTCGAACCCAGGTGCAGTGAAAAGAGACAAGCCCCTTCCACCGCTAGGCCAAGCGCTAGAATGCCCTATTGATGTTTCTTGAAAGAATAAAATGGTTGTTTTATTATGTAATCTACAATGAAATATGCGTTCCTATAGAATGAACAACTAAGTTATTTTTGTTAATGAAGGCCTGCTCGCTCCATTTAGAAACAAAAGAATTGTTTGGTTCCATGTCAGTATAAAAGAGGGCTCCCTGCGCAACCCATTCGGCCTCGTTGAAAAAGAAAAGCCCTGGTTGCCTTATCCCTTTCCTAAAGCCCCGACCGCTGGAGCAACTCTCCGCCCTTGCAAACGCGTAACCAACCGGCGCTAAACCCCTCAAACTAAAACCTCTAGAATTCTTCAAAGTGTCACTCACAATCCCATGAAAAGAAAATCCTCCGTTGAACGTTATCAACTTATATAATTTATTTCATATATGTGCTGTCTACTAGAGAAGGAACAGTCACAGTCACGGTGATGGCTTCTCTATCAGCAAGTTGGCTTTATCATGGTGGGTTTCTGTTTCATTATTATTATTCAAATTCAGTCAAACACAGTGTTCTTCTTCAATATATGTAGACCTTTGAGAATAATTTTTTGTTTTTTTGGGTTCTTGCGTGTAGCAGATAGAGGATTAAGGGGCAGTATTTCTGCTGATAGCTTTGTTAATGGGAAGCCACGCTTCAATCATTTTTTCCAGGTTTAGATTTTCTTTCTTTTCTTTTGTTTGTTAATGCAAATGTATTGTCAACTGTTTGAACTCTACATTTTGAGTTTCTGGGTTTGATTAACAATAGAAGGAATGTTGATGACGTGGGCTGTCGACTGAAGCTTGAAAATTAGTCTACTGAAAGCGCAGGAACCTTCTTTATTACTGATTTAAAGAAGGGCCAATAATAAATGTGCTGTTGCTGCTGGATACCTTTTTGCTTCAAAGTTCAGCGAAGAGTACAAGTTTGCTAATCTTGTAGCAAATATTGAAGCGTCGAGTGAGTTTTCCAAGGAAATGCCTACACCTGAGAGTTGTGGCAAATATAATGCAAATAGCGCTAGTCTTTATTCGATGAAAAGACTAACTGTAATATTTTTAGGTGGATTTGTCTAATGTTAGAGTCCAAATCTTCATGGTTTAAAGATACTTCATTCAATCTCATCTGCCATTTACTGATGGTACATGGAATAATTTCGATTAACAATTGCCATGCAGACGCCATTCATAGGCTCTTTTCCAGCTGGAACATTGGAAGTTCGCAAGGCTCCGTCACTGCCTTGTATAAAGTGTGAGAAGAAGGATGAGAACGTTGAGCATGTATATGTTGAGCTTCCTCCCTACCATAGCTATATGGATTCAACATCTGGGCAGCTTGAGCCGGCATCTGGTGCTCGTGCTAGTATTCCGGACCAGGAGTACTGGCCAGAAGGCACTGCTGATCGAGTTAGGGCTGCCAGGGCTCCTGAACCAACAGGATTGTCTGCAGGATCTCCATCATATGGCAAAAAGCCTGGAAGCAGGAGGAAAAAGTATAAAGCTTCAGTGGCTGCTCCTGAATCTTCTGAAGCAAGCATAGAATTCAGTGATTCAGAGGCACTTGAAAGTTATGAGGAAATGAAAGAGGAACCTAAAGATGACTCATCTGACTATGTAATATATGATACAGAACCTGAGGAAGAAGAAACCGGATATGAGTTAGACAAGAAACTGGGGCGTCCCCATCCCTTTATTGATCCAAAAGTGAAGAAGCCAATCGAGGGAATTCTTCCACAGGAAGAATTGTGGTGGAACTGGCGAAAGCCAGAGAATGAACAATGGTCCAGATGGCAAAGGAGGAAGCCTGATGTTGAAACGGTTAGTATGCCAATTATAGAAAAAGTCACGAGACTGAACTTATTTTTTTATGATGATTGCATTTGTTATGCTAACAAAGCAGTTGCTGTACCTTTTTTCCCAATGGGTCTGGACAAACTTGACATGTTGTCCTCCACCCTTCTATTCATTTTAATGTAAAAATGGTGTTGATGCCAGAAAGTATTAGTTTTGAAGCATGTAATTCGATATTATTTGACTAAAATATGAGAAGTCTTGATGTAGCACATCAAAAAATATTCAGTGACCTTGGTTTTTTTAGCTAGCCTTTCTGGCCCCTGTTCGTTCATGGGTCTTGGAACTCTGTTCTGCATGTTTAATTGTGTTGCATGAGCTTAAATGGTGGAGCAGGGCATACTATACTTAGAGAAACACTCTCCTCTTTGGTTCCTCAGTTATTAAAAAGTATTTTTGGTAAAAAAATGTGTCCCTGGTAGATTTTAGTGTTTGGGGTCTAAAGTGAATAGGCATGGGGTATTTTGTAAGCATGGAAAAATGTGATTTCAGCATGTTCCTGTGAAACAGGGTTATTCTTCTAATTTTCAGAATTTTTTTAAGGCCTATTCATATTTAGGAAGTTGTTATACAAGCGGCACCATTCAGTTTGCACCATAATTATACTTTAGACAAGCAACATCATTGTCAACTCATTCATTACAGTTCAAACCACACTGCCTTTCTTGTTGTTGCTTGCTCAGACTTCAGATTGAGCAAATTCAGTTGCTGCTGAGTGTCTTTCTTGTTTTGGTTTCTTCTTGATCTAGTGCTTTGGTTATATTATTTGTAAGATTCTCGCATGCCGTTTGAACTATTGAAGAGAATGTGTTACAGCACGAAATATTTAGTGACTGGAGATATTTAGAGTGTAAATTTGGACTGGACTTAGCTTTCGTTCAATTTCAATATGTGAAGTATGCTATTGCAGCTTACTTGCACTTAAAAGTACCCGTGCTTGTTAAAAACTGCTGTAAGATGGATATTCGATTTGCATACATGTGTAAGTTATGATTGTACTATGATAATGTGAGCCTTATTGATACTGTCTGTCCTCCAAAACAAAAATTCAGATTATCACAACATGCACCTTATCAAGTTCCATTGACAAGGAACACGAAGTCCTCTAGGGTTGGTGAAATATTGGAAACCGAAGTCCAGATTTCACAAACCATTCATTCTGAACTTAGAAAAAAAACTAGATGAAATCAATGCTAAGCTTGACAGGTTAATAATAGACATTGGGCGTTTTATGACACAAGAGATAACTTTAGATATTGTAGAATCGCAAGAGGAAAAACTAAAAGAATGGGTAATTGTGGAACAAGTTGATGAATGACATTGAAGAAAACTTGTCAAAAGGAAATTGAGATTTTGTGAAGACACAAGATGGACAAAAAAATTTCTTCAGGCTATTGAGTGCGTGGAGTTTTTGCTACTTTGACACTTTAAGAACTCAAGGTTGAATTTTTTCTAACTACGGAGAATGATGGGAATGAAGAAGGACAATAATGGGAATCAATATTTGTTTAGTTAGGTATTTTAATATGGTATGATTATTCAAGATTTTTAGTCTTATTTAGGAGAAATATTTGTTATGTAGTAGTTAAATTAGGATTCTAGTTTCCTCCGGGAGTTAAAGACTTGTTAGGTTTTGTTATTTTACTTGGTTTGATGCTTATAAATAAGCACCCATGAATTCAGTAGGGGATCATTGAATTATTGATTGAATAAAATGAGCCAGTTTTCTTCAAGATTGTCAGTGGTTATACATCGCTTAGCTTAGCACAAACCATTCATAGGACAACAATCCCAAATCTGTCCTGCATCAATGAAATAATAAACCATGTGATGTATTAATTCAGAAACCCACTCCTTGTTTTTTAGTATCTTTCCAGTGACCACCTCAAACACGGTGCAGGTTTTTCTCAAAGCAATGGCTGAAACTGGGCAGGTGAAGCTTTATGGTAAGGAACCAACATTAACGGAGGTTTCTCTTTACAGAGCTAGAAAACATCTTTACAAGGAAGAAAGGTAGAATATTGATCTCTATTTTGATGTCATTTTGTGTTTCTCTACGTAATTCTGTATCTTATTGAGGGAAATGTATTTTTTTTTTTAATTTGTTGGCTTATGTCACTTGCAATTTGTGTAGACTTGAAGCTGAACAAAAGAGACTGGAAAGGATAGGTCCAATGGCATACTACTCAGAATGGGTGAAAGCATGGAAGAGAGACACCTCACGAGAAGCTATTCAGAAGCATTTTGAAGAGACTGGTGAAGATGAAAACGCTCAACTAATTGCAATGTTTTGCCATCAAACAGATAGAGAATTTCGCATAATGATGGGGACTGATGTTCGTATTCGTAGAGATCCTTTAGCAATGCGAATGCGAGAGGATCAAATAAAGCAAAGTATCTAATCTAAAGCTGATAAGTTTGTGCTTTATCTATCTTTTAATTTTTATCACAGTAATTTATCTTCTTGATCTAGATGTGAAAATTATTTGTTTGCGTGTGCACATTTCTCTATGATGTATAGTGAGGGAGGAAAGCAAAAGAAATGCATAGAAAACCTAGAAATCCACCAAGTAATCCCTGAGATCCACAGGAGGCTTTCTTGAACCGAATCAACATGGAAATTAGGATTCTTGAGATCCACAAGGATAAGGAATCTGCAAGTTACTCAACTTTAATGCAAGAAATGTCTTTCTCTAACCACAAAAAAATTGTACTTATACAGGCATAGCGAAACCCCAAAAATCAATGCTAAAATAGGAAATAAAACGAAAAAAACTAACATAAAAATAAATTCGAAGCTGGTCCTTAAACAATAATAAAAACTAAATTTCTATAATTTGGTTATTCAGCGCCTTTTTTTTTCTCCCATCAAGTGACCTTTTCCTTTTCTGATTTTAATTTTAATTTTATTTTTTCTATCTAAGCAAAAGGTTGAAGAAATGTCCATCCTTAATATTGATGGATTCTTTCTATTTGAAATCAGCTTGTATGTCCTTCAGATTGGCTGCATAATGGACCAACACATTCATGTATGTGCTGTTCTATTATTCGTAATACTTTGCTTGCTCTGTTACCTAAATTTTTAGTATTACTTGAACTAGGAACACCCACTGTCCACTCCACAAAGTCGTTCATTGACTATTTCTGCTTTTTTTTTTTTTTTGGAAAAGCACTTTTGCATTCCTGCATTTATCATGACCTTATAAAGCAAGGCTGCTTCTTATCTTCTTTTCCTACCTAAATTACAGGTTTTTTTCTGTGTTAATAAAGCAATTTAATAGAAGAAATGTGAATTACTCCTCTGTTAGGCTATCAAACTTTCTTTGCTGTGCTGTAGCAGTTGATAATTCTATTGGCTTTTGCAGTTTGGGGTGGAGATCCCGTTTACCCAACCATCAACTACATTCAAGATCCAAATGAAATTATTGATTATAGGGGTCCAGATTTTCATGAACCAACACCCAATATGCTGGATTACCTGAAAGAAGTTAGTATTCTAGCCAAATTAAATTATTTAATCACGTTACAAAAATGTTTGGGGTCAAGCATTTATTGATGATTTCAATGGCTTTAGTGTATGTTGTGAACTCAAAATTGGTTTATAAGTGGTGTTGAGTCAATTTTTCCTATTAGAGGGCGGAGTACAAAGCTTATGGTTAGTTTAGCTGTGTGATGATTGGATGATATCATCCAATGGATAATTGAATTAACTTGCCACCATCAAAATTGTTTGTGGTTCCTCTCTAATTTCAGTCTCTCTGTTCCTTTTCTTTCATGAAGACTGCAGCTAATAGACTCATCTGATTGTTTGTATTCCTACTGCTGTATCACTTATTTGGGCATCTTACTCATTTTTTTTAACCTGTGAATGCTTGTTCATAAATGACACCGAGTTTTGGAGTTGGGTCTGTGAACCTAAAAGATGAACTTGACCTTGAACCATTTGAGGTATATGGTTCTACACGAGATATTTTGAATCTGCTAAGCAACAATAAAAGTGAATGGAAAGACACTTACGGATATGAATTACGACCTTAGATTAGGCTTTGTTGTTTGCTTTCGTTTTAATTCTATCAAGATTTCCAATTTAAATCAAGGTGGTGTCTACAAGAGGAACAAAACAAGGTTGCAGTATGCATATAGGAACTCAAACCCCACTGGATGGAGTCCCTCTCATGATGATCTTGGCTTTTTATTCTCAAGTTTGCCCAGGATGTTTAATATTCCTTTTGATGTATTTAAAATTTAATTTCCATAAAGCAAGTGGAATTATTCTGTTTTTTAGGTGATGCCTGTGATTATTACGGCTGTTTATCAAGTGCTGACTTTGTTTTCCTAACCTTGATCAGCATGGAAAAATCATATCTAGGAAGGAGCTTGAAAAAATTCTGGCAAAAGAGAAGACAGAACAGCTCGAGGTAATTAACAGAGAGCTGAACTTGCTATATTATCTTTTCTGCCAATCATTTTCTTTTTCCCATAATGAAATATTCTTTTCCATGCTTCCCCTACTTGTAATAATATCACATGATCTTTTTCTCACCCCCCCAAATTTACTATGAACTTGCTGTCTTCTCAGTCTTTAATTTCTATCCAAAAAAATAAAAACTAAAGTCATGGGAATTAAAATGCTTGCAGGGTTTTCATATATTTATATATTTGAGAAGGAAAGGCCTTTTTTTTTTCTTTTTTTTTCCTTATTGTGTTTTGTTCTTTTGATTTATAAGAACTTGCTCAAAATAAAAAAACAAACTTTTTTTTTAATTGTCAAACTAGCATTATTTTTGAAAATAAACATTGTGTGCAGTATTTCTATTTGGTTCATTGAACAAATTAACATTATTTTCAAAGAAAAAATAAGAGCCCTCTTGAATTAGAACACACACTTCTGAAAATGAAGATAATGTTATTTTCCTCAATTTTTAACATGAAGTTAATGATAATTGCTACTTTAGCTATGACATGCTGTTTGTATGATTGTTGTGTTTGTATTGTAAAATGATTAAAAAAAAAGGCATTACTAAAAATTTGTCCATTGTTTCTATTTGATTCATGACAGTGATAGCTACACCCAAACCATAATTTTAAACCCTGAAATCAACTAGGATGTATTGAAAATGTGGGTAGATTGTAGGCAAGTAAACTATTTTCACCATGGGTAGATTGTAGACAAGTAAACTATTTTCACCATAATCAGTTTGCACTGCTGCACATCAAAAGCAAGGTGTCAACATAAAAACACGCAGCTTCTAATATCTACTTAATGAGGCCAATCAGAAGCTTCTATTGTAACCCTGGTAGATTCCTGAGGAGACTACTAAAAACAAGAACTTTTATTGAACTTTAACAAATTTAAAACAGGATTTTATTTAGATCAATATATTGAGTTCAAAATCAAATCACAACTAATGAGGTCTTAGTTTTAAGATAGAATATATTGTGCATGAACAGGAGCTTTTTAAAGAAAAGAGAAAATACGTATAAAATGTTTGGAAAGGTTGATGTCAGACATGATAGTAGAGAGAGTAGAAAGAAGTACAATTCCCTACAGGAGAGGGAAAAATAGAGAAGAAAGAAACCATATAGAAGAGGGTGTAGATCTGTTTAGAAGTGGGCTGAAGGATTGAAAGAAAACCCTGCAGGGTTTCAAATATACAGAAGAAACACAGCTCTGAAATTTTAATTAATCATCAACTATCCCTCTTCTGTAAAGAAAAACTGGTGTTTATATATACACTAAAAAACCCTGTTATCCTAAACTAAATAGGAAATAAGAATCCTCATAAAATATTATTTTGAAATAATAATAATAAATTTTTTTTTGTAAAATTCTACCTGCATAATAATAAAATCTTAAACATATAAAATTACAAACAAACAAGTTAAGTTTAAAGTTCCTATACTGCATCAAGTTTTTTATACAGTTTTGTATTTTTGTTTACAAATTTGTATAATGAATTAATGTTTGTGTAAATAAGGATTGCATGGTTTACAGTTACTTTCTTTTCTTCATTTTCTTAAAAGAATCAAATCAGAACATAATTAAAATATATAATTTGGCTTACAAACAAAACCATCTCTCTTAAGGAGTAGACCTAACTGAACTGCCCTAATACAATTTGGTCTAGTTTTGATTGACAGTTTACTCTGAACAATGATAACTCAATAGATTTTTGAACTTTCTGTTCTTTGTTAAACCTTTTACGGGATAATGTTATTCTCTATTATAACTTAGTTTGTTGGGACAAACACTTGTATCTGAGATTGTTTTCTTTTTCTTTTTCTTTATAGGTTTTTTTTTATTTGATTTGTCTTTCTGTTTGTTTTGGTTTCTGCCATCACATCTTTCATGTGTTTCCTGTTATTTTCCACTGTAGTTGTCCTTATATTTTTCTAGACATAGATCGATGGATGAACCATTTAGAGTTAGTAGTGGTATTTGTCATGGCCTGATAAGCGAGCATGTGACTGGAATGCAAATAGGATGATCGCAAGGTCCACCTTGTCCACGCAAGCCTCCAACCTAACAAAATGTATACCAATAATAGTGTAAAACTTATTGTTCAGTATCAACTTTACATACTAACTTTAATATGTGGTCATTTACAGAATATTCAAAACAAACACGTAACTTGATGCAGGCATGGAGCTCTAGTTAAACAGATTTGCAAACCTAAATGAAAATATATAAATCAAATAGTTACAAATAAGCATACACGAGGAATGAGCTTTCGGGATACCAACTCAAGCATATGGCAAACTTCTTTTACGCAGATGGAACTCTACTGCTAGTGCATGCTACTACCTGAAAAGTAAATATAGATAAAGGGTGTGTTTTATATTACTGAATAAATGATACAAAATACTCATGGACGAGTACAAGCCATAGCACAAATATTTGACCGACTCATTTGCAAAAATATTCATATCCTGTAATGCCTAGTTTAAGAGTATTCTTTCATGTTATACTTGTGTTCTTGCTGGAGCTCCATTTATCAGAAAGTCAAATATAGGGAGAGGAAAGTAAACACCTGTGATCAGGACATAAGAGATCTTGCATGCATACACCCTAATCCATGTGAAAAATCAAAACTTGAGCTCGAGTCTTGGAGTGTTGAAGTAGAATAGACTCCTTAAACTTGAATTATGGTTTGATCACTGAACTGAAGTTTAAACTTGATAGTGCTTTCTCCTCTTTGTTGCTAGGAATCAATCGCAAAGAAAATTTAGATGATTCTGGACCAGGGAGCAATACTTGCAGTTATAATTTTGGTTGTGGTGCTGTAAACCACCGCACTACTTTTGCCTTTTTGGTTTTTGCTCTAGGTTTTTTGCTAGCTCTTTAGGAACTTCATTTCACAGTTCTCATTGTATAGCTTATATACTAGCTGCCTTAATTTTCTGCAAGCAGAACTTGGTAGCGTGCTTCTTGTTGAGGCCTCTGTTTTGACTTTTCCTTTTTCTGCCTTTTGTTTTCAGCTCTATGTTCTCATTTTTCAGCATGCAGTGAAAACTGCCAAGTGTGTTGTATTGACAAGTTCACTTGCTCGTTTAGCTTTTCAACCTGAGTTTGGCTAATCTATAGAATGTGCAACCTCTTGATGCTTTTTGGCTGACTGTTTCAGGGTTGAAGTCTGCTCTTTTGATTGTGATTGGTTTTCCATTTGGAAACAAATTTTTTTTTCCATAAGTTGCTAGAGCATCAACTCACCTTACCATCTCTCACAAGCCCTACTTATAAATCAGTTATCATGTTGCTATAATATTTCTAAGCTCTTATACAATTTGATGCATTACAGAATACTAAGTGATTAGATTTGTGTTATAGGTCAGGTTGTTTTGGGATCCAGTAATTGAATTTCTGATCTGAAACATATAAAAGCAATCAACAATTAGAACGAGCTACTATCATCACCCCAGTTAAGTCAAAGAGTTACTTCCAACAGAGAAATATCACGCTTTCTATGTTTATATCAGTCAAAAATGCAGGAAATAAACTATTCATTCTATCGATATTCTGAAATATTCCAAGCATAGGTTATATCCATATTTATATGTATGAAACATTCGCAGTCACAGTCAGACTGACTGCTAATAACCCTATTTTCCTATTTAAAATAGGAAAAACCTAAATTGGAAACTCCAGTTTTCCTAATTAGTAGATATATATATTTTGTACATGTGGCTAGAAAAATTTTCATTTTCGGTGGAAAATGCTGAAATTACAAGTTTACTATTGTTTACGTGTTCACTCAAAATAAGTTTCAGTATTCTTTTGGATGACTGCATCTAATTCTTCCCAAGGAAATAGTAATTGATTTTGGCTGCTTTTAATGTTTACTCATCATCATTTAATTCTTGATAAAAAAAGCAGATGACAGACATTGATGAAGCTATGGCACGAGCTGTTGACATTGGTGAAAATGATGTGAGTTTCGTGTCCCCTGCAATTTTTACCATCATCTGTTTCATACATCCACATATACCACAAATTTATCATGCTGTACAATTTAATTAAACGTACCTGTTTCATATGTTATGACATCTTTCTGTTCACGCCTGCAATAGGGCGAGGGAGAGGATAGTGAGGTTGACGGAGAAGAAGAAGAAGAGGAAGAGGAAGAAGAAGACGAAAAAATCACACGAAATTGGAGTGTTTATAAAACTACTCCCCAGGCTCGAAAATCAAAGGTGACGGTGCATCTTTCTAAATTATGTCTAATGCCTTGCCTCATCCGATACAGGCACATGCATGCAAACACACAGTGCTGCAGCACCAAAGCTGTTGCTATGATACACATCTCCTGTTGCTTCTGAAGCATTCTTGTGTTGTCTACTCTAGATTGTTTAAAATGGAAATATTTTCGTACCATAGCCTATTTCGTTTGAAGTGGAAAGAAGGCGTAACCTTGACAAAATTTGCAAGAATATAGATAGATTTTTTGATTCCTTCATTTTAGTAAAGACATGTTTTAAGTACTTTTATTCTTCGAAATAGTAGAATTCCACTATATTAGAAGCGAAGATTTTTCCTTTGTAAGGATTTTAGGAATTGAGAAGTTGTGCACCACTAGTATCATACGTGTATATACCAGCTCCTATACTTTTCAAGTCCCTGACAAGAATCATGTCCTTGATTTCCTTGAAATTGCAGGATAAACCTAAAAAAGAGGGTCCGTTGAGTCTTGAAGAAGCAATTGATGATTCGGAGAACTTGACTGATTTCCTTATGGACTTTGAACAAGACGAGTGATTATTGCTTGGCATTCAAAACAAGGAAGTTTCGCAGCTCATTTGATGAAACTGACATGTGGTGTGATAATTGAAATTTGGAATACAGTTCATTGTTAATTATCAATTGCAGCTTAAGGTACCATTTTTGTTCCTTTTGAGATGTATGCTGAACTTACTTTTAAGAACTTATGATGAATGTGCATTTTCCCTTAGGTATGGAAAATTTTGATATAAATGGGTACCAATATAATTTACCTTTTCTCTTTCCTGATTAATGCTCATTTGCCCTTAGCCATGGCAAAAGATGACTCTTTTGGGAACCATATAAAATTGTGATGCAAGGGCAAGGGATGGTGGACCTAAGTTGGGTTTGGGATTTCCTGGTTTTGTGCTTGTATAAACTGTAAGTGAAAGAGATGTAAGCAGTGAGATGTAATTATATAAACTATAATTAGTTTTTTTTTTAATATTTTAATCATAAAATCTCATCCCCCCATGTGTTAAGTCCTTTGATATTGCAAATAGTTCAATTTGGTTCTTAAAGTTTTTGAAGAAGTTCAATTAGTCCTTAAAGTTTTTGATTTGTATATTTTTTGTCCCTATAATTTTAGATGTTTATGTTGTGGTCTTAAATCTCATTTTCTCACGTTTCAGTTCCTAAATGTTGTAAAAAGTTCAATTTGATCCCTAAATTCTTTTATTTTTTTCATTTTTGGTCCTTGTAGTTTTTAATATGTATGATTTGATTTTAAAACTTTGTTTTTCTCATATTTAAGTCTCTAAATGTTGAGAGGGAGAGAGAAAATTACCAGTAAAGAGAGGAAAGAAATTTTGACGAGTCACATTCTATCTATAAAAAGATATGTTTTTATCAAAAAAAAAAGTTGAATGGATAAGAAAAAAAGGATTTTTGATTAAAAATAAAATTTTTATTCGTGAATTTGAATTATTAGAATTCTTGTGAATATTTATTTTAATTATCTAAAGTTTTTATTCAAACAATCATGTTAATAAAAAAAATGTTTCATTAAAATAAGAAAAAAGATATATAAATAAGAAATAAGAATTTTGACTAAAAATATATAAAATGTTTTATGAATTTAAATGCTTTGATATTTATTTTGATTGCTGCAGAGTTAACAAAAAAAAATCTCTTTTAAAATGATCTTGTTGTCTTCACCTTTTTTATTTTTCATAATTTATTTTACTTATATTATTGTTAACTAATAGGACTTTTTATGGCTTTGTGAAATTTTTATCTATGCATCTATTGGAAGATAAATTTCATGTTTTAGTTATTTTTAGATTCATTATATTAAGTAAAATTTAACTAAATAATCTATTTGCAGATATAATCAAGTCAAGAGCAGGGAAGGTTGACAAAAATCAACCCTTAAAGCTAGAAAAAAAATATGCAAAGCTTGAAGAAGCATCTTATAAAGTACATTAAAAATCTTTAATAAAAAATTATTACATATCAAAGCTACTAAATATAATATTATATTTATGGTTCAAAGAAATTTTAAAAATAAAATAATATATTTCAAGTTTTAAAATGGATATGTTTTTGTAAAATTATTATTGAAAAGGATGATGAGTCAATCATGTAATAGAAAAGACCGTTATTAAAATAATTTGTAATTTTATTTTTGTTTTTGTAAATCATAAATTTTATCATTTTATTTATATTTAAAATTACATTATTAAAGAAAAAGTTAAGAAAGTTAGGTCTCATTGGATCATCTAAATTTATTGAATCAACCGAGTTTGTTGATCAACTTGATGTGTCGTCTACATCGATGGCATTTTCTTAATGGACCCTTCGAGGGCCCAAACTTGACTAATATGAATCTACAAACGTGGGGTAACTGAGGCATTCATGATTCCTTTATGGTTGCATTAGCCAATTTCGTAGCTTCCAATTTCAGAATCCAAGGTTGGTTTTCGTAACTTGTTCTATCCCATGAAGGAACGCAGTGGCTACAAAATGAGCTAAGGTTGTGTTTGTTCAATAATTAAAAACTGGTTTTTAATGCTAAACGTACCTTAAGAAGTCATCTTTGTAGAATTTATTTCTTTAGGTATATTAGATGAATGTGAAAAATATCTCTTTAAAATAGTTCAAGGAGGCCTCTCTAGATTGAAGGATAGGTCGATTTAAAAACTATTATTGATCATTAATTTTTTTTTAAAAAAGGTGTTTAGCAAATGTTTAGAAAGTATGTATAATGGGACCTTTGAAATTTAAATCAATGATGAAATTAAATACAATAAAAATGATCTCAAATATACATTTTTAAATCTAATTAGATAATTGTCTATTGTGTTATGGATCAAATTAATTTTTTATTCAATATTAAAATATATCTATATATTGGTAACATGTTATTTAGAAAAAAAATTTAAACGATATAGGTTAACATGATATAATTTAGTTGATTTTATAAGTCCAAACACTATATAAATGATTTGTAAAATTATAATTTGACTGAAATTATCAATATAATATTTTCTAAAATATTAAAATAATAATATATTAAATTTACTCAAATTTATTTTTAAAAAGCTCGAATTAATTTGACGTGACATATATGTACTATATTGAAAATTTAATGCAACTAAAAAACTTTCTTCAATGTCATATCTCTTTATTACAAGGCAACCTTTTGTAGAGTATTACATAATATAATTGGTATATATCTTAATTAATTTTATTAATATTAAAATTAATAATTTTAAATGTCTTCCATAATTTTAAAATTTATAAAATTTAAATTAATAATTTTTATAAAATAAATTAAAACTTAACTAAGACCATGTTTGTTTTCCCAAAAAGTAGTTTCCGAGAAATCACTTTCCAAACTTTTTTATATTTGTTTGTTATTAGAAAAGTTGATCAACAAAAAACACATTTCAATTAAAAAAACTTGTCTTGATTTTCAGGAAAATATTTTTTTTTTTGCTATGTTTGTTTGCCTGAAAGTGGTTTCTAGAAAATCACTTTCTAAATTTTCTTTTGTTTGTTTGTCGTTAGGAAAATTGGTCAACGAAAAACACTTTTCAGTCAAAGAAAAATTTATCTTGATTTTCAAAAAAGTGTTTTCCTGAAAAATTTGGGCAGAAAACACTTTTTGAAAGTTGTGAAAAATTTAGAAATGTTATTATTTATTGATTATATCAAATTTGATCATCAAACTTTTGATTGCTATATATATATATTTTGTTTTGAATATTTATGTTTTAATTTTATTTCTTAAAATTTAAGTTTTATATTAACTTTGATTTTTTTTATATAATTATTATTTGCTTTTCTCCTATTATTTTTTTATTAAAATTTTTTATTTATTAAATTTGATCATAATTTATAAAATTATATTTTTTTCAATTTCATTCTCATTCAACCTTTTAATTTGTAAGATTTGTTCCTCATTATTTTAATAAACTTAAAAAAATAAAACATTAATAAGTTGTTTTCCGGTTTATTTTTCACGACATAACCAAATACTAAAAAATATTTTCTAGTTTTTACAAATATTAAAAATTAATTTACTTTTTTAAAATTATATTTTTAAATTTATTTTAAAAAATAACTTTGCTGCCGATAAACAAATCCTAATTAAACTACACCACTAATTACAGTACAGTCATTCCTGGATTTGATACCTTGGACTGAAAAGACAGACACCTCAGCCGGAGAAAGTACTTTTCGTCTTTGAAAGTGAGTTTTTTCTTGCGTGAGGAGATTTGGTCCTCTCCTTTTCCATTTATATGAGATTAGTGCCGTCCACCGCACTCTATTTGCTTACATGAATGTGGTTTTTTGTTTTTAGCCTTCAAAAAAACTGCCATTTGTTCTATCTCTCCCTTGCACATGATTGAACCCCTCCGACGTCCATACATTAGTTTTCTTTTAGAGTGCAATTAAATTAAGATTTAATTTAAAATCCAATGGACTTCTCACACCCTTTAATACTTGATCACCCAAAACATGCACAAATGCATTTCTCAGGTCATATTTCAGGGTCAGTCTGAAATCTTCCCCGGAAACTGTTGAGTTGAGGCCCAAGAGAGGCAAGGTGGGGTTTTGGAGCTAGGGGAGGACTATTCACGTTCTCTATTTCAATGCTATTTAACCTCGGTGTACTCTCTATAATTTTATATTTTAAAAGTATTTTAAAAAATTAAATTGATATTTTTTATTTTTAAATATTTTGATATATTAATGTCAGTGATATTTTATTAAAAATATTATTTTATCAAATTTTTAAATTAAAAATACTTAAAAAAAACAGCTCTTATTATACTTTCACAACGCCTTCCAACATAACTAGTTCTATATATATATATATATATAAAAGACTTGGGATGTTGAATGTTTCACTAGAAACCAGGAATCAAGTTTCAATTACCATTAGGATTCATTTAGAGATTTAGATGGAACAATTAATGCATATATGAGAAATGTTGGGAAGTTTGAAGGCTTTAATGGTATTGAATTTCTAAACTTAAATAAAAAACCAACCTAAACTAAACTGAACAGATTAGATTTAAATTAATTTTTTATTTGGTTTGGGTTATTTTTTAAATTAAAAAATCTGATTTGGTTGGATTTTTTAATATAAACTAAACCAAACCGAACTGTGAACACATATCTAGTTTTATTAAAACAGACATTAATTAGAATTGTTGAGAATGATAAATATTATATTCTTTTATTTATAAAAAAAGACTACTTGTTCTTATAAACTAAGGTATCGGGAATAATTGAAACTAATATGTAGGAGATTATTAGGTATGTGCACTAAACTAACATGTATGGGGATTCTATATGGAGATATTACTTATGTTTATAGAAAGGCTCACATGATATTTATTCAAGTAATTTTTAAACTTAAAATTTCTAAATTATCTTATATAGAGAATTATGTGTTTTAATCATTACTACATGTTATTGAAAAATGGGTAAATATTGAGTGCAATATAAACTATATATATATATATATAAGTATTTGAGTGATCAATGGAGGTTTATCATCCTAGGTGAATTATGAAAAATATTTCATATATTCTCGAATAGTATTAATTATGAAATAATTATTTGTGGTGGAATGAGATTTGAAAATGATTTTAAAATTTTATTTAAATAACTAATAACTATAGTACTAAGAAGAAATATAATTTGACAAAATAGACACACTCTATGCTCAAATATCTAAATTAAAAAATTCACCATCATATGATAACAATTACATTAATAAACTAATCACTAAAAGGTTAAGTAAAATTATATATAATTTTTGTAATATTTAAAGGATTAGGACTATGATAAATGTTGTTTTGATTAGGATTATGATTATATTTAAGCTAAAATTTTAGGAACCATTTGTAAGAAACTAAACTAGAGTGATTAATCAAGTCATACTTAAAAATAAATAAGTTTTTAAAATCAAGGATAAAAATGTAATTAGCACAAAGAATTATAATTTTACAACTAAAAAAATCAAGTGGAACTTTATTACAAGAATTTCTAAAACTATATATATAGAGAGAGGGGGGGGGAGTGATACTTCTCCATTAATAGAGTTATCATATTTTTTTTTATAAGTAGAATAATATATTGATCAAAGAGACATCTAAAAACACATAAAAGAAATGATTATTAATTAAAATCATAACAATAATTATCTTTTAGAAGATTTCTGATTTGATTATTTATGTGAATTACTATTAAAAACCAAATAATTGGATGGTTTATAATAATCTAGCCTTAAATAGCTAAAAAAACATCTAGAAACTAGATTTGATATTTAGGTAATCTTTAATAAAACCCTAAACTACCCTATATTGTTTAACAAGATCCTTGGGAATCTTGAAAAAAAATTAAAATTATTGTTTTTGCTATTTTTATATGTTAGGGGAAAACCAACAACTTGATGCTAACAAATTAACTAGATTGAACTTTTTAAACTAGTATCAAAATGTAAGAATTGTTCTTAAGGAAAAATAAATAAATTATATGTTACTTAAAATTTGATTCCTTTTATACTTAATGATATTGATGATGAAGTCAAAAATGAATATCAATATCATATTGATGATAATAAATAAGTTACATATATGATGTTAGCTAGCATAATAACCAAACTTGGAAGGTAACATGATAATATAGATGATAGTACTATACTTGCACATCTTAAAAAATTGTTTAATGTGGCTAATAAGATTAAGAGGTATGCAACCTCTTAGAAATTATTCTACTTCATGATTATAAAAGATTTCATTATGAACGTCAATATTCTAAAAATATTTAGTTATATTAAAAAATTGAGCTAATTGAGTTTTATCATAAACCTGAGTTAAATATTGATTTGGTTTTATAGTCCTTACTTTAAAGCTTTTCAGTTCATTATAAATTATCACATAAATTAGTTTGATGGTTTGTTACTATAATTGCTTAATATGCTTAAAATTGATGAAAGGCCTTTAAGAAGAAAAAATATTTTGTTCTCCTACTTTAATCTTCTATAAAGCCTAAGAAGAAGAATAAGAAAAATAAAGGTTTTATGTTTATAATATAGAAGCCTATTAGAAGTATTAAAAAAATTCAAAAGTATTTGTCATCATTATGACAAAACTTCTACTTGAGGAGGAACTAAAAAGAATATTTTACAATCTTGAAAGCTAATAAGTTAATTGAAGCTTTTAATTTATGAATTGTTATAATTGAAAATTATCTTTGTACTTCATATGATAGTTCTTGTTTATTAGATATCAAATATGATTTTTAAATTTATAAAAATATATAAGAACTAAAGTAAACTAAAATATTGTATAAAGGTGAAATGAGTATATAAGTTGGCAAATATAGCGAGAATTGTTGTATTAACTATAGGAACTTATTATTTACATTTACTTAGTAGATTGAAACTAGAAGTTCATAATTGTTATATTGTTTCTTTTATAATAATGATATTTATTATAAATTTAGTCTTTATGCAAATAGTTTGTTATATTTAATTTAAATATTTCTATATTTAATATAAATAGTAAGAAGAGTAAATTAGATAATCAATATCCATAATATTTATAGATGAGCTTATATTAATGAAACAAGAATTTCTAAGTTATATAAATAAAGATATTTTGATAATTATGATTATGAATTATACAAAACTTGTGAAGTTTATTTATTGAATTAGATGACCAAAACATTCTTTCCTGAAAACATAAAAAATTTAATGAATTGTTAGATGTAAAATACATATATGTATAAATAGGTTAACGGCCATTTATGCCAAGGTTGATAAACACCTCCTTATATTAGCCAATGACCATTTTAGATATGATTGTTTGTACATATTGAACCATAAGTTGAATCATTTGAAAAGTTTAAATAATTAAAAAATAAAATTTAAAAACAAATTAGAAAAATTAATAAAATATTTTGATCAGATGAAGATGGATAATACTTTATCCAAGAATTTCAAGATCATCTAAAAGAGAGTGAAATTTTATCATGATGAACACCTCTTAGAACACCATACTATAATGATGTTTATAAAAAGAGAAATCATATTATACCAGATATGATATAGTCCATGGATTATACAAATCTTTTATATTTTTTTCTAAGATCATGCTCTACAAATTGTTATTTTTTTAAAATATAATTTCAACAAAATATATTCATAAATTATATATCATATATGGTAAGAGACCAAACTTATTATACTTAAGGATTTAGAGATGTAATGTTTATATAAAGTATATAGTATTTAAAAAGCTAAGAGATAAATCAAATAATTTGTTAAGTATTATTTCTACTATCTTATTAATTTCATTCAGCAAATAAAGTTTATCTTAAGACATGCTATCTTTTTTAAAAAAAAAAGTTTTTGAAAGTAATCATGGCAAGAAAATAAAACTTAAAGATGTTCAAAAATCACAAACTAATATTTAAATAGAATTTGAACCTGAAGCTATAGCATTAAATGCTCACCCTTATATATATATATATATATATATATATATATATATATATGACATGTACTAATGAGATATGAACTTTCCATAAAAATTGAAAATAATAAGGTACTCATATTTAATAAGCTTACCATCTAAATGAGAGTAATGTTTAATATTTAATATTTATTCTATAAAATGGCTTACATCATAAAATTTGAAATGAAGTTTATATGCACTTATTAGATATAGAACTTGATTAATCCACTTGAAGAGATAAAAACCATTGGATTGAAAGACTGACATGAATAACAAAGTACAAATATACACAATTATATTAGTTATATTAAATTATAGATAAAGACAAGAAGTTAACTTTGACGAAAATTTATTGTTGGTATCTGTAAGGATTCTAGAAATGTCATTGGTCTTAGCTAAACAAGTCAACTTTGAAACCTTTTGACATAATTCATTGCCTAACATAAGTTTCAAATTAAATCTTATGAGAGTTGACTTGATGTAATCTGGTCAACTTCTTGAGTTCAAAGATTACTCGGACAACCGGTAAAAACTCAATTTGACTTAATAAATTCAAGATGATATTATGTATTTAAAATATTAAGATGAAGATATTTTGGATCAACCCGACTCAACTTTGACTACCTAGCCAAACTTGCAACCTGAATCATGGACCCGACTAAGTTTGATAACTTCATCTTTTTCAAAATAACTTTATGTTTACTTATATGATAAAAAAAATATATGTTTGCACAAGAGCAACTAGATAATATTTTATAAAAATAATCATGATGTGATGTGAAAAAAACATTTTTTAATATTATAAAAAGATTGTTATAATCTCATACGAACTTAAATTAAATACTAAACATTTAAATATGTACACCATACACTTAATTAATATAAAAATAAAATCAAATAATAAATTTAAATGGAAGGGAAAATAATCTTTTTTCCAAGTTAAAAACCATAAATATTGTCGATATTGAACTACCACATCAATAGTGCCACTCATTACTTTAACAAGAATAAAATAATATTTTTAACAATACAATAAAAAAGATCATTTAAAGTAAAAATTTTGTATACCATTTCAATTCACAATATATCCAATCTATATTATAAGATTTTTTTATATATTTTAAATTTTATTAATAAAACAATCTAAAAAGAGGAAAAGCACAACATGTTATGCAACAAAATTAATCGTTGAATCCAACAAGACTTCCATTGAAACCTAAAATGTCGATTTGGGATACATTCTTTTAATGGATCGAATTTCTTCTTCTTCTTCTCTAATCCACCGTCCATGTTCTCCATTGCACTCATCAGGGTACAAATTAAACACCTAAACAATCAACTATCCAACTAAAGAATTTTAACAAAACCACTCTTTGGTTAATTATCATATATTATAATTTTACATGCATTTAATCAAAAGCACCTTTTAAAGCTTTAATTATATATTATAAGTTATATATATATATATATATTGCTGCTATAAAAACTATTATAACATTAAATATAATTTTTGTCATGGAAACTATTGCAGTACCACATACGTATTAAACAAAACGAATATAAAAGTCAAGGAGTTCCAGCAATTAGTTTTTTAATATTAATGATAAAAGTAAAATTTAAAAATTAGTTTGATATATTTAAAATTACTTTAAAAAACTACAGCACACGCTCTCAGACACCCTTCTCATCTCTCGCTTTCTAGTAAGACATCTGACACACTCCCTCTGTTGAGTGTTCGCCTCGCTCTCTTTGTTTTCTGTGTTCAGGGAGGACTCAGGAGGAGGAACCTTGGCTCGCCTAGCCTTTCTTCTCATGCTAGTATAAAAAACAAGACAGCTAAAAGATGGTGGCGGTTACATGTCCTCTTCATTGATTGAGCCCCCATTAAAAAGAAAAGAAAAGAGAAAAACAAAGAAAGAGGTAAAAGCAGAAGCATCAGCAGCAAGCAACACAATCACGTGCTATAATATCCATCATTACCGGGAAGAATAAACTCTCCCCATAAGTCTTCCGTTTCTTCTCCTCTGTTAAGATGTTGTGAATATAGGTAGCATACAAGTGCTTGAAGCAGCGTGGTGTGGTAGCTATGAAAATGTTGCGCGCTCGGTTTTTAGCCTATATTTAATGCTATTTGGGGTGTACAAAGATCTGGGTTTTCTCGGAGAACTCAAATTTAGTGACATTCAACTAAGATCTAGCTTAAATGAGACGCACAAGTGAGTGATTTTTTCGGCTGGTTAAAGCTTATTTGAAAAGCGGATGAGCCTGAAATCGATCGTGTTTTGTAGCAAAACCGGTTTCGGTTGAGGATTTAGAAACTGGGTCCGTTTCTTTGCTTTTCTTGGCTTCCAAATGAACTTGTCTTCGATGGTTTAATAGTTTTTTCATTCTTTTTTGGGTAAGAGGAAAGTTAAAAAGGTGAAGAACAGGAAGAAAAAGGCATGATAGTGTCATTGTGTGAAGGGAAGAAATTAGTGAAGATTGTTTGGGTTGTGGGTCTAAACTTGTTGCGATTGTGTTATTAAATCTCTCTCCCTCTCTCAGTCTTAATGAGGCACTCTTCAGCTGGTTTTAATCCACAAACCCACGAAGGTCTGTGTATTTAATTATTATTGCCTTTCCATTCTTTTTTCATTTCATTTTTGCTTCAGCTATAATTTTGGTGGCTGAGTAAATGAGATCTTGGAAAATCATATCTTGCTCGGTCGATATAATCCACACTTAAACTTTGACCAAGTTCTTTAATTTTTTTTCTTCTTTAATTCTGATTTTTCTAGTCTTATGTTCAGAGACCTTACTGTGTATCCAAGTTTTGAACCTTTTCCAACGTTTTTTTTTTAATTTCCCTCAATTTTCTCAGGTCAAGCAGGCTGTTAATAAAGTTCACCTTGCTGAATTTACTTCGTTTGGCTTTTTATTTTTTTCAAAAATATTTGCCCTCTTTTGGGGTTTGGGAGAAGTGATTTTCATTTAGTTTCTGTTTCAAAGCCCTTGTTCAGCATTCTTAGCTACTTTGTTCAAGCTAATTGGTGGCCATATATTTTTCAAATTTTTCTTCGCTAAAAATTGCAGTTTTTCATGTAATTTTATCACATTACATTGGAATGGATTTTGCAGTGGAAAAGCGGGTGCTGAATTCTGAACTATGGCACGCATGTGCGGGTCCTCTTGTTTCTCTACCTGCTGTTGGAAGCCGCGCTGTTTATTTCCCACAAGGTCACAGTGAGCAGGTTAGCAGAACCCTGATTTTTGCTTGCTTACGTTCACCTATCGATCAGATCCCTTTATTGTTAATGAATAATTATGTGTTTGGTAGAACGAGTATCTGAATATAGCCTACAGAGTCTGTCTCTTCCTTGCAGGTAGTTGAAATTTTAGAGTAATTCAGTTTGATTATTAACATCTAATGTGTAAATTACTAATATGACATAATACAAATAATCAACAATGTGTATGAGACAATCTCTGATCATTGTGGTGCTACTTAAGCTGATCAAGGTGCTCACCGATTCTCTTAAACATCTACTGTATTTATTAGTGCATATTGAAAATTGTTGTGCTTGTACGCAAAAATGTGTATCTGATTTTTCCTCGTTGTCACACTTTGTGTTGACTTGTGACTGTCAACAACTCTTTGTGCTTCATTTCATTTATATTGCAATGGCCTTTTATGTAGGTTGCCGCATCAACAAACAAGGAAGTGGATGCCCAGATTCCAAGCTACCCAAGCTTGCCTGCACAACTTATCTGTCAGCTTCACAATGTGACCATGCATGTAAGACTTGCTTTGCTTTGTTAGCTTCTGGTTCTGAATATTCCTTTCTTTCTTGAAGGCACATATTATTTCTCAATTTCAGGCAGATGTTGAAACAGATGAAGTTTATGCACAAATGACCTTGCAGCCACTAAGTCCAGTATGCCTTTTGTTTTTATTGGCCTTTTTCGTTAGTTATTCTTATGGATTACTCTATATGGGAAGCATTACATACCGACAATGACCTTGTTCTGCAGCAAGAGCAAAAAGATGCCTACCTTCCAGCAGATATGGGCACCCCTAGCAAACAGCCAACCAATTATTTCTGTAAGACTTTGACTGCCAGTGACACAAGTACTCACGGAGGATTCTCTGTCCCTCGGCGGGCAGCTGAGAAAGTGTTCCCACCATTGGTAAATATTCAATTTAACTATGGAAGGTGTCCATCAATTTTTCAGTTCTCCAACTCTGATGAAATCCTGACACATGGTAAATATTCAATCTAACTATGAAATACAATCAATTTCCATCTACTGTTTACTGCAGGATTTTTCTCAGCAACCTCCAGCTCAAGAGTTGATTGCTAGGGATTTGCATGATAATGAATGGAAATTCAGACACATATTTCGTGGTTAGTTTTTTTAAAAAACTCTGTTTTTTTCAATTGACACCGTATTCATTCTTTATGTCAGTCTAAGTGCATCCAGTGGAGGCTCATCTTCATTTAGTTTTTTGAATTGATTGGGTTAAACACGATATGTGATGCACAGGTCAATAAACTACTGTGTATCAGATTATAAAAGTACTGAAACTAAGCAGTATTGTTTTTATGAATTAGTGTCTTTCAAACTCATTATTTGTTTAGAGCTACAACTTATTAACTAACTGACTAATCTATGTTCCTCTTCTCCTTAACTCAATTTTTTGGTCTTTTGTTCGTTATGTCATTTCCCTGCTCTATGTCTACATTATTCTCTGTAAAACTTGCCTTTTGTATTAACTGATGGTGTAAACTATATTTTTAGAGCTTTTAGATTCAAATTTTCAGAGAACCATTCTACATTGTCATAATTAATTGTTTTTTGAAATTTTGTATCTTACGGGAATGATTCTAGTTGCTTACAACATATGATAAAAGATGATTCTATTCTTTTTGGAGAATTTAAGCCAAACAAGAAGTTACTCTTGAATTACAGGTTCCACTCTTAACAAATTTTGACTTCTTTTTAATCAGGCCAGCCGAAAAGACACCTTCTTACAACTGGGTGGAGTGTGTTTGTGAGTGCTAAAAGACTTGTTGCTGGGGATTCAGTGCTTTTTATCTGGTATGCTGTTGGTTAGCTCCACTGTATTGATACTTCTAATTTACTTTATATTGTGTGTTTTTAGTTTTATATAGTCTAACTGAACTTTGGGGACACCAAGGGTAGAGTCTCATCCTGATCATCTTAGCTACATAGTTTGTGCACTCTTTTGGAATTCCAGTGAATGTACATGGCACTATGTATAGATTAGGAGCATAATGCACTGGCAATCTGGTAAAACATCCGTGGTCACAAGAGTCCCCACTGTATGTTATATGTAGTGCATGATGTGGATTTTTTAAGAACATCCTTGCTCTTTAAATTGTATGTATATGATTTTCTATGAAACATGCATCTTGTTAGTGTTTCAATTGGAACCTGTTTCTGTTCATCAGGAATGAAAAGAATCAGCTACTACTTGGCATTAGGCGTGCTACTCGACCTCAAACAGTGATGCCTTCATCAGTCTTATCAAGTGATAGCATGCAATTGGGCCTTCTTGCTGCTGCAGCTCATGCTGCTGCAACAAATAGCCGTTTTACCATATTTTACAATCCAAGGTATGATTGTGCTTGTGAAAGTGAAATTTTAAATTACTTATCTGCCCTCTAAATTTTTGTCACCTCTTATTCAGGGCTAGTCCATCAGAGTTTGTCATACCACTGGCCAAATATCTTAAAGCTGTTTATTACACTCGAGTGTCTGTTGGCATGCGCTTTAGGATGATGTTCGAAACAGAAGAATCAAGTGTCCGTCGGTATGCCCTGAACTTTTATTGTCACGTTCATAAATGATAGCTATGATTCTTTCATGATTGGGTTTTATCTTGACATTTTGTTGTCAACGGGAGTGAGAAAAATCCTCGTTTCTTATTAGCCAGGGTGACAGTAGATCAATGACAAGACAAATGTTTGCCTGGTATTTCATTAGATGGTTTGTTGTCACATTCAGTTGATTAGAGTGAGAAGACATCATTTGTACCATATCACTTTTGTGCACTTGTACTGCTACCTAATGCCTGCATAGGCTCTGTAATTTCTAGCTTACTTCTCTTGTTGTTTTGTTTTCCTTTTTAGTGCTAAATATCCTTTCCAAAAGGCATTTTAATTTTGTTTCAATGAAGACATCTGACAGTTGTTTATTATCCAGCTACATGGGTACAATAACTGGCATCAGTGACTTGGATGCTGTTAGGTGGCCAAATTCACAATGGCGATCAGCCAAGGTATGCCAAGAACAATCAGCGATGCTGATATTATTTATTTTTGAATAAAATAAATGCTTGGTACATGTAGAGTTTTGCCTTTGCCAAATCACCTTTCAAATATTTGCTTGCTATATTGTCCAAAACTGTATCTTAATACAAATAGAGGGTGTGCATGCAGGTTGGCTGGGATGAGTCTACAGATGGGGAGAGGCAGCCAAGAGTCTCTCTTTGGGAGATTGAACCACTAGCCACTTTCCCAATATATCCATCTCCATTTCCCCCAAGGCTCAAGCGGCCATGGTCACCAGGACTACCCTCTTTCCATGGTAAGCTTGTCTACACCATTTTGTGGGTTTGATGGATGCTACTATCTTATAAGCTCTCGTTTTAAAGTACTTCCATGATTTTTCTTTCCTTCTTGTTCTTTTAACCTTTCACCTTTGCTGGGTTTAGGCATCAAGAATGATGATCTAGGAAAGAACTCGTCCCTTATGTGGCTACGAGGAGATGGAGACTGTGGAGTTCAATCTTTGAACTTTCAGGGAACTGGAGTTTCACCATGGGTGCAGCCAAGAGTTGATGCTTCCATGCTAGGTTTGCAAAATGATGTCTACCAAACTATGGCTACTGCTGCCTTTCAGGAGATGAGGACTCTAGATCCTCCCAAATCATCATCTGCATCCCTTTTGCAATTCCAGCAACACCAGAATCTCCCAATCAGGAGTGCTGCTTTAATGCAGCCGCGTATGTTGCAGCAGTCTCCTCCTCAACAGACCTTTCTTCAAGGTGTTCAAGAGAATAAACATCAGTCTCAGAATCCATCCCAGTCACACCTTATTCAGCAACAACTGCTGCATCATCACTTACTTGACAGTCCACACCAGCAGCAGCAGCAGCCATTTCTGCAACAACAGCAACTGGCTGACCAACAGATCCCAAATGGTGCCTCCACAACAATATCTCAATATGCTTCAGCCTCTCAATCCCTGACATCACCATTGCAAGCTATTTCACTGTGCCAGCAGCACAGCTATTCTGACTCGAATGGGAAGCCGACGACGATCCCTGTTGTTTCTTCCCTGCAAAGTCTTTTGGACTCATTTCCTCCGAATGAATCATCTCATTTGCTAAGTTTGCCTAGAATCAATCCCTTGGTAATTTCTTCTGGCTGGCCCTCAAAGCGACCTGCTGTTGAATCGCTTACTTCCTCCGGAGCTCCTCAATGCATGGTGACCCAAGTGGAGCAGCTGGGGCCACTTCAGACAAGCATCACTCCTAGTTCTGTTTCTTTGCCACCCTTTCCTGGAAGAGAATGTTCAATAGACCGGGATGGTGGCACTGATCAACAAAACCATCTTCTATTCGGTGTCAACATAGAGCCATCATCTCCTCTACTGCAGAATGGAATGTCAAGTCTCAGGGGAGTTGGAAGTGATAGTGATTCCACAACTATACCTTTCTCTTCTAATTACATGAGTACTGCAGGCACCAATTTCTCTCTTAATCCAGCAATGACACCTTCAAGTTGCATTGATGAATCATGTTTCCTGCAATCCACAGAAAATGTGAGCCAAGGAAATCCACCAACCAGAGCCTTTGTTAAGGTAACTTTGCATTTTGCAATTTGAATTAATTTTCCTTTCCGGATGCATTGTTGTGGGATTTATGGAATGCTTTTACATTTAGCATTCAAATTTTTAGTGTGTTAGTTGACTTAATCATTTCCCGATTATGAATGTATTCATCTAGAAACCTCAAGCAAATATTGTCATGGATGCTAACAATGTAATTGTTTACAGGTTTACAAGTCAGGGTCCTTTGGTAGGTCACTGGATATCACCAAATTCAGCAGCTACAATGAGTTGCGCAGTGAGCTTTCTCGCATGTTTGACCTTGAAGGCCAACTGGAGGACCCCCTGAGATCAGGCTGGCAGCTTGTATTTATCGACCGGGAGAATGATGTTCTTCTCCTTGGTGATGGCCCCTGGCCGTGAGTTTCTCACTTTTACTTTTGGCATTTTGGTCTGACACAATTTTCTTTGTTAATCTAAAGCTCAACTTAACTAAAATCATTGAACCCATTTGATCTGTATAATCTTTATATTTTTTATTGTAAAATGAAAGCATTTGATCTATAATCTTTGATGTGATATTGTAAAATATCTTAAGAAAAAGATGTTACAAGAAGAAAATGCCTTGTATAGATGTGCACGAACTTTGAAAGGCTAGATTCAGTAAATAACATTCATGAAATTGATACATATGCATGATGAACGTCTTTCATCTGGGAATTTCCATCTATTGTGTTCCAGTCTCCATCAGCTAAATTCCTGATCAATTTGGTGCTTTCTTATTACAGGGAATTTGTAAACAGTGTGTGGTGCATCAAAATACTCTCACCACAAGAAGTACAGCAAATGGGAAAACGAGGTTTAGAGCTTCTAAACTCTTTTCCAATTCAGAGGCTTTCCAATGGCAGCTGTGATGACTATGCAAACCGGCAGGATTCAAAATCTTTGAGCACTGGTATAACCTCTGTGGGGTCTTTGGACTACTGGACAATTTAAGAAGTTAAGATACCACTATTTCTTCTGTAATATCAGTTTCTCTCTCACCTCTTTCAGTTTCAGAGGTAAAAGGGCAGCGTAATCTTAGCGTAAAGTTTTCATATAAGCTATTACTGTAATTAGAAGATACTGTTTCTCGTTTTCAAGCTATTGAATGCCTACAGTTGATATTAGGAGACATATTTCGCAAGCTCAGCTGTTTGCTTTTGTTATTTTGCAGTCCATTTATTATGAGCTAAATCTTACTGTAGAATGAACGTGATTTTCCTGTGTCATAGCTTGGCCTTTTATGCCCTGACAAAGACCTTGCTGGGTTTAGATGATTAGCTCATCTTGTAGGCACCGGTACTGTCACGTGCTGGAGATTGATGGCGGCAAGGTATTGAAAAGTGAAATCCACTTTTTCTAGGGTTTGCATTAATGCGAAAATGGCCTGTGTTGTTAGGTTCTTGGTCTGGAAAAAGCTCCAGCCAGCCGCCCAGTCCCACCCTTGCTTTTGATTTGACCAGGCTACTGATGCTGTATACAAAAACAACGATCAAGCCAAATCTGCCTCAATATCAAGTCCCAAAAGTCTGCTAATTTCCCTATTCAATTTGTATAAACCAGCTGCGAATATAGATAGACCGTCGAGTACTCTGCTCGGAATGAAAATGAACAAGGTAAAAATATATAGACCTGGATTGTTTTTTCTTGAGGTCGAGGGGGCCAAGTGTTTGAAATTAACAAAATCAAGTTCTTTTCCGAGTGATTTGAGTGAGAAACGGAATAATATTTACAGAGAAATCTAGTAAGTTTTTTCTGGTGTTAGATTATATCAAGAAAAATGAGCAAAGTCCTTGACCATAAAACCAATTTTCCAAGCTTAAGGGCTCGTACAATTAACCTTGAGATTTCAAGAATGGCACTCGCAGGCAAAAAGCTTGCCTCGTGAGGCACGAGATATCCTCCATCCAAAATCCTAGCTTCTCAAGATTCTACGTTCCCTTTATGGCCACGAGGATGATCCTTCAAGCAGTGAAAGGGACAGCAGAGGAGAAACAGGTTTAGCTGAGCTCTCCTTTTTTTTTCTGTGGGACTGCATGGGCCACTGTGTAATGGTGAAACTAAGGGTTTGTGTTTTGTGATGCATGTTGTGGGGCAATGAGTGTAGATTGGACTTTCGTGAGGATTGGAATGGTGACAAGGAAGGACGCTATCAGCAATAAGACGTAGGGTTGGCAATCCACCAACCCTCTCAGCAACTGCGTGGGGAAGGAAGGAGAGGTGTCCTTTTTTCTTCTAGCTTGCAACGCATCAAGAAATTGATTGAATTGACCTCTGCCCCGTCAAGTTCATTTTTTCTTTTGATAATCTGGATATTCAGGAAAGTTTGAAATTAATAACTATATAATTCTATCGATTTTTAATAATTTTAAAATTTATAACACTTATAAATAATAATTTTTAAAAAACAAACTCAAAACATAACCAATTACACTTCACTACTCAAGATTTGTCAAGTTAAAAATTGATACATACAAGCCTCGCCTCTCTATTCCCTTTCCCCCATCAGCACAGGCGAGATGAGCTTCGCCATGGCATTGCTGTATTGTCTTGACTGTCTGAGATCTTAGCTCTCAACAAGGAAAGGCTCGAGTACGAAAATGCTCGTGGAAAGATGACGACTCGTTGAGTTACAATCACAGTCCAATAAGCTCACGAGGATCTTCCAACTTGCATGCCTTCTCGAAGATTATGGACAGAGCTTGTTCAGACCATAAAATGACTCGGCATCGTATGGGAAGCCCAGAACGCCTTCCTCTTACTCTTGATTATGCATTCTTGGGCAATCTTACTTCCCCAGTTGTGGTCACAGTCAACCTTCTATTCTTAAGAATTGTCTTTGTTAGTCCTTCATTTATATTCCATTGCACAAGGTGTTAAATCCTTTCTTTAACTATATAACATGATGACTAACAGGCACTGGATGCTAAATGGATCAGCCACAAGATTTATGCCTGGTTACGTGACTTTATGGGTCGGATATTTTTTTGACAAAAAATAAAATATAAATATGGAAGCTTTTCATTTTTTTTTAATTCTAATCATAAATCAAAAGGGTGATGACAACTATTTGTGCAATAAATATAAAAAATAGATTATTAATATGTCAATTTATTTAGTTGTAGGTAAAATAATTTCTTTTACAATACAAAAAATTTAATGTGCAGGTCATTAATATTTTTTTTTATATTAAGTAAAATATATAACCATTAATCACAAAATCAACGCTTATATATAATAAAATATAATAAAGATCATATACATAAAAAAATATCTCAAACTAATTTTTAATATAACTAAAAAATAAAATATTGTTGCAATTACCATAATTAAATACCATTTCCTGAATTTGTGCAAAATAAATCTAAAAAAGAGTGTAAATAAAAAAATACAAAAGAATAAAAAAATAAACAAAAAATAGCATAAATAAGCCAAGTGTAAATAATAATAAAAATTCCAAAAAAATGTAAAGAAACAAAAAGATTAAAAAACATTAAAATCATGAATTTCGCATACATGTTATAATTTTTTTTAAACAAATACTAGGTGCTCTTATGTGATTTTTTACATAAAAAATTAAAAGTGTCATTAGAAAAACCTATATAATCTATCAATTAAATAAATCGATAACTATTTATTTATGCGATTATGTTTACTAAAAATATTTATTTAAATAAATAAAAGATAAATCCATACTAAAAAATTCATTGCTTAAAAATAACTGAATAAATTCACACCATAAAAAATATTATAAAAAATCGAACAAATCAAAAAATATAAAGAATGAATATTTGCTAATATGACAAAAACATATAAAAAAACTTCGAGCATATTTGATAGCCAATGAACAAATCAAACATATTATATAGGATATTAAATTGGAATGACCCATGAATAGCAAAACAAAGAAAATACTCAAAAAAATCTTTTAAAAAATATCAAAGTCGATGCAAGCTAATCTTTCATATCTATAAAATTATAAGACTAACTTCATAGCTAAAACAATGATAACAAAATAAAAATTCTTATATATATTATTTTTTTATGAATTAAATTAATTGTTTTATAATTCTAGTTATGGAAATACCTAGAATAATATATGGGTGCTTACTGAACTGACCTGGTAAGGATTCCATTAGGAAGGTGAAGCTTGCTATGAAGGAAGAAAATACAGATCAAATACGACTTTCTTAGCAGCTAAAAGAACGCCCTTCGGTGCTTAGGTGCATGTTTAGCAACGAAATAACCTGCAACAGACTATGGATACAGTAGTTATGATGACTGAAAACAGTACCAAACATGGGAGGTGATGCAGTATAGGGCAAGGGATCGATGAATGTGGGCATGGAGTGGGAGAAAGAATGAGCACTTCGAACTGTGCTTTTGTGTAGGAGTGATCATGTATATGATCGAAGCAGCAAAATGAACATGTAATTAGAAGAGGAGGAAAATCAAAACAGCAGAATAGGCGATGAGTTTTAGATACAAGGTAGAAGTTCTGCAAAGTTGCATGAAGCAGAACTGCAGGGAGTCCTGGGCGCCCAGCAAGAATAAGCTAGCTGGAAGCAAATGTAACTGACCTCAACACAGATCACAGTCAAATCAACTGAGATTATTAGCTATCCCAAATCCCCATGGAAACGTATCTCCTTAGCCAGAGAAGGCCAGCAACCCCATGAAACAGCACCAAAGCAGCTGACATAAGCCAAGAAGCCACGAAACCGTGTTTCTTCCTTCCGTTTTGGTTTATTTCTTTTATCCTTGGTTCATATATTTTATTAAGAGTAAACATATTTTAAATTTTAAAATAAATTATGATACTAAAAAACATATCTCATAACTTTTTTTATATATTAAAAATTAAATTTTATAATTTATTTTTATTTATTTTAGATTATAGATTTTGTTGATAGCCGAGTTAATCTTAATTGTTTTCTTATCTTTTTTTAATTTATTTATATATTTAATTTTAATCTTAATTAAAATTAATAACTTGTTTTAATTTAACCAGAATTATGAATTTAATAAGTTAATCTGAATTAACTTAAATAAATTATATTTATTATCATTTTAATATTTTTTTAAAAATATCATTTTATTATTTATACTTTATATTCATTTCATTAAATTTTAAATATTTTATTACAATTTAATATATTTTTACTAATAAAAATCCTCCACTGATAGAAATTAAATATTTTCGTCCCCCGTCTCCGTTAAATAATATAAAGGGACACATGAAAGTATAGCCCAACCCAAATCCACCCTTTGCCATCCCTAGTTTTGAATGGATCTACAGACATGGGCTCACAGAGCGCAAATAAATAAGCTTCAGGCTTTCGAGAGCGAGCAAAATGGGTTCACATTCCACCAGTATATTTTGCTTTTAATTCCTCATCTCATTTGATTCACTTGCGTTTCATCTGAATCCAAGCTGGTCAATGGGGGGGAGAAAATCCTTTCAACGAACATGCCATTCTTCAAGCTTTCCTGGCTCCTAAAAAGTTTATATTCGATACCAATGTCAAAAACAGTAGACTGGAACTTGTGATTGTTCTCTTCTGAGCAGATTGGTTTTGCAAACTTGAAGAACGCTTTGTTCCATTCTTAGGAATGTAAACAAAGACATGAGATTATGCTTCTTGTGTGTAGTGCGAAGCAAAAAGACAGGCGCTGGGGTTGAAATTGCATGTAATAATGTGAAATCCGTCGCAGACGGCTGAGAGGGTAGTGAGAGGAGTCCAAAACAGAGAGTAGTTTCAGATCAGAGCTCTCTGGGGTCTCAGCTGAGCATGCTTGCCTGCGCATGCAAGCTTCACTTGAATATGAAGTGCACCTCGGGTAGAGTGTTCTTTTGCCATATCTTCAGTTGAAAGTAGTTCCCTCCTCTTATGCCTGTTCACTGCGAGCCTGGTTTATTCAAAGTTTACACTACGATACCTGAAAGAAATTCAACTTGCTCGACAGAAAAGAGGCTCTCTTTGATGTATTAACTTACAAACTGAGGTCAGTCCTATTGAATACAAGATCGAGCAACATACACGGGAACACTCTATGGATCATTAGAGATCCAAAACAAGAGACTCCATTTCAGCTCAACAAGAGTACCAAGCAATTTATTTTGGACCATTGCTTTCAGCAACATCAAAACCAACCACAGCAAATGTAATTAGATGATGGCATTCGCCCTGTTTGACGAATATATTCTGCTTGGGCTGCAGTTCTTTCTGCATCTTGATTTTTTCTAGCTTCAGCTGCTGCCCATTTTTCTTCCACTCGTTGCCTTGTCATTGCGATCTTCTTCACCATCTTCGCATGTGCTTGGGCTCGCATTTGATCAACTCGAGCCTGAAAATAAGTCCGCTTCAATCTTAGTCTGTAATACTTGATCACAACATTACAAAACTCAAAGCCAAAATCTATCAAATTTGATGACAGCACAAGTTCTAGATGGGCAGTAAATCATTTGTGATGCCTGGTTCCTGCCCTAGTGGTTTTGGCTAAAGACTAACCACATAGTTTTACCTTGTTATTAATACCAAGTCTTATCAGATTCTCAGTCTCCACCATATTCTATTAAACAAGAAAAGGAAAAAAATACAATATTGGGGCGAAGTTGTTTCTGCTAAATGTGGACCATCATTATCCAAATACCTCTATTCTCCGCATCTCAGCTTCTAGTTTCACTTTCCGTTGACTTTCCCATGCTTGGATCTTGATTTCTTCACGTTTATATCTGAAATAGTTAAAAAATTCTTTTGTCAGATTCAAGTTTCGGAAATATCTTTTGCAGAAAAGCTAATCAAAGCTCCCTATTTGTTTCAGGAGAACAATGACTTATGTCAAGTTTAGCATGGCTAGTCTCAACAGAGAAACCTTGCTGTGTGTTTAGATTGTTCAGCTTCCTCCCATGCAGCAGCACGTTTTACAAATTCGATTTGCTCGTTCTCCTCCATTTCAGTAGTTTCAAGTGAAGATGCATGTTTTTGCTGGTCATTTTTACTTGCCCAAGCAGCAATATTCATCTTGCCAAGCTGAACACCGAGGGCCTCAATCTCTCTCCTCGTCTTTAGTTTCAATTCTTGCTCAGTCAATTCTATTTTGCCATTTCCAGTGGCAAGTTGTGCATCATCATTGGAGCAGTGACCGGTTGTGGGTGCTGCTTCCCTTCTTTGGGGAGTAGATGGGATAGAAGAAGTTGGGCTGCGGAGTGGAGTTGTTGCGTCTACAGGTGTAGCAGTCCTAGAAGGCTCTAGACTTGTAACTGGGGTCATTTCTGTTCCCATATCCCTCATACAGACTGATCTTACGACAGGAACAACTGCAAGTTCATATCATCAAATCATCAAGAGAAATAACAGTAGATAAGGAAGAGGAATAAGATATTTGGGTAGCGGGAATTCAAAGTACAAATTTAAAAGACATGTAAATTCTTGCAGGAAAAGGAAAATGGACACCATGATTCTCTAAATTTACACAGACGAGTTGAAAATCTGCATCCTGACAGATTGAATATACCCACAAGGCAGGCTGCTACCTATCCCGAAGGATTTAAATCATTTTACGCTACAGTTAATTTGAGTCATTCCAGGTGTTTATACGTGTACAGAACAAAAAATTTGTGTAGGTGCTAGCTATCTTAGCTAGAAAAAACACTTTGCCATTACCCCCAAGAGACTTGGAGCTCAATCTCCCTCTACTAGAATGAAAGGGGGAAGATACATCCTGTCATGTAGCCCATCCATTTAACAAATTGAAAAAAGAAAAGATTAAGAACAAAAAGGAAAGCAAAACAAAAAAAAAATAATCAGTAAAATGCGTCTGGACTGACATTGTTTCTCAGAGATCCTCCACTCTAGTTTTGCAAGTCCACAAACCATACAATTTACAAACTTGATTATCTACCTCACACTCACAGACCACCATGTCCATTTCGCAGACAGTCTCTCAATAGTCGATTATCACTTCCCCTAATTGTCTGCCCACCGGCAATAGACCTAGCCCTAATTCTTAGCAGGATTGATAACTGACTGCAGGCAGACCAGAGGTGGAAGATATCAAGCAGATAAATAAGAAAGCAAATTCGACCTCCTCTTTAATCATTTAGATAGAAGGACATCAAGCGGAACAAATAAACTACCATCACCGAGATGCCATTATGAATCAATGAAACATACACTGTCTTGGTGTCTTTGATTTCCTTCCACACAACACTCTTTTGTTTCAGAGGATGTCTTTTAACCCAAATCCATGACAAAGCAACAGTGAGAAGATTCTCATATTAAAAATCAATAAAGCACAGATGTGCACGGATTTACCTGCTGAATCTTGTGTTGAGATTTTTGTACAAGATAATTCCCTTTGATCCACTTCCTTCAGGTCTGTACTCTGAGCACATCGATCGACTATGGCGCCAACCCCATTTTCTTGACCAGAAATTGTGAGAGATCCAGGAGGAATGAAGGAGAATTTTTCAAACGCCTGTTGATAAGAAGGCAGACAGAAACCTACAAGCTTCGTGTCTGCGACCCTGCTATTTGATGATTTTCGATCATAATTTGACAACGCAGGAGCAACCCTGTCCACACTTGTTACTGGATTCCTATTAGCTTGGTTGTGTAAAGTATTATTCTTCTTAACATAATTGGGTTGTACATTCTGCCTCTTCATTATCCATTTCTCTGCATCATTCCACTTAGAAGACATAGGCCTTGGGAATCGCTTTGAAAATTGATTGCTTACCGATCTCTCATTATGAAACTCAAAGCTGGACGAACTAGCATTGCTATCGTAATCAAGGTTCTCATCTTCTACTGTCCTGACAGGGTGAACTGCACTTGAATTACCCTTTTCACACTTTGAGAACGGCTGCATTTTAACACGACCAGCGTCACCAATTTCCTTGGGCACCGTCTCCATCGGCAGGTCAGCTTGGCAGAGGTCCAACGCCACCTCACTCGGAAAGTTAACAGATGCAACCTCAAAGCCGAGAGCTGCAACTGGGGAGCGTAGTTCAATATAAACAAACAAATAATCATTAAGTGCAACACAAGTTTAAAAGCTCAAAAAATAATCAAGTGATGAAGGAGAGTTATACCAACCTTCTTCACCGAAATCTCCACAATCGGAAGCTAATAAGCTGTTTTTGACAAATTCGTTATCCTGAAGCTTGGAGGGAGAAGTTCTTGAGGAATTGCTGTTTGACCCATCCTTCTTTCTGTGATGGTGCGGTCCTACGAGCTTCATCCTCAGCTTGCTAGGAGATATTACACCACTCTGCATTTGATCAATTACGAGAAAAAACACTATTACGCTGCTAACATACAAAATTAAAGCCATATTATACATTGTAAAGGTACTCATTCTTAAAGAGCAAAACATTCAAAAAACACATCTTTCCTGCACCTAACTTGGAGAAAACAAGATCGTATTCAACTTCCAAAAATAAATAGAATAGAATAAGAAATGCATTAAAGAAGTTAATTATTAGAGCATGGGGAAAAGGGACATGAAAGAAAAACACATCAACACCCAAAAAAAAGAAAAAAAAAAACAGCCATTAAGTTGAAGAACAGCCAGAAACAAGAAATGGGTGGTCATCAAAGAACAAAAAGACTCAAACCTGCACTTTGTGTATCCTTTCGTAATCCATGATTAGATCTCTTTCTTTCTGGGATTAGTTTGTCTCTCTCTCCCACACGGACTCAGCCTCTACTCATCTAGAAAGCAGCACCAGTCTCGATGGTAATGGAATGGGATATAAGCGCCTGCCAAGTTTAAAGGGAAGTAGTGTCTCAGTAAATTACTTATTTGGTCCCTGTATTGTTTATAAAATAACTGGTCAGTTCCCTTTCTTGAAACATCTTATATTAAGTCCTTTTGAAAAATATTCTTTTGTCGATTTTCATCACAATAAGTTGTTTTTTTTTATCAAATATACTTCGATTCTATTTTTTTATTTTTTAAATTTAAAAAAAATTCTTCAAATTAATTTTTTCAGATTATTTTAATGTGTTGATATCAAAAATAAATTTTTAAAATTACAAAAATATTATTTTAATTTATTTTTAAATAAAAAATATTATGAAAAGTACTACTAAAATCTGCGCTATTCATGATTAGATTTCCCCGTCTTCTTAAGTACCAGAAGAAAAATATTAATATAGGGACCAAAATGTACTTTTCAAAACCAGAGGGAGTAGAATGTATGATAATAAAAATATAGGTGCTAAATCGTAATTTACTCTTTCAGAGGGACACAGACAGAGGTGTAAGCGCTGACCAGTCCACTGTGTGAATCAATTACCTATTCAATCAGTTCAAAGCTTCTCCCTCCAGATCTCTCCACGTCAGTGCTGGCCCACCTTCGCATTCAATTTCCGGAGAGGGACCTACCTCCCCCTAGCCGATCCAAATTGCCTGGTCGGCGATTTCTTACTTTGACCAGCCGATAATTCATTAGTGTTAAAGGAAGGATAAAAGGGAAACGTGGAAAATGATTAAGGCCAGGTTCTTGCAGTCCATCACGCTTAAGTGCTTTGCTTTTGCTGCCCTACCTTCCCTCGCTGCTCGTGTTATTATAATGACTCAAGTGACGTCAATCAATCAATCATCAAAATTCTAAACATATAAATAAATAATTTTGATTTATTCTAAACATAAATCCTTTTAACTGAAAATAAATTTTAAAAAATAAAAAATTATTACTTTAAAAAAATTATTTAAAAAACAATATGCACCACAATAATATAAAAATACTAAAATTTTATTTAATTTTATATTTTTAAATTATTTTTAAATAAATTTAAATTTTTTTATTTATTAATGTTAAAAATAATTTTTAAATAAAATATACTTTAAAATAAAGATGATTATTTTCTATTCGGTTCGGTTTTTACCAAAAACAACTAAACCAAAAAAAACTTGAAACTGAACCAGAACAGGCCCAAACCGGCCGGCTTCGGTCCTATTTTTATTCAAAAAACAAGAAAAACCTATACACATTTTTTTAAACTTTTTTTGCTTTATAATGAGTTTTGTAACAAGCTTATAATGGATTTTATGTTGGGCTTACAATTAATATTGATATTGTCTCATTTTCTTTGAAGATTCCAAGTATATTTAATTTATTTACCCTTAAATATTCAATTGTATAAAATTGTTATTGTCAAAATCTTATTTTATTTAGTTTTTTGGTCATATAAAATTATTAATGTCAATCTTGTGTTTAATATATTTTTTAACTTTCTAATATTTTTCTACTTCTGAAAAGTTTAAATAAGGCAGTCACAATCATACACTAATAAGTTAAAGTTGAAATTACAAATCATTTTCTTCAAAAGATTTAACAAAAAAACAACAAATAACATTATTATAAAACATTCCAAGCCAAAAAAAAACATCTTTATGTGCACATCGTCTCAATAAAAAAACACTTAAAGAGCATTGCACTTTGATTCTTGAAATTCATAATCTAGAATTATAACATGATAAATTAAATCAGAAGATATAAAAATAAAAAATAATATTTATATCATACATTTTTAATAAATACATCACAATTTGTAAATTAATTATCATCTTTGCTATATGCAATTTCCACTAAATTCTATAAAATAAAATACTAAACATGTTAAAAGAAAAATATGTTAATTAATAAATCATAAAATAAAAGGTATAAGTTTTTAAGAAACATTATCTTATTCAAGATTTTTGTAGGTTTTAAAATTATTCATCAATGTTGTATTATCAATTGAAGTTGGATTATGATGTAACCAATTTTGACAACAAATAAGCTTGAATTGTTGCTGGATTATCTTTATTTTTACATAATTGTAATAAGTTTGCATACATACAAATCAATTTATTGAAAAAAAATTTTTGATGGTAACATGCAATGAGCCAAAAAAATTTAATGTAACCATGTAAAAAATCTTTAAAAACTTTAGCAAACTTCTAGCATTTTTCCAATCCTCCAAACTAGGTGGCCCTATCTTTTTTTATTTCCTTTAAAATCAACCTCCAAAAAGTAACTCATATATTTAAGTTTATTTTGACCTAACCTCACAAACATATTTTCAAATTTTTCAACAACTTCTAACATAAGTTAAGTTGAATTCCATCAAGTTATAACATCCAAACACAATAATTTCTTACACTTTAATGCAACTTTTCTACACACTTCTTATATGCAAGTAGCCTAGAAGATAAAAATCTCACAAATCTAATTGCATTTCGAATCTTAACAACTAAAATATTACTCTTTCTCAAACCATCACACACAATGAAATTCATAATATATGCACAACATCTAACATCAAATGTTCATTTGATAATATATTAGTTGGCCAATCTTTCATCACATTCTTTAAATATGACATAGTAACATTATTAGAACTTGTATTATCTACTGTAATAGTTAAAAGTTTATCAATCCTTCAATCTAACAAACAATTCTTAATAACTTGATTAATTGTCCCACCCATATGATTAGAAACTTGATAAAAATTCAAAAAAAAATTATACAAATTCCACTCATTATCAATCCAATGAGTTGTTAGAGGACATATAGTTAATGTTTTGGATTGATATCTATATATCTGTTGTTAAGCATAATCGTTAACCCTTAAAAGCATTTTTTAATCTTTCCTTCTTTTAGACATAAAATTTCAAACAATCTCTCATAATAATGAAATGAAAAGGAATGTCAATTTAGGTTGCAAAGTCCTAGAAAATAATCTAAATCTCTTACCCTCCACAAAATTGAAAGGCAGCTCATCAATTATAACCATTTTCACCAGTATCTTTTTGTATTCATCATAATCATAACCTATTAGCTTAAAAGTTTTCATAGTTTGATTTCCTAATTCATCCCTTACTTTATTAAGTTCTAATACTAATTTTTTTTTGCTTTTTATCAACCATAAAAAGAAAACTTTTTGCATACTTTTAAATGACTTCATATATTACTTCTCCCATTAATAATAGTATGACATGCATAATCCTTTCTATAATAATTACATTCAGTTCTAGAGGTTATAGGATAACCATCAAGTTTTGTAAAATGATCTCAAATTTGTGATTTTTTTTTTATCATCAACATTTCTTTTCCTTAACATAAGGACTTGAAGTTGTTTAATATTATTATTCATGACGGATCCTGCAGTAGTTGATATTGAGTTAATATTTGAAGCTGGGGTATTGGTTGATGTTGAGATAGTGTTAGTAGATGAAGCATTTTGATTTTGAAAGTTTTTCATCTGTAATTACCAAATGCAAACATATTCATTATCACTTGCATAATTTTGTTCAGCGCTTAATAAACATAAAGATTAAAATCATGTTTAAAAAATAAAATGAAACAAATGATTGAAAAGATAAAAAGAATTAAACATTTTGCAAATACTTCTTGTCCTTTACTAGAGGCAACTTCCCTGGAGCAAAAGTTGGAGCAAAAGTTATCTCTCTTGTATTCTGCAATCTGCATGACATTAAAAAAGATGCACATGTCGAAACAAGCTTAAAAAATCTATCAATTAAGGAAACATAATTACAATCAAGATTATTCAAAACAAAATAATGAATACAACACAGATTCATAGAATGACAAAACAAAATTGAATAAAAAAACCCATCAAAACAAAACTAGTTAGCAAAATCAAGTCAATCAACACATGCTTATAAACATGATTTTAATCAAACTACTTGGCATGGCCTTATAAATCAACCAACATAGCAACAAAATCCATAGTTTATTTGTTTTTAGTAATTAACCAACACAATAAAAAAATCAACATAACAACATAATCATCCAACACAGTAACAAAATTAATACAGACTTGCAGTAGCACAAATTAAAATTACATGTACAAACAGTAAAATAAACTACAAAATTACATATAAGTTTCTAAAAATACATGTACAAAACAACTCTAATCCTGAATTGCAAAAAAAAAATATAAGAATGATAATTTTAATTAAAAATAACCATGTCATACTAGTTATAATCCTAAATTGCTAAACCCTTTTTATTCAAACAAAGGGGAAAAAAATTATTTTAATTACCTAAATAGCTCTAATGTAAACCTAAACTAAAATTCATCACCCAACAAAATTAATTAAAAATAACAATAAATTTAATTTAATTAAAAATAATAATAAGCTTAATCGAATTATTTAATTAATTAGAAAGGAGAAAAAAATTTAAAACTCATTGGTTCTAAGAGATCGAGGAAATGTCGATATATTTTTTAGAGGCTCTACTAGTTTCAAATGATGAAAACATAAATTGTTATTGTCCAGTAGAGACTGACAAAACGTCAATGGTCAATCTGTATTTTTGTTTTCTAAGTCTAAGGAGAGTGGAGAGTGGAGAGTGGGGAGAGGCGAGAGGGGACAAGTGGCGAGTGCTTTAGTACAAGGACGGCCTTAGTGAAGAAAAAAAGAGGACGGGATGGCAGGTGGCTTTGAGTGGGCAACACAGAAACTGAAACTATATTAAGAATTTAGGGTTAGCAAAGAGTAGACTGGAGAGACGAGACTCGAGTGAGAAAAAAGCACAGTGTAACAACATTTTCTATTTATACTATGAATTTTTTTTTTACCTGGTCCAATTAATCTATTTTCTACATTACAAAATCAAAAACCAAACGAACGAGGGTATTTCTATGTAATATAATTAATTTTATTTTTTATTTTAATTTTTTCAATTAAATCTTTTTAATTTTACCAATTTACTTGGTCTATCAGTTTTTTTTAATCACCCCGACGTCAAAAATAAGAACACCCTTCAAAATATTAACGTGCCAGCCAGCTTAAAGAAGGTTTTGATTGCACAGCTCGAATAATTTAATAAATTTGTCTGATTTTGAAAGATAAAAAACTCTTTTAACCCTCCAGAGTCGTACTTATAAAGCTTAAATAAAATATTTAAAGTTGTAAATATAATGTCACGTCAGGACAATCTAATTATTATTACATTGATAAAAGGCAGGACTGATTGCCTCGGAATGGAGGCGGCCCCTCCATCCATCACTCTAATTTCTGACAGCCTTGGATTCTTTTCCCACTTCCACCACCTTAATTTCTTACGTCATCCCCCCTCCTGCACTGAGAATTTTGGCCCGACAGACCTAGTTCATTAAATCAATATTTTAACTGTCGAATCAATAATTAAATCAACCAGCAACTTAACATATTTGTTTTCCTAGTGTGAATATAAGAGTGGTTAATTTAACTGTTTTTTTAAAATATATTAAAATAATATTTTTAATATTAATATGTTAAAATTATATAAACATACCAAAAAAATATTAATTTAAAATAAAAAATAAAAAAAATTAATTTTTTTTAAAAATGTTTTTGAAATATAAAAATAAACATATTATAAACCTAAAATTATTTTAAGATTAGAGCATGGTTTATGCAAAGATGTTTTTTTAAAAAAAATTATTTTTTGTTTTATTTTTTTATTATTTTAAATTATTTTGATATATTAATATCAAATATAAAATTTTTAAATTTTTTTTAATAAAATACCATGTATCAAACAGACCATAATAATTTTGTTTTTAATTATTAAAAATGTTTAGAAGATTGCAATGTCAAGTTATAAATTGTTAATTTTATTATAATAAATATTATTTATGTATCTATAAACTTAAGTCTTGTTTAATGATATGATTATTTTTCTTTTATTTTTAAGATTGACATGATTTATTTTTTCATTAGATTTTTGCAGGCAATAATTAGCGGGTCACATGATTGATTTTCACAACAAATAGAGCTTAAATATATGGATATTAATTATCACACACTAAATAGTATAATCACATTTTAAAAAAAATTGTATTTTTAAAAGATGAAATTGACCATTTTTATTTCCATAAATAAATTGAATATCAATTATCTAATTTATTCATCTTGTTGCGTAAATTAAACTTGAACATTTCTAAATCAAGTATACACAAGTCATTTGTATAAATACTATTATTATAAAAGAAATAATATCTTCACTCACTAACAAATTTAAATGCATTTAAACTTAAATTTATCAAATTCTAGTATTAGCCCATTTAAAAAAAATTAAATAATAAGTTCTAACTAATGTGACAACTTTTTCTTCATTGTCAATGCATAGGTCCACTTGTCTTTTATGTAATTTTATATTTTTCTTTAGTTCTTGCTTGTTAATATAGGTGTAAAAAACAACATCTAATATCCAATATTCAAAAAATACTACTTGAAGTAGAAAAATAATTGTTAATCATGAATAGAACTTAAGTATTCATATATGAACTTTTTTATTATCTTGTGGCATAGCAATTTCATAAAAATCTCATACTTTTTAGTCTTATTAGCCATATTAAATATCTTGCTTGTTTATAATAATAATAATAATAATAAACTTGACATAACTAGTTGAACTATAAGGAGGTTAATTATATAAATTATAAATAATAATAATAATAAGAAGAAATTTGAGATGTAAGATTAATGTGAGGATTAAATAATAATAAAAATAAATATCAAGGTTAGAGGATCCACTAATGGTATTAAAAATAAATGTAATATAATTTTTTTATTACTTAATTAGAAACCACACACAAAAGGGATTTCAATTAGATAACTTGTTATTAATAACTTATTATAAATTGTTAATATGATCATATTAATTATCTTATTGAAGTAACACCAAACTTTTAAATATTATTAATAATTCATTATGTTAACTTATGTTAACAATAATTCAAGTTCATTTCATAGCACATGTACAGGTTATATCATACGATTGACTATGAAAGTGTCAAGTATTTGTTGTATCAAATGTTATACAACGCAAATCTAGATTAACTATTTAACAAGTAAGGTATTAAGAATTAATAAGATAAAAATGATAAGACATATTAATAGCAAGTTGCTTATGATATAAACATTGAAGTCCATATTAAGTTTCTATTATATTTATCCTAACACTATTAGTAAAATCTTTTTATATTTACATAATAAACTTAGCTAAATATATAAAAAAAAAACTAAATAAACAAGAGAAGAACATAGTTATATAAATATAGTAAAGAAAATAAAAGACATAAAATAGATTAATAAAACTATAATATGAAATAAAATTTAAACATTAAACCATAAAGAAAGAAAGTAAGTAAGAAAATAATCTTGATATGAAAACTAAGATATCTAAATACATGACAAATAACTCTTTTTATAGATCAAAATTCAAAATTATTGATTTGTTGACTAATTGTTGATTAGGTAACCACCTATTAACTTAGTAACAATTTTTATCTTCTTATCTGTTAAAAAAATAATTGCTAATGTTAGAATTTAAATAGATAGTTTTCACGAAAGTTTTGAAATATTGTATCAACTTTCCAACAAAATAATTTTATTTAATGTATTTTTATTTGAAAAACCATACTTTAAGAATTAATAAGAAAACTAATCATATTAAAATTCTTATTGACATCCTAAGTTATTTTAAGATCAATTAATAAAAATTTTCATCTTAAAAAACTCTCTTTATTTTAAAAAAATTTATTTTTTCTAAACATGATTTAATTAACACATTTCAATTAAATTATAATCCATTTAGGATATTTCAAAAAATCAAAAGACTTTTGAATTAAACATTTTAATTTGTATTAATCCAATTAAAAAGAATAATTTTTATAATTAATTTAATTTATGGTTTATATTTAAATATTCTATATAGATAAAAATAGCATCATAGTTCTATCTTAAAATAGATGGTGAGCGTAGTAGCATCATAATTCTACTCCTAAAACCCTAAATATGATTATAAGAATGAAATCATAATTTTTCTCCTTTTCTCTTTTTTCCTTGAGTGCTAGCTCTTGCTCTCTTTTTTTTCAAGTGTATTTGGTTAAATCACATAAGACATGTTATTATATTTATATAAAAAAACTTAATAACCCTAAAAATAACAAAATATAACTTTGCCTCATGAAAAATATCACTAATATTATTCCAAGAAAAAAAATTAGAAATTCATGAAATTAAGTTCTTAGTTAATTTTTCTAAGTCTAAAATTGTAATTTCATGTGTAAATTATATTCTAGTTTTTAATTTCTAAAAAAAATATGTACAATCAATTCAAACTTAATTAATTATTCTAGTTTAAATTTTTAAAATAGTTCTTTATATGCATGATCAATTATGTTTTTAACATGTTAGGCCAAATATAAATCATAATCCTAATCAAAATATTTATTTTTATTCAAGAAAACTCCACCTTCTGAAAAGCACACTTTGTAGGCTTGGGTGAGTAAGTAAAATCCTGATTGTTTCAAACTCTTACAAGAGATGTACGACTTGATTCGAACTCAAGACCTACAGGTCTTAAACCCTTTGTCATCACACCATACCTCTTGAGGAACCTAATCAAAATAAGATTAAATAAGTTATACAATTTAACATATTATAAATTTAATAAATTGATTGATTTACCTTTTAAGATTAAATGTACTTTTTAAAAATATGTCATAATCCTTCAAATATTTCAAATATTAAAAATATTATATGTGACTTGAATTAATCTTTCAATGATAAGTTTCTCAATATGATTATTATCCATTTTTTAATATTGTTTTGATTTACATAATTAAGCATAAAATATGTTAGGTTTTTTTTAAATTATAGTTATTTTTAACACCAAAATTATTGATTCTTTTGAATAAGATATGAAATTCTTTGCAAATTTTATTTCACATTACATAAAGATTTCATAATTGATACTATTTAAAAAATAGATAGAGCATTCTTGATAATTCATTCAAGGTGAAGAATTCTTTTATGATCTTATCAATATATTTGTTATAAGTATCCCTATTATCAATATGAGTTTCATAACTATTATCANCCTCAACTTATAATAATAACTACTTGATTTTGTAAAGAAAATAACATAGCACGTGTCGGTCTCAATAAATCTAATTAATATACAAGAGCTTCTTCTAGAAATGTTTATAAATAATAATTTAATACAATATGAGTTTCATAACTATTATCATTTTATAAATTTCTTTGAATGAATTTATCTTTACTCTAAAATCATTAATTAAATATAAATAAATATTAAAGATAAAACAATCTTTATTAATAATAAATATATTTTTATATAAGTAAAATTAATGTCACATGTAATCAAATAATTAACTATATAATATATATATATATGTACATTAATAATCATCACCATTAACTATATTATTAATTCATACTTAATCATTCATATGTTATTTTATGAATCTGATAGTTTGTATAATGATCATAATAAGTTGTGGTGGATTCGAGCTAACCTATTATATTTTCTAATACTAATTTGTGAACTTTCTTAATTAAGATAGAAAACACAAAAACTTATAAACCACTGTAATAATAGATTTTGGTGGTCAATTGAACAATGCAAAACCATACCCGCTAACACAAAAAAATATGAACTACATTAATAATATATTATTATGATTAGGTGCTCAACCAAACCATGTAAATAATACATGATAACTTGAATTGTGTGTAAAATGAGATGCTGAAAAATAGGCTTGGTGATGCATGTACCTATACACCCTATAGGTTCATGGTAGCCGTAACATATACATTAAATATAAAATATATTATATGTTTTGAATTCACGGAACTGCAGCGTAGATTTTTTTATATCAACATAGATTTTATACATGGGAATGTTGTATTTGTATTTTGTAGACAAAATAAGATTATAATAGTTTTTTTTAAATAAATAAATAAAAAGAGGAGGAGATTTTGGTAACTATATATTATATTTAATAAGATTATCTTGCAAGTAATTTATAAGGGTCAAACATCAGAAAACAAGATGCGAGATCTCTTACGTTTGGGAATGAAAAAAGACAAGAAATTCCAATATCTCTGTTCTGAAAATTCAAACTCCAACAACTATCAAAGAATATCAAGGCCAACAACACAATAGTCAAAATCTCTTGTTTAAAATCTTGATTTTCTAATAAAATTCTGCGTTGAGGTGAAATCCAGAGAATAAATTCAAGAACACGAGGCATGGCTACAATACATTTGAAATCTCTTAGGCCTCTCGTGGGTCCCTTGGATAATTAATTTTCTGCCACCGTTTGAAAGCTGTGGTAAGCAAAGGCACTTTTCCTAGTGCGGAGTTCAGCTTTCCGGTCAATGTGGTTGTATAACCTTTTGGAAGTAAGCGGTGGTTTTTGTGGTTCTCCCCCGAAATGGAGGCGGATTTCTTGTTTATTCTTCACGAAATCAAGTGAAGTGGGCATGATTGGAGATTTATATCGTTTTTCTATTTTTTTTAATTCCTTTGGAGGAGATTCCAAGATTTAATCTTTGGTAAAAAATAAATAATGGTACAAAGCCGTTTGTATCGCCTAATTGCAATTTAAATCTTATAAATAGTTAAATAAAAAAAATTAGCTCTTGCATAATTTTTTATTCCTCACTACCTTTAGGACCACCATTATTACGCATAGAATTCCTTTAATTCATGAAATAAAAAAAAATGTTTCCTTTTCTTATGAAAATAACTTGGTGTCGGTTTATATTTCCTTAATTTTTTTTTATAACTAAATCGAGATTTAAGGTTTTCTTTTGTTTTTGCTTGTGAAGTGCTTTTTTTTTCCAATCATAAAATATACATTGCTAAAAGTAAAGAGCGTACATACACTTTATATCAATATACAAAGCCACCAATTAAATGGATGTTTATTTTTAAAGTGATTTTCATAATTATGATTTTAAAAAATAAATTAAAAAATATAACTAGTTATATTTAGATATATATATTTAATAAAAATTATGGTTGATGTTTATATATAGCAGCAAATATATATAAAATATTTCGTAGTGATGTGATTGTGGTTGTTTTTTAAAATATTTTTATTTGAAAATGCGTTAAATAATATATTTTTATTTTAAAAAAATTATTTTTGATATCAGTGTATCAAAATGATTTAAAATACTAAAAAAATATTAATTTAAAGTAAAAAATAAAAAAATTACTAATTTTTTTAAAAACACTTTTGAAAAGTAAAAAAGAAGCTGTGTTTCATGAAATACAATTAAAAAAACAAGTAAAAAAATATTTGATAAAAATTACATTTCAAACTCAATTTTTAAAAGAATTTTATAGTATAAAACTCAATTTTTACTGTTACTAAACATTTTATTATTATTTTTACACCGCAAATATAAAAATAAAAATAAAACAAACACACCCTTAAAAATGGGTTTGGAAAATAGCAAGCAACAAATAATTCCATCATCTATATATCTAGTAAATGTACCTTTAGTTTTGCTGTGGACACCCCCCCGCAGTATAAGTTTTAAGATGGGCCATCGTGGCTAAAGCTCTTCTCCATTATCAAAACTACGTGCAGTGCAGTGCTTGGATTTATCTCAAGTCCTCTGGTAATTTTACAAATGAGTTTCCATGGCCATAAACAAATGAAAGCCCTCTTCGTTCTCAAGAGAAACATTTCTCTAAAGAATAATTTTACATATACTCAAACCTTTACTAATAATTAAGGTTTTGTAGCATAATCACTCATGGTATCACCAAGAACATACACATCTAATAATTTAAAAAATATTTTCCATGCAAGTATAGGTTGCAAATTAATTTTTTATAGCATTCAACTTGTGACAAAACGATAATTACCTAAGTGGAAATTCAAGTCTTCGATCCTTAGCAAGGATAGCTTGTTTTTAAAGCATTACCTTGTAAAGAAAACAAAGAAATTCTAAGAGATTATAACCTTGGAGGAAATCAAAATGGATACAAATTGATGAAAGCGATGAGAAGAATAAAAAAAATAAAATAAATAAAAACCCTAAAAAGAAAGATATATTGTTGATATTGAACATATGAGTCTGGCTATCATATTAATATGTGACCCTATTTTATTTTATTATTATAGAGTTTGAATTATATTTTCATAAGTAATTATAATTCCATACATATATTGATATCAAATAAAATTACTTGTTTTATAAAATAAAATGATAATAAAATATAACAATAATTATTTTAGAAAATGGAGTTTCAAGGATTCAAAACTCATTATAGGACATGGAGGGATATAAATATATTATTGGCATAAGGGTAAATTATAATACATGTAAATATATTATTGGCTTTTAAAAGAAGCTAAGAGTGACTAACCAATTAGGAAGGAGGGGGAGGGGAAGATTTGCCACAATTCTTCAATTTTCTTTAAAAATTCCAAGCAAACACTTGAAATAAAAGATCAAAGGGGAGTTATTAGGTATTTTAACAAGGAAATTAAAGGAAAAACCATGGAAATGGATGCTTGAGGGGATGGTTTAAAGAAGAAAAGAGAAGTGAAGGGAAAAACTTGTTTTCTTACCAAATCTTTCATAGAAAATATGGTTTAGAGGTAAAGAACCTTAACCAAAACTTAGTTTAAAGTTTTAGCATAAGGGTTGACCTTAATTATAAGGTTGACCATCCTATTAACAGATGTTGCTAGGGAAAATACCTTATTAAAGTGATTTTTGTATAGTTACAAGGATAATAATAATGAATAATGAGAATGAAGGAATAAAGATATAAACATTAACTATTTTTAATGCCACTAAAGCTCTACCATAATTTAGAGTTATGAATAATTTTATCTTTTTACTTCCATGATACGAGGTAAATGTGAAAGGAAATTATATTAAGAATAATGTAGGAGATGAGCTTATGTTATCGACTGATCATTCTGCTATCAAGTTAACAACCGAAATTTCTTAAGGAATCTTTAAGGGTTGAAATTTTTTCTTTATCTATATTATTAGAAAACCCATATATTAATACTTCTTTATCTCTTATGGAAAAGGAAAAGGAAAAGGAAAAGGAAAAGTATATGGTTACTTTGAAAATTTGATCAATTTATATGTTTTAATGTTTTAATGTTTGATAGAATTTTCTTTTATATTAAGAAACATTAGAAGTCTTAAGCTCTCAAATCTTCACTCTTTCATCAATAGATGTTTCATCTTCTAAAATAAATCCTGAGGATAAATACCATCTAAGAGTCATTGTTGACTAATATTAAGAATTTCATGGCCATTCATACCCTAGAAGATGGTATTCAGAGTAATAAATGTTAATGTATATGCCTTGTATTCAAGTGGTAAGTTACACATGATATTGATTTTGTTCATACAAAACATATTTACTATTAATAAAGGTATTCTTTAGCTTTCATATTTATTTATGCTTGATCAATAAATTTAGAATAAAGATAAAGTTAGCGAGACAAAAATGTTTTGCTAAAAAATATAAGGTGATTATAATTATAAGAATTCTTATTGTATTAGAGCATTTTTCCTAAATGTTTCTAGTTAATGTTTAATTAATATTGGATATTAATAAGAGCCATTTAGATTGATACATATTATATTTTTTTTATTTATAAAAGAAAGTATGTGTTTTCGTATACTAAGGTATAAGGAATACATCGAGTTAATATGTAGGTGCTTGTCAAATAACATGTATATTGAACTAATCTACATGAGAATTCTATAAGGAGAGATAAATCGATTATATAAAAAGGCTCATATGATAGTTAGACAAATAATTCTTAGACCTGAAATTACTAAGTTATCTTTTATAGAAAATATTAAGTGTCCTAGGTAACATCTTACTGAGCTAATTAAGATTTGATAAGGTGGTTGTCATCTAACCTATTACATAATCAATTCTTTACTTAGAATTCCAAAGACCAGTTAAGATTCTAAGTTACCACAAAACTAGATGGTAACTTATTTTTTTAATTTTACCTTCATCAATCCTATCTAGCTCATTAAGATGTCTCTTGTGATAAAATGGTGATTCCATTAAGGATCTTATTTAGGGCTAAACTTTGTTTATTTTCTTTTCAGTGATAAGGTGTTTGATGTGCTTTGATACATGTTTTAAATGTTTTTGTTATAATTTTTTACTTGTGTGTTAATTACTTGTTATTGTTTTATTTGATTTTTGTATTTGTTTTTTTATCAATAATAAGGTGCTTGATAAAAATAGGGTGGTAGAGGGTTGGCCTTAACTGTGGGGTTGGCCAGCATGCATATGTGTGTTCTGCTGGAATTTATTGAAATATTAATTGCTAGAATTGATGGTTTCAGTATGTGTGTTTTGCTGAAATTTGTTGAAAGATTATATGTTGAAATTGATGGTTTTCAATGTGTGTATTTTGCTGGAATTTATTGAAAGATTATATGTTGGAATTGATGGTTTCAATATGTGTGTTCTGATGGAACTTAGTGACAGTTTATATGTTAGGATTGTTACAGCATGTGTGATGTGTGTTCCTATCTAAATATGCATTGTGCAGTGAATTTGTAATTCGCTATCGAAACTGAGTCTTTTGCAACAAATTAACATTCATTGTCAAATTGTGTATTCTAAAGTGAAATTGTGATTAGCTATCGAAACTAAATTGTCTATATTGAATTAGCATTTGCTGTCGAATTGTGTATTCTGCAGTGAATTTGAAAGTCACTACTAAAGTTGAGATGTCTACAATGAATTTATGATTCGCTGCCAAAACTAAGTTGTTTGCAACGAATTTATAATTTACTATCGAAACTGAGTTACTTGCAGCAAATTAGCATTCGCTGTTGAATCATGTGTTCTGTAGTAAATTTAGGAGTCGTTGTTGAAGTTAAGTTGTTTGCAGCGAGGTTATGATTCATTGTTGAAATTGACTCTTTTACAACAAATTAGCATTTGCTGTTAAATTATGTATTCTACAGTGAAATTATGATTCTTTACCAAAACAGAGTTGCCTGTAGTGAATCATGTGTTCCACAGTGAATTTAGGAGTCATTGTTGAAGTTGAGTTGTCTGCAACAAATTTGTGACTCGCTGTAGAATTGTGTGTTCAATAGCAAAATTATAATTTGCTGTCGTAACTAAATTTTCTACAGCAAATTTATGATTCGTTGTCAAAACTAAGTTTTCTGCAGCAAATTAGCATTCGCTATCAAGTTATATGTTCTGCAGTAAAATTGTGATTTGTTGTCAAAATTATATCGTTTACAATGAATTAGCATTTGTTATCGAATGATGTTTTTTTGCAACAAATATATGATTAGCTGTCAAAGTTGAGTTATCTGTAGCGAATTTATGATTCATTGTCGAAAATGAATTGCCTACAGCAAATTAGCATTTGTTGCCAAATTGCATGTTCTGTAGTGAATTTGTGATTTGCTATCGAAGTTGATTTGTTTGCAATGAATATGTGATTCAAAGTCAAAACTGAGTTGTCTACAGTGAATTAACATTCACTATTGAATTTGGCGTTTTGCAGCAAATTTATAATTCACTGCCAAAATTGAGTAGCCTGTAGTAAACTAGTATTCGCTGTTGAATTATGTGTTCAACAACAAAATTATGATTCATCGTCGAAGTTGTATTGTTTATAGTGAATTTATGACTCACTACTAAAATTGAGTTGTCTGTAGTTAAGTAGCATTTGTTGCAATAAAACATGTTGATTACATCAAACCTGTTTTCGTTGCTAAAAATATGGTGTTAGCAGCGAAACAATTTTTGCCGTCGAATTGGTAGCCTATAACAAACTAGTTTTCAGTGCCAAATTGGGCAGCCTGCGACTAACTAGTTTTTGTTGCTGAATTATGCAACCATCAACGAACCAATTTTCGTTGTTGATTTCTACAATAGGCTTTATAGGTAAAAATGACTTAAATGCTAGTAACAATGTCATGATATAATGGTGTAAAATATGGAAGACTTGAATGTGAACATATAAACTCTTAAAATAAGTATAGTGATGAATGTGATTCAAAGATACAAATGTATTGATTTGTGACCATTGATGTCTTAGGTGGTGCAGTGAGGATTGGACCATTGTCAAGACAAGAACAACCTACAGGTGGAGCAAGTAAGTGATTTTTACCTTCCTTTTTCATACGTTGAAATATGAAATATTTTATCATGAATATTACCATATTGTGTTAACATATATCAGATTGCCAAACACTTAAATGTTGACAAAAAGTTGATTAACTTTGGCTAATAGCATCCGAATAGATTACTAGGACAAATGAATTATTAGCCTCGACTAATGGCATCTGAATGGATGATCGGAACAAATGAATAATTAGCCTCTATTAGTGTTATCCAAATGGATGATCGGATAAACAATTGATTAGCCTTGACTAGTGGTGTTTGAATGGATGACCGGGACAATAGTTAATTAACTTTGATTGATGGCATCCGAAGTGGATAGCCAGGTTAAGTGAATGGTTAAACTCCATAAATGATACCTTAAAAGGATACCCGAGTTTAAGACTACAGTTGATTGCAAGAATTGGTGCATCTATATGTACTGCAAGTTGTTTATACCAAGTGCATGAGAAAATTATAAATGTCACGCTTTAAACATGAGATAATGTTAATGTTTCATTAAACTGCTAGACTGTTTAATTATCATTATTATTATTAAGTAATTATATTCTTTTAAATATTTTGTACTACAATAGGGTAGTCACACTAATGAGGTACTTAGAAAACCAATACACGAGAACCTACTTTTACAAGAAATCATATAGTTGCATTCTAAATCATGATATATTTTATATGAATCAATGTACTAAATGTATAACTTTTATTAGATCCTTTTGTTTAAATTCATGACGACTGTTAGTAGGATATGAATGCAAACTCATGTCTATGTATGTATATTTTTAATGTGAACTTCTAATCATAAAAATATAATATTATGTGTTTATATAAGATTTACTTTTAAATACAATATTGATTATTGATGATGTATGGATTATATCTTAATGATGTGAGGAAACATGCTCACCAATTACCGACACGATGTGTATTGAATACAAAAGAAATTTACTATTGTTTTAGGCTTGAAAAGCTACATTTACATTATAGAACATGAATTAATTGACATAATGACTTGTTTAATGCTTGGAACATGATTATTAAAATCCATTAACATAGAGTAAGTATCAAATTGAGATTAAATAAAAAAAGAACTTGCCTCTTTTATTGACCTGAGGTTTGGCCATGTTAGTTAAATGGAAAGGAAGAACTTGATTAGTCATTCTCGATATTAGAAGACTAATGATTTTGATAGAGTTTATTGATACCAACATTAATTGATATTTGATAAGGTGTTTTAGGAATTAAGAGACCAGTAATATCAATAGAGTTTATTGATATCGACATTAATTATATTTAAATAATTATTTTTTAGATTATTTTAATATAAAGAGAAAAAGAGAATGGATAAGGAAAAACTTCAATATAACCTAATTTTATTAAATTATTTAATTGATTATTCATAATTAATATATCATATGTTGTATTCTTTTTAGGATTATCACATTCATGTCAATAGTAGATTACTTCTACATCTTTTGATTATACAGGCTAGATCTAGGATATGCCTTTTGAACCATAATATTATTTTGCTTAGCATGCAAACATAAATGCTCATATTTTATGGATTATAATTATCTAGCTTAAATGCACTCTAACAATTATATTTTTTGTTTGTTAAATATTAGTTTTTAAAGGATATGAAATCATTGTACTCTTTAAATATATTGTATATAATTGTCAAATACATTTGTATAGATCAAGTTATTTGAGAAACATTGATTGATGGCGGGAATTATGTAGGATGATTGGATCAGGTAGGGAAAATTGTGTTGGAATATAAAACAAGTTTAGTCAATAACTTGAGACCTCATGTTATGAGAGAAACTTTGCTGAAATTTCATTAAAACTTTTGGTGAGATTTTAAGTACATTTTTTTGTATATAAAAAATATTTTTACTTGTAAATCTTCCTGGTAATAATTGGGAAGGTTACATATTTAATCTTAATACAGGATAAATTTCTCTTTTAGTGACATATACATGAATCATAATTTATTCTTTAATTTTTTTTAATTATTTTATTGTAGATTCCCACATTGTATCTCACATTGTATCTCTTTGCCATATTTAAACTCTATTGGCCAATCATTTATTATTATTATTGATTATGACTTTTGTTCATTTAGTCAACTAGTTAGCTAATTCTTCAACATTCCTGATCAATCAATTTCAACTTTCTTCCTTTTTTTTATGGTGAATAATTAATGTTTTTTATGTTTGATGGAAGTATTTTTATTTTAGAGGTAAATGATGCCCTTATATTATTTTATCATTTAAATGTTAACTCCACCACATTAAAATAATGTGGAAAATAATTATATTCACCTAAAATTAGTCAATGATGTTTTAAAAGATACATGACATGTCAAATGATTTAGCCAATCATTTTAATTTAAAAATAATTTAAGATTTTAGAAATGATGTTTAGGTTTTTGTTACACAAAAATCCCTAAAGTCTCCAAGAATCTTAGAGATTTTTATTTAAAGATTTAATTCAGAACCTTAAAAAATTTCCTTCTTGTTAGAAACAAGAATGACAACTTCAAGTTTGACTCTATCAAAACCCATTATTGTCTCTTCTTATAAAAATCTCATAGTTTTCTTGCTCAACATCCATTGATCTATCATTATTGCTAAATTAAAAGGTATGAATCGAGAATGTCTTGGCTCATTTTATAGAAACAAAATGTCACGTGAAGTTGAAGACTACCATTTTACTTTGAATATTGAGATAAAAGATTATATTTTAGGATGACCATGTAAATCTCAATATATAAATCAAGCCAGCTAAAATATGGCCAAATATTGCCCTTGATAATTGTATTAAATGGTTTGGTAGGATGCAAGAAAGCTTTAGTAAACAATGAAAGTTATAAAAAGTATTTGTTGTTATTAAGTTATCTAGAATCATCATCAACCCTAAAAAAAAGTTATTAAATGCTTTTTCCTTGTTGTGGTTTAAATTTAACAACATTTTCTTTTTCAAATATAGGATATAAACTATTATTTTACATGGCATAACTTGACCTTAAATGAATGCCTATATCTAATAGGTAAGGAGCTTTGTGTTTCAAATTGAACTTCTATAAGCTACAATTAAAGATATATTGATAAGTGCTCCTAATTTTGGTGCATTGCTAAAAAAGGTAGGTAAAAGAAAAATTTGACCTTTCATAAGAAATATATAACTTTTTTGTTGTATTGGGTATATAGTTACCTAATCTTTTTAGGTTCAAGAAACCAACCAAAACCTATCTAAAGATGACAATAGCTTAGGCCAAAAGCTGGAGAATTTCCCTAAGACTTTTTATATTAAGCCATGTCTATAAGACATTAAGGGAATGCCAAAAAAATAATAAATAAAGAACACCTTTATAACAATAGATAAGGTTTATGAAATTCTATAATAGGCATAAATATGAGCCACTACTATTTTAAAGAGTTTAACAACATAAAAAAAATCATGAATTTAGACTCTATTTATAGATAAAATGCTTTACTCCAAGTTTATTTTAAAAAAACTCTTATTTTAGAAGGTACATAGATAACCTTTTATCTGTTACTAAGAGGATTAATGTTTTGATGTCTTCCCTTGTCTTGTTGAAGATAAGACCTTTATAGGTGTTCCTTTTAAAATACTAAAGACCATGTTCTAATAAATAAATAAAAAACATTAAAGTTTACAAAAGCATACTTGTATCTAAACTATAGGTTAGTGATTAATCCTGTAAAAAAAAACAACTTTCTTCTTGTGAGTCATATAACTCTTAATTTATAGAAATATAAATGGAATTTATCTAAGGCATTCACTTACTAATGCATTATATTATGAATAAGATTGGTCTATGTAGGTCAACTTCTAACAACCTAAAATCAGTGGAAGAAGTTACTAAGATAATTGAACACCACTTTATCTATTTCAATATACAATATTTCTTCTTTACTGTGAGCTGTCATTAGGGTTTTATTATTTTTATAGGAAAAATATGGAACTTTTTTACACCATTATGTTAGAAGAAATGATAGATATATTCTTCCTTGCTAAAAAGTCTTTTGTTAAAGACATTAAGAGGAAAGCCTTTGACAATTTAGTTAGAGGGCTAAACAAGAATCTAACTCAAAAGGTCTCACTTAAGAACAATATATTTCAATAATCTTGATTATAATTTATGATTTGCTATATTCTTTTAACACTTTCCTATGCATAGCTTTTCAAACTACCTTAAGTTCTCAAAAAAATAAACCACCTTGAAAAATCTCTAAAATCTTTTTGCAATAAAGGAATATAGTAAAGATAAATGACATGATTAAAAGATTGATATTTTCTTTCAAATATAGGAGTATTAATGTAATAAATAACTCAACAAAATCAGGGTTGAACCACAAAAAAGTTAATTGTATAAATTGTTAGCAACAATAATACAACAACAACAACAACAATAATAACAATAATAGTAGTAGTAGTAATAAGTTGATAAGATATTTGAGATAAAAAATCAATGTGAGGATCAAATAATGATAAAAATAAATATCAAGGTTAGAAGATCTACTAATAATATTTCAAACAAGTATAATATAAACTCCTTTTATTACTCAATTGAAAACCACATACAAAGGAGGTTCCAATCAGATTATAAATGGTTAACATGATTACATTAATTATCTTATTCAAATAATATTAATTCTTGTAAATATTGTCAAGTATTCAAGATTATAACTTATGTTAATAACAAATTAAATTCTTTTCATAGCACAAGTGTTAGTTATACTAAACAGTTGGGCCAACAAAATGTCAAATATTTATTGTACCAAGGGTTATATAACAGAAATCTAGACTAACCATTGAACAAGCAAAGCATTAAAAAGTGAAGAAGATAATAAGTAAAAAACATGTTAGTATCAAACATTAAAGTCCATGTTAAGTTTACACTATATTTATTCTTACACCAACAATATAATCTTTTCACATTGACATAATAAACTTAGTTAAACATAATGAAAGAGAGAAATATAAATAAATAAGATAAGAATATAAATAAGATAAAAGTTAAATAAGTAATGAAAAAGAATTGAAAGGCATAAACAATATATTAATGAAAGCAAAACTTAAGCATTACAAAAAATACAAAGAGAGAAAGCAAGCATGATTTTGATGTGGAAACCAATATGCCTAAATACATGATAAATACCTCCTTTTATAGGACAAAATTTGAAACTGTTGATTTGATGACTAATTGTTGAATGGGTGGCCATATCTTGACTACATTATAATCCTTATCTTTTTATATGAATAAAACATCATTGATAACGTCAGAATTTGAATTAGACTTTCACAAGCATTGTGCTAATAGCTCCCAAGTAAGTTGATTTTAGGGCATTAAGTATTGAAATACTCTTTCGGGCTTAATTATTTAGGTCATGGAGGCTATGAAACCAAACTTATCTATGTCTTTATTATTATCATTTTTTTTATTTTTTACAATTTATATACTATTTATTTTCCTTAGTTGTTACCTTTAATAAAATAATATAAATAATATAATAATTCAATATGCAACTCATAATCACATGTTAAAGAGTAGGTATGAAAATAAAGATTTAAGAACATTTGTTAAATGAGTATATCAGTAGAATTAAGTGATAACAATGCGAGAGCTTGTAAACCTGAATATTTCAAGAAGTATTTTGATAAACCTTGTTATGAATATTGCAAATAACCATTGAAAAATATTTATCAAGATACATCTTAAGAGTCAATAAAATTTCTCCTTACTTTGCCATCTTAGTAACAATAATTTTGTAAATGGTTTATGAAATAGAAAACATAATTATTATTTTTTTTATCAAATACTACCCTCCTCCCCAAACAAAACAAGACATTACCTTTAATGTTCTAAGATAGAAAGATTGAGTATTGACACGACGAAAAGATTGATGTCTTCTCCCAAGTGCAGGAGTGTCGAAGTAATAAATAACCCGGCAAGACCGGGGTCGAACCACAGAGAGGTTATTGTACAAATTATAAATAACAACAATACCACAACAACAACAACAATAATAGTAGTAGTAGTAGTAGTAGTAGTAGTAGTAGTAGTAGTAATAACAATAATAAAGAAAAAGAAGAAGATGAGAACTTTGAGATGAAATATTAAAGTAAGGATTAAACAATGATAATAACAAATGTCAAGGTTAGAGGTTCCACTGATGGTATGTCAAACAAGTATAGTATAAACTTTTATTATTCAATTGGAAACCACACACAAAGGAGGTTCCAATCATATTATAAATTGTTAACATGATTACATTAGTCATCTTATTCAATTAATGCTAATACTTGTAAATTTCGTCAAACATTCATGATTATAACTTATGTTAACAACAAATCAAGTTCCTTTCATAGCTCAGGTGTCGGTTATACCATACATTATGAGCTATGAAAGTGCCAAGCATTTGTTGTACCAATTGTTATACAACATAAATCAAGATTAATCATTTAACAAGCAAAGTATTAAAGAGTGAACAAGATAACAAATATAAAACATGTTAGTATTAAACATTAAAGTCCATATTAAGTTTATACCATACTTATTCTTACACCATTAGTGTAACCTTTTCACCTTGACATAATTAATTTAGCTAGACATAATGGAAGAAAGAAAAATAGATAAACAAAATAAGAACATAAAAGTTAACTAAAGAAAGGAAAGGAAATGAAAGGCATAAACTTGATATTAATGAAAACAAAGCATAAAGAATACAAAGAGAGAAAACAAGAGCATGATCTTGATCTGGACACCAAGATGCCTAAATGCATGGCAAATGCCTCCTTTTATAGGCCAAAATTGGGAACTATTGATTTGATGACTAATTGATGAGTAGATGGCCAACCCTTGACTTGGTGACAATCCTTATCTTCTCTTGTCTGCCCAAAACGTCATTGATGACGTCAAAATTAGAGCCACTTGAAAACATGAAAGTTCTAGGCAATTGTCTCAGCTTTCTTGTGTAAAACATTCAGCTCATTTCGACTTCTAGAACTCCAGATATGGCCAAAATACTGAACAGTGCTCGGGCTGGAGGACAGATTCGGGCTTCTTTGTTGTTGCAATAATTTGGACTTGAAAATGGCCTTTTTAGATCTTGGGCTCCATATGAAAGTTGTAGGCCTATGTCTTACCTTTCCATCCATATAAAGTAGACCTAAATCTGAGATCTATAGCTCCAGATATGACCCAATTACCGAACAGTGTTCCGGTTTGGATTGCACCGACATCTCTTTTCTAAGTTTGATCATCTCTTTGCCTTTGCAATTGAAGTTCTTAAAGTCATCAATCAATCCTTTCATTTATGTGATAGGCCTGCATTTAAAATGGACATTTACCACAAATTAAAGGTATCTTATATTATTAGATAGATTATTATAAAACGTACTTTAGTTAAGGAGTTATTGATACTTTAAGTGCAAAGTGATGATGTAAAACCATGATAAAAATGCACTTTTGAGTACTGATCACACCCCCCAACTAGCTTATTACTAGTCCCTAGTAATCAAAGCGTTAAAATAGAAAGCCAATTTGCAAATTCCACAAAGCAAGGTATTCATCATTTAACTTCCATTACTCTATCCGGATAAACAAACTCTTGTTATATTTATAAACCTGCTCAATTCCTCTTAACAAGATATTCATAAACCTTTTTTTTGTGCTCAATGTATCAACACATAATTATGGGGCTTTTCTTGGAAGAAAACAAAATTTTTGTTCTAATGTTTAAGGTTAACTTCCTTGGGCTGGGATTATTATTGTTGTCTTTTTTTTAATATACAATAATTTAAAATACCATGCATCTTTAACCCATGTAACGAGCTTTTAGCTAATAACTCCCAGACCAGTTGGTCTTAGGGCATTAGGTGTTAAGACACCCCTACGAGCTTAGTAACTCGGGTCGTAGATACTGATATGTA